>LR738561.1:16300000-16405000 GCA_902685375.1 Neostethus bicornis
CGGAAGGATCCTGAGTCGTTCCCCGGCCAGCTGTGAGACATGGTCTCTCCAGGGTTTGGGGTCTGCCTCTTGGTCTCCTCCTGGTGGGACGTGCATGAAACACCTCCTGAACGAGGCGCTCGGGGGGCATCCTGACCAGATGCCCGAACCACCCCATCTGGCTCCTCTCGACTTGGAGGAGGAGCGGGTTTACTCATCCCTCAATGGGGAAATCTGTGTACTGCATTACACCGCAGCAGGCTGCCACGATGGGGCCAACGGCGGGAGAAACAGGGGGTTAGGTGTCTTCTCCAAGGACACCTAGACGTGAGCTCAGTGGGAATCGAACCTGCAAACTTCTGCTCCAAGAGCAAATGTTCTACCACTAAGCCACCGTCTCCCAAACCCGTCTCCGGGCCTTCCCACCTCCCCCAAAACAGACAACCAAACAAATATTTTTTCATTTTGTTCCAAATTGAATTGAACCATGTTTTAAAAACAAGCTGTTTAACTCTAGTTTCATTAACTAGATGATCTTTAAACTAGGTTTAGGTTTGAACAAGGTTTACAATGTGTAGTGCATGTGTCCAGTTTACTATAAAGGAGCAAGAGGAGGGGGGAATTCACAGTGTCAAACAATAGAAATGAAACTGAGTGAATTTATTCAGTAAAAATATAAGAAACATAAACTTCCTGGTTTTAAATCAAAGAATCCTGAAGTCTGATCCGGATCAGGGAGGAGGGGTTTTTACAGAGTGAGGCAAACGATGGGGACGAAGGGCAGAAAGAGGAGAGAAAAAAAAAACGGATGGAGCAGCCGCTGCATTCCAACACGTCACATTCCAACAAACATCTGGCTGCAATACACCGACGCTCTGCTCCTACCGAGCCAGCAGCACAGCGCAACACAGCGCAACGCAGCGCAGCGCCATGTTCACCACGGAACAAGATCTACTCCTGATTTTAACCAAGACAAAACCGGAATGTTCAATCTGGGATGATGGAGTGATGACATCATCACGAAGGAGTAATATGTAAATATTATCTTCCATCCTGGTCACTTTCAGAGAAATCCTCAGCACCTCCGGGAGAGATCCTGGTTACCATGGTGAGGGTAGGAACATAGATCCTTGTTACCATGGTGAGGGTAGGAACATAGATCCTTGTTACCATGGTGAGGGTAGGAACGTAGATCCTGGTTACCATGGTGAAGGTAGGAACGTAGATCCTGGTTACCATGGTGAGGGTAGGAACGTAGATCCTGGTTACCATGGTGAGGGTAGGAACGTAGATCCTGGTTACCACGGTGAGGGTAGGAACCTAGATCCTGGTTACCATGGTGAGGGTAGGAATATAGATCCTGGTTACCATGGTGAGGGTAGGAACCTAGATCCTGGTTACCATGGTGAGGGTAGGAATATAGATCCTGGTTACCATGGTGAGGGTAGGAACCTAGATCCTGGTTACCATGGTGAGGGTAGGAATATAGATCCTGGTTACCATGGTGAGGGTAGGTTTGTATATCCTGGTTACCGTGGTGAGGGTAGGAACTTAGATCCTGGTTACCATGGTGAGGGTAGGAATGTAGATCCTGGTTACCATGGTGAGGGTAGGAATATAGATCCTGGTTACCATGGTGAGGGTAGGAACGTAGATCCTGGTTACCATGGTGAGGGTAGGAATGTATATCCTGGTTACCATGGTGAGGGTAGGAACGTAGGTCCTGGTTACCAAGGTGAGGGTAGGAACGTAGATCCTGGTTACCATGGTGAGGGTAGGAACGTAGATCCTGGTTACCACGGTGAGGGTAGGAACGTAGATCCTGGTTACCACGGTGAGGGTAGGAACGTAGATCCTGGTTACCACGGTGAGGGTAGGAATGTAGATCCTGGTTACCATGGTGAGGGTAGGAACGTAGATCGACTTGTAAATCCAGAGCTTTTTCTTTTCGGCTCAGCTCTCTCTTTACCATGACGGACCGACGCAGTGTCCTAGTTATTGCTGACGCCACACCGATCCGTCTGTCGATCTCCAGCTCCATCCTTCCCCCACTCGTAAACAAAACAAACAAAAGTTGTGAAAAAAAACATTAAAACTAGTTTCATTCCTGCAGTGAAAACAGACCATAATATGACAGTAAAACCAGTGACATACTGGTGAATGTGAGGTTAAACATTTCCTTCAGTTTTGGTTTTAAGAGTGAAATCTTTAACTTAGAATGGTCTGTTTTTGTGACTCCCTCCCTCTCCCTCCTCTCTCCCCCCTCCTCTCTCTGACTGTCTGAGCTGTTAGATGTCAGATCCTTTTACACGGAGCTGCTCTCTCACTGGATCCAGTGACCGGCTCACGTTGCCCTCCTTTTATTCTGACATGTCACTTTAAAACCCGCCGCAGGAAACCCTCCCTCACACTCCTCCATCCGGGATCCATCTACCGCTAACCCCCTCCCCCATAAACTTTAAGAAGCATGTTTACATGAGTGAGAGGTCAAACCCACTGAGTTACATCCAGGTTTCTATCGTTATTTAATGTGAGGTTCTGTTCCATCGTGTTCTGCTTATCCGGGGCTGGGTCGTAGGGGCAACAGCCTCAGACGGGAAGCCCAGGCTTCTCTCACCCCGGCTGTATCCTCCTGCTCAGGATCCGAAGTTGTTCCCCAGCTAGCTGTGAGACATGGTCTCTCCACCAGGTCCGGGGTGTGCCTCTCGGTCTCTTCCTGGTGGGAAGTGCCCAAAACACCTCACCATCGAGGCACTCGGGAGGCATCCTGAGCAGATGCCCGAATCACCACATCTGGCTTCTCTCAACCTAGAGAATAAGTGGCTCGACACCGAGCTCCTCCCGGATGGCAGAGCTCCCCACCCGATCTCTGAGTGAGAGCCCAGCCACCCTGCAGACAAAGCTCTGTTTGGCCGCTTGTATCTGCGATCTCATAATTTGGGTGGCTACCATGGTGAGGGTACGAACGTAGATCCTGGTTACCGTGGTGAGGGTAGATCCTGGTTACCATGGTGAGGGTAGGAACGTAGATCGTGGTTACCATGGTGAGGATAGGAACGTGGATCCTGGTTACCATGGTGAGGGTAGGAACGTAGATCCTGGTTACCATGGTGAGGGTAGGAACGTGGATCCTGGTTACCATGGTGAGGGTAGGAACGTAGATCCTGGTTACTACGGTGAGGGTAGTAACAAAGATCATGGTTACCAGGGTGAGGGTAGGAACGCAGATCCTGGTTTCCATTGTGAGGGTAGGAACGTAGATCCTGGTTACCATGGTGAGGGTAGGAACGTAGATCCTGGTTACCATGGTGAGGGTAGGAACGTAGATCCTGGTTACCATGGTGAGGGTAGGAACGTAGATCCTGGTTACCATGGTGGGGGTAGGAACGTAGATCCTGGTTACCATGGTGAGGGTAGGAACGTAGATCCTGGTTACCATGGTGGGGGTAGGAACGTAGATCCTGGTTACCATGGTGAGGGTAGGAACGTAGATCCTGGTTACCATGGTGAGGGTAGGAACGTAGATCCTGGTTACCATGGTGAGGGTAGGAACGTAGATCCTGGTTACCATGGTGAGGGTAGGAACGTAGATCCTGGTCACCATGGTGAGGGTAGGAACGTAGATCCTGGTTACCATGGTGAGGGTAGGAACGTAGATCCTGGTTATAAAATAATTTAAAATCCTCAGGACATGTTTCTGGTTGAAGAGTTTCGTCCTCTCATCAGCGTGTCTTCTTCAGGTCTGTCCGACTCGTACCAAGCGGGCTCCATACGTGTCCTATACGTGTCCTCCTTGATAGTTTCAGGTTGAGTCTTCTCCTCATGTGATGGGGTTCTTCTTGGTGTAACGAGATCGGTTGTCATGTTGTGTGTGTTTGGGTTGGATCTGAGTCCACCATCTTTGAAGGATATCCTACTTTTTAAAGATGTCCACCATGACTCCTCTCCTTATATGGTCATTTCTTCTGAAATCATTTGATGTAACAAAGTGAAAAAACAAAACTACGTGTCCTTTAAAGTTCATAAAAACTGGAGTTTTTAGAAACCACTTTGGCCCTCGTGCCTCATGTTTCCCCCCCATCCTGGCGTGTGACGCTGGCTTCAGCCGCGGTCGCTCTCCAACCAACTCAGGAAGTGGTGGATGTGATTAGACGAGCTCTCATCATGCGCCTGCAGCGAGGAGTCACGGCCAATTAGGAGCAGAGCCAGAAATAGTTCTCTCTCTCTTGTGTGTCTCGTCTTGTGTGTGTCCGGCCGCGGTGACCCCGTCCAGCAGAGCCAGGCTCTGTCTGGGAATTAAACACACGGATTATGGCCTCTTTCGGGCCTCCAGACGTCCATCTGAAGCGGAAGGTTCTGAAAGGAGAAGAGAGAAAGAAGCTCAGCGGCTAATTGGCACAAATAGGATGCAATTACAGGCCGGGGAGGGGCGGGGTTTAGAGGGAGGTGGTGGGCTCCCCGGTGGAGGAAGTCAGATTCCCTCTCCTTGTGATGGATCGTTTCTGAGATCTGGTTCTAAAGATCCGGTTCTAAAGATCTGCTGCAGCTGTTGTTTCACAACCTTCTATTTTAAGCTGCTGTTGTTCTCTTTGTCACCGCTAGAGGGCAGTCATAGTTCCACAGGCTGTTATTACACACACACACACACACACACACACACACACACACACACACTGACTTTCAACTTGTAGCCGCTGACATTCCTTCGGTGGGGGTCCAGGTGGAGGGGGGTTTAGTTTTAATCTCCGTCAGTGGAGCGTGGAGCTCAGGGCCCCGCCCTGCCTCCACCCCTCCCTCCCTCATCGTCCTCTCTGTGTGGATGAAGGGCCTGAAATGTTTCTGGTACCCATGGTGACACAGTGGAGATTTGGGGGTTGAAAGGAACCCCACCACACACACACACACACACTCTGCCCCTCTTGTCTCCAGTTTGTCAGAGTGAAGAGGAACATGGAGACACACCGTCATACACACATGTGCCCACCTGCATTGATCCTGGTTACCATGGTGAGGGAAGGAACATAGATCCTGGTTACCATGGTGAGGGTAGGAACGTATATCCTGGTTACCATGGTGAGGGTAGGAATGTAGATTCTGGTTACCATGGTGATCGTAGATCCTGGTTACCATAGTGAGGGTAGGAACATAGATCCTGGTTACCATGGTGAGGGTAGGAACGTAGATCCTAGTTACCATGGTGAGAGTAGGAACGTAGATCCTGGTTACCATGGTGAGGGTAGGAACGTAGATCCTGGTTTCCATGGTGAGTGTAGGAACATAGATCCTGGTTACCGTGGTGAGGGTAGGAACGTAGATCCTGGTTACCATGGTGAGGGTAGGAACATAGATCCTGGTTACCATGGTGAGGGTAGGAATGTACCCACCAGGACACGAGCAGTGGGTGGAGGATCTTAAAGAAGCAGGGACCACATTCACAAAGAAAACAGTCGGTTTTACACACACACACACACACACACACACACACACACACACACACACACACTGATTCCAAAAACCATGTAGAGGACTCATAGAGGGACTGGACGGTCAGATAAGATCAGAATGAAGAGACCCCAACAACCCCATCCTCACTGTTAGGCTTTCAGGGGGGGTTTCTGCTGCTTCATAACATCAATGAAGATGGATGTGAGACCCTCGTCCCTCTCGTAGGGTCGTGGATGGGTCGTCCAGCAGGACAACGACCCAAATTAAAACACCAATAAATGGTCTTTAAAAGGTTAGACTCCACCTCCCACAGACGTCGGAGGTGCCTGTGGGAGACCAGGCACAGATTAGTGGAGGTGGTGGGGGGTTAGGAATGGAGGAGGAGTGCGAGGGGGTGATGGACATTCCTCAGGATGAAGTAGGTCGTTGTTCGCTGTCTCTGGAAGAACTGGTCAAGTGAAAGTGATGGTGGGAGGTGTGTGTGTTGGTGTGTTACAGGTCTACATGGAGGAGGTGGGGAAGGTGTGTGTGTGTGCTGCTGATACAATTTAACGTGCCACCGATCATAAAGCTGGGACAGATTCTTCACTTCATGCTGGGACCAAGCATGAGCAGAGCATGAGCAGTAAAATGTTAGACTGTGGGCATGGTGGAGAACAAAATCAATGGTCAAAAACAACCTGCATTCAAATAGGATCTGAATTCTGGAGAAGAGAACCTGGAAGACACATATACAGCCCTCTCTAAGGGGTCTGATAGGGAGGTCTCACTCTGATGCTTATCCAGCCCTCTCTAAGCGGTCTGATAGGGAGGTCTCACTCTGATGCTTATCCAGCCCTCTCTAAGCGGTCTGATAGGGAGGTCTCACTCTGATGCTTATCCAGCCCTCTCGAAGCGGTCTGATAGGAAGGTCTCACTCTGATGCTTATCCAGCCCTCTCTAAGTGGTCTGATAGGGAGGTCTCACTCTGCTGCTTATCCAGCCCTCTCTAAGCGGTCTGATAGGGAGGTCTCACTCTGCTGCTTATCCAGTCCTCTCTAAGCGGTCTGATAGGGAGGTCTCACTCTGCTGCTTATCCAGTCCTCTCTAAGTGGTCTGATAGGGAGGTCTCACTCTGCTGCTTATCCAGTCCTCTCTAAGTGGTATGAGAGGGAGGTCTCACTCTGCTGCTTATCCAGTCCTCTCTAAGCGGTCTGATAGGGAGGTCTCACTCTGCTGCTTATCCAGCCCTCTCTAAGCGGTCTGATTGGGAGGTCTCACTCTGCTGCTTATCCAGCCCTCTCTAAGTGGTCTGATAGGGAGGTCTCACTCTGCTGCTTATCCAGCGCTCTCAAAGCGGACTGGTAGGAAATCCCAGAGCAGGAAGCTTTCAATGACTGTGCCCACTAACTGCAGACTGGACTGAGGGGTGGACCTCCACGGTGGAGGGTCCACCGAACCCCTGAGACAGACTCACCGAATCCCTTGGGTTCGATCAAACCCAGGTTAAGAACCACTGGATTAGATCATAAGGTTTAACCCTTTCCTTCCACCTCTTCTTTTTTCCAACAGACTTCTTCCGGGAGCTCCTGAGAAACGCCGAGACGTCTCTGCACAGCATGTTCGTAAAAACATACGGCATGATGTACGTCCAGAACGCCGAGCTCTTCAAGCAGTTCTTCAAGGACCTGACCACCTACTACGTGTCCGGGAGTAGACACATTAACCTGGACACGGTGCTGTCAGAGTTCTGGTCCGAGCTCCTGGAGCGCATGTTCAGACTGGTCAACGTCCAGTATGACTTCAGTGATGAGTACATGGAGTGTCTGAGCCGGCATACGGAGCAGCTGCAGGCCTTCGGAGACGTGCCCAGGAAGCTCCGCCTCCACCTCACACGGGCCTTCATCGCCACCAGAACCTTTGTGAAAGGGCTCTCCATTATGCCCGACGTGGTGAACAAAGTCTCAGCGGTGAGCGGAAAAAAAACCGAGGGATTTTATTTAGTGGGGTTACAAACGTCCCGCCTCTCGTCTGTAACCAGACGTGATTGGCTCTGGCAACTCTCACCATGGTGATGTCATATGACATCGTAATGTGAAAAGTTGGGTTCCGTCGTCTTCCGTTCATCTGGGTCGCAGGGGGAACAGCCTCAGACGGGAAGCCCAGGCTTCTCTCACCCCGGCTGCATCCTCCCTCTCACCTGGAAGGATCCTGAGGGGTTCCCTGTCCAGCTGTGAGACATAGTCTCTCCAGCAGGTCCGGGGTCTGCCTCATGGTCTCCTCCCAGTTGGACGTGCCCGAAACACCTCACCAACGAGGTGCTTAAAAGCATACTGACCAAATGCCCGAACCACGCCATCTGGCTCCTCTCGACCTGGAGGAGGAGCGGCTCAAAACCGAGCTCCTCCCAGATGGCAGAGCTCCTCACCCGATCTCTGAGTGAGAGCCCGGCCATCCTGAGGAGGAAGCTAATTTCGGCCGCTTGTATCTGCAATCTCGTTTTTTGGTCACCACACACAGGTGGTTACCATGGTGAGGGTAGGAACGTAGATCCTGGTTACCATGGTGAGGGTAGGAACGTAGATCCTGGTTACCATGGTGAGGGATCCTGGTTACCATGGTGATGGTAGGAACGTAGATCCTGGTTACCATGGTGAGTGGATAAACGTAGATCCTGCTTACCATGGTGAGGGTAGGAACGTAGATCCTGGTTACCATGGTGAGGGTAGGAACGTACATCCTGGTTACCATGGTGAGGGTGGGAACGTAGATCCTGGTTACCATGGTGGGGGTAAGAACGTAGATCCTGGTTACCATGGTGAGGGTAGGAACGTAGATCCTGGTTACCATGATGAGGGTGGGAACGTAGATCCTGGTTACCATGGTGAGGATAGGAACGTAGATCCTGGTTACCATGATGAGGGTAGGAACGTACATCCTGGTTACCATGGTGAGGGTATAAACGTAGATCCTGGTTACCATGGTGAGGGTAGGAACGTAGATCCTGGTTACCATGATGAGGGTGGGAACGTAGATCCTGGTTACCATGGTGAGGGTCGGAACGTAGATCCTGGTTACCATGGTGAGGGTAGGAACGTACATCCTGGTTACCATGGTGAGGGTAGGAACGTAGATCCTGGTTACCATGGTGGGGGTAAGAACGTAGATCCTGGTTACCATGGTGAGGGTCGGAACGTAGATCCTGGTTACCATGGTGAGGGTAGGAACGTACATCCTGGTTACCATGGTGAGGGTAGGAACGTACATCCTGGTTACCATGGTGAGGGTATAAACGTAGATCCTGGTTACCATGGTGAGGGTGGGAACGTAGATCCTGGTTACCATAGTGAGGGTAGGAACGTAGATCCTGGTTACCATGGTGAGGATAGGAACGTAGATCCTGGTTACCATGGTGAGGGTAGGAACGTAGATCCTGGTTACCATGGTGAGGGTGGGAACGTAGATCCTGGTTACCATGGTGAAGGTAGGAACATAGATCCTGGTTACCATGGTGAGGGTAGGAACGTAGATCCTGGTTACCATGATGAGGGTAGGAACGTAGATCCTGGTTACCATGGTGAGGGTGGGACTTGTATTCTGTATAACTGGTGATCTAACCTGGTAACGCACACAGAACCCAGTCTCAACAGTATATGTTCCTCCAGGTGGGGGCGTCGCCCAGCTGCGTCCAGGCCACCCTGAAGATGCTCTACTGTCCGTACTGCTCAGGCCAGGTGGCTCTGAAGCCGTGTCAGAACTACTGTCTGAACGTGATGCGTGGATGTCTGGCCAACCAGGCCGACCTGGACACGGAATGGAACAACTTCATCGGTAAGAACCAATCAGATAGTAAAAAGATGACATATAGTGAACTTTTTTCTCATTGTTTGGGTTAAAAACGCAGAGCAGGATGTTTGTTAATGAGTCTGGATGGTTTCAGAGCAGAGCAGGGATCTCCACAGACATGTTGGAGCTTGTTGGCATGAGGAGGAGCCGCTGGGCTGTTTGATAAGCTCACACAAACATCCAGCGTCTTCTCTCTGACTACCTGCTGCCAACAGGATGGATCTATAAGGATGTAGCGCCGTCTGGTGGAGGTCCATACTCAAAGCAGATCTGAGTCCATGTTTAGAAAGATTACAACAATGCATACACAAGTCTTCTTCTTCTCCTTCCATCATCTCCCTTCAGGGGGCGCCACAGCAAGTCACTTCGGTCACACCAACTATCTTCATGTCTTCCTTCACTGTATCCATGAACCTCCTCTTTGGTCTTCCTCTATAAGACATTTCCTTATCAGTCTGTCCAGCCTATTGCTGTCCCTTGCGGTCAAGCTGCCTCCCCAGCAGACGACCGCAAAGAAAACTTCAGTTGCCACGACAGACTGATCAAAGATGCTCAGCATGACACCTCTTCTCCTTCTTCTTTCGGCATTTCCCTTTAGGGGTCGCCACAGCAAGTCAGTTTCTTCCATCTAATCCTATCTTCTGCATCCTCTTTGGTCACACCAACTATCTTCATGTCTTCCTTCACTGTATCTATGAACCTCCTCTTTGGTCGTCCTCTTTCCTGGTGGTTCCAAATCCAGCATCCTTCTTCTGATGTACTCTCTCTCTCTCCTCTGTACATGTCCAAACCATCTCAGTCTGGTCTCTCTGACTTTAAAACCTCTAACATGTGCTGTTCCTCTGATCCTGTCCATCCTGGTCACTTCCAGAGAGATCCTCAGCATCTTCATCTCTGCTACAAACATCTCTGTTTCCTGTCTTTTCCTCAGTGACACTGTCTCTAGACCAATCAGCATGGCCGCTCTCACCACGCTGTCTCTAGACCAATCAGCATGGCCGCTCTCACCACGCTGTCTCTAGACCAATCAGCATGGCCGCTCTCACCACACTGTCTCTAGACCAATCAGCATGGCCGCTCTCACCACGCTGTCTCTAGACCAATCAGCATGGCCGCTCTCACCACGCTGTCTCTAGACCAATCAGCATGGCCGCTCTCACCACACTGTCTCTAGACCAATCAGCATGGCCGCTCTCACCACACTGTCTCTAGACCAATCAGCATGGCCGCTCTCACCACGCTGTCTCTAGACCAATCAGCATGGCCGCTCTCACCACGCTGTCTCTAGACCAATCAGCATGGCCGGTCTCACCACGCTGTCTCTAGACCAATCAGCATGGCCGCTCTCACCACGCTGTCTCTAGACCAATCAGCATGGCCGCTCTCACCACGCTGTCTCTAGACCAATCAGCATGGCCGCTCTCACCACACTGTCTCTAGACCAATCAGCATGGCCGCTCTCACCACACTGTCTCGAGACCAATCAGCATGGCCGCTCTTACCACACTGTCTCTAGACCAATCAGCATGGCCGCTCTCACCACACTGTCTCGAGACCAATCAGCATGGCCGCTCTCACCACACTGTCTCTAGACCAATCAGCATGGCCGCTCTCACCACACTGTCTCGAGACCAATCAGCATGGCCGCGAGCCGTTTTCAGATTTTCATTTACAAACAGAAAAAGAAATCGGATTAAAACCTGTTTGTTGGGTTTTAAACAAACAGGTTTAAACCGTTTGACTGTGACCACCTTTCAGGTGAAGAAACAGCTGGAGAAGCTAAACCAGCACAAAGCAGCCGGCCCAGATGGCATCAACCCCCATACCCTGAGGACCTGTGCGCTCCAGCTGTGTGGGGTTCTCCAGCACCTCTTCAACCTGAGCCTCAGGCTGGAGAGGGTTCCGCTTCTCTGGAAGACATCGTGCCTGGTCCCTGTACCCAAGAAACCATCTTCATCTGACCTCAAGGATTTCCGTCCAGTTGCCCTCACATCTCATGTGATGAAAGTGCTGGAGAGGCTGGTGTTAGCCCACATGAGACCGCTGGTGAATTCCTCTCTGGACCCCCTGCAGTTTGCCTACCAGCCACGCCTGGGTGTTGACGACGCTGTCATCCATCTGCTGCAGCGAGCTCATTCACATCTGGATGGCGGTGGAGGCATGGTGAGAATCACCTTCTTTGATTTCTCTAGTGCCTTTAACACCATCCAGCCCTCATTACTGGGTGATAAGCTGCGGCTGATGGGTGCTGGTGCGTCCGCCGTCTCCTGGATCACTGATTACCTGACGGACAGGCCACAGTTCGTCCGGCTGGGGAAAGTCCGGTCTGATGTGGTTTTAAGTGGTGTGGGAGCCCCACAGGGCACGGTGCTCTCTCCATTCCTCTTCACATTGTACACTTCAGACTTCCAGCACAACTCCGATTCATGCCACCTACAGAAATTCTCTGATTACTCTGCAGTTGTAGGGTGTATAAGTGGTGGGCAGGAGGAGGAGTACAGGAGGGTGGTGGATGGATTTGTGGTGTGGGCGGGAGAGAATCACCTGCTCCTCAATGTGGACAAGACCAGGGAGATGGTGATTGACTTCCGGAAGAGGAGGAGGACTGCTTTGCAGCCGCTCTGCATTCTGGGTAGAGATGTGGAGGTGGTTGAGGAGTACAAATACCTTGGAGTGACCATCGACAGTAGACTGAGCTGGAGGAGCAACAGTACTGCTGTGTACAAGAAGACTTGCAGCCGACTTTACTTTCTAAGGAAGCTGAGGTCCTTCAATGTGTGCGGCAAGATCCTGGAGACCTTCTACCAGTCTGTGGTGGCCAGCACCTTGTTCTTCTCTGTCATCTGCTGGAGGAGCAGCATCGCAGCCAGTGACGCCAACAGACTGAATAAACTAATCAGACTGGCTGGCTCTGTCATTGGCAGCAAACAGGACTCACTTGAGGCAGTGGTAGAGAGGAGGTCACTGAACAAACTTTTGTCCATCATGGAAAACCATGACCATCCTCTCTACCCACTCCTGGACGAACAACGGAGCTCCTTCTCCAAGAGGCTCAGACAGCTCCGCTCGAGAACATCTCGTTACCGGAGGTCTTTCTTTCCGTACGTGATCGGGCTCTACAACGACTCACTTAGCAGATAGGAAGTTGTTGCTGTGACACACAAATTTCCCCTGTGTGGGATCAATAAAGTATATTCTGATTCTGATTCTGATTAAAGCACAAAAAATAACATTTGAATCATGGTCGAATACTTTTACTTTTTACTTAAAAAGTAAAATTTACACCAATTACTTTTGTACTCTTACTAAAGTAGATTTTTTTATTGGTACTTTTACTTTAGTACAAAAAGTGAGTATTTTTTCATTCACCAATGAAAAAATGTTTTATTTCACTGTCCTCAGTTAACTTCAGCTTTTGTCCACAAGGTGTCGTCTTTTCCCCACATCATACCACACACTTTTCTAGACCTCTTGATTTGAATCAAAGTTTGTTTACAATCCAATCTTTTAATAAACAAGCTTTACTAATGTTTTTTTTTTTTTCAGATGCGATGATCGGCCTCGCTGACAGGTTGGAAGGTCCCTTTAACTTTGAGTCTGTCATGGATCCCATTGATGTGAAGATCTCTGACGCCATCATGAACATGCAAGAGAACAGCATGCAGGTGTCTCAGAAGGTGGGCGTGGCTTCCTGTTTCACGACAAATAAACACATGCAGCTTTGCTCAGTTTGTTTCCCCTCTACCAGGTCTTCCAGGGATGTGGGATGCCCAAACCAAGTGCCGCTTTCCGGTCAAAGCGTTCCGTCAAAGAAACCGGATTCACCGGGCGTTTCCGTCCCTACAGTCCAGACGCCAGGCCAACCACAGCCGCCGGGACCAGTTTAGACCGATTGGTAAACGATGAACACACTTTGTTCTTTTAAAACTTTTTTTAATTTGATTTGTTTAGAATTTAAAAAACTTTTTAAATGAACTAGAAAGTCTTTTTTTTCTTTTCCTTCCTGCTTTACCCTCCAGGGGGCGCCACAGTAAGTCAGTTTCCTCCATCTAACCCTGTCTCCTCCATCTTCCTCTTTGGTCCTCCTCTAGACCGCCAAACTCAGCACCCATCCCTCTCTCTCTCCTCTGAAACCATCTCAGTCTGCCCTCCATGACTTTACCTCTAACTCAGACATGCCACGTCTCCCACATCGGGCAGGAGACACCCACAATCAGGACCAATCTCACCCTCAGCCGCCAAGGCTTAAAAAACTTCCTCATGATCAACACTCTAATGCATTCCAGGAACATGGTTAGGAATGTAGATCCTGGTTACCATGGTGAGGGTAGGAACATAGATCCTGGTTACCATGGTGAGGGTAGGAACGTAGATCCTGGTTACCACGGTGAGGGTAGCAACGTAGATCCTGGTTACCATGGTGAGGGTAGGAACGTAGATCCTGGTTACCATGGTGAGGGTATGAAAGTAGATCCTGGTTACCATGGTGAGGGTAGGAACATAGATCCTGGTTACCATGGTGAGGGTAGGAACGTAGATCCTGGTTACCATGGTGAGGGTAGGAACCTAGATCCTGGTTACCATGGTGAGGGTAGGAACGTAGATCCTGGTTACCATGGTGACGGTAAAACGTGAATCCTGGTTACCATGGTAAGGGTAGGAACGTAGATCCTGGTTACCATGGTGAGGGCAGGAATGTAGACCGTGGTTACCATGGTGAGGGTTGGAACGTAGATCCTGGTTACCATGGTGAGGGTAGGAACGTAGACCGTGGTTACCATGGTGAGGGTAGGAGTGTAGATCCTGGTTACCATGGTGAGGGTAGGAGTGTAGATCCTGGTTACCATGGTGAGGGTAGGAGTGTAGATCCTGGTTACCATGGTGAGGGTAGGAGTGTAGATCCTGGTTACCATGGTGAGGGTAGGAACGTAGTTCCTGGTTACCATGGTGAGAGTAGGAACGTAGATCCTGGTTACCATGGTGAGAGTAGGAACGTAGATCCTGGTTACCATTGTGAGAGTAGGAACGTAGATCCTGGTTACCATGGTGAGGGTAGGAACGTAGATCCTGGTTACCATGGTGAGAGTAGGAACGTAGATCCTGGTTACCATGGTGAGGGTAGGAACGTAGATCCTGGTTACCATGGTGAGGGTAGGAATGTAGATCCTGGTTACCATGGTGAGGGTAGGAACGTAGATCCTGGTTACCATGGTGAGGGTAGGAGTGTAGATCCTGGTTACCATGGTGAGGGTAGGAGTGTAGATCCTGGTTACCATGGTGAGGGTAGGAACGTAGATCCTGGTTACCATGGTGAGAGTAGGAACGTAGATCCTGGTTACCATGGTGAGAGTAGGAACGTAGATCCTGGTTACCATTGTGAGAGTAGGCACGTAGATCCTGGTTACCATGGTGAGGGTAGGAACGTAGATCCTGGTTACCATGGTGAGAGTAGGAACGTAGATCCTGGTTACCATGGTGAGGGTAGGAACGTAGATCCTGGTTACCATGGTGAGGGTAGGAACGTAGATCCTGGTTACCATGGTGAGAGTAGGAACGTAGATCCTGGTTACCATGGTGAGGGTAGGAACGTAGATCCTGGTTACCATGGTGAGGGTAGGAACGTAGATCCTGGTTACCATGGTGAGGGTAGGAACGTAGATCCTGGTTACCATGGTGAGGGTAGGAATGTAGATTCTGGTTACCATGGTGAGGGTATGAAAGTAGATCCTGGTTACCATGGTGAGGGTAGGAACGTAGATCCTGGTTGCCATGGTGAGGGTAGGAACGTAGATCCTGGTTACCATGGTGAGGGTAGGAACCTAGATCCTGGTTACCATGGTGAGGGTAGGAACGTAGATCCTGGTTACCATGGTGACGGTAGGAACGTAAATCCTGGTTACCATGGTAAGGGTAGGAACGTAGATCCTGGTTACCATGGTGAGGGTAGGAACGTAGATCCTGGTTACCATGATGAGGGTAGGAACGTAGATCCTGGTTACCATGGTGAGGGTAGGAACGTAGATCCTGGTTACCATGGTGAGGGTAGGAACGTAGATCCTGGTTACCATGGTGAGGGTAGGAACGTAGATCCTGGTTACCATGGTGAGGGTAGGAACGTAGATCCTGGTTACCATGATGAGGGTAGGAATGTAGATCCTGGTTACCATGGTGAGGGTAGGAACGTAGATCCTGGTTACCATGATGAGGGTAGGAACGTAGATCCTGGTTACCATGGTGAGGGTAGGAACGTAGATCGACTTGTAAATCGAGAGCTTTACTTTTCGGCTCAGCTCTTTCTTCACCACTACGGATCGATGCAGCGTCCTAGATATTGCTGACGTTGCACCGATCCTCCTGTCGATCTCCCACTACATCCTTTCTAGGTGAACAAGACCTAGAGATACTTAAACTCCTTCTCTAGGGGGCGCTCACACCTCACATATTTCCACTTCCAGTCCACCTGCTTCTTCTCATCTTGTACACGCTTTTCATTTCCTCCCAAGTCCTTAAAATCCTCCACTTCCTTCCATTTGGGGTCCTTTCGTTCACACACATGCTCTGTTTCACTGCAGCTAACCATCGCTCAGACTGAACGTTAAAAAAAAAAGTTGTTTCTTTTATTAGATGAAAAAAAAAACATTGAGTTTTGTGTATAAAAATCAGATTTTTTTTGTAGCTCTAGTTTGGATTCTAACCTTCATTCTCTCTTGTTCCTCTGTGTGTGTGTGTGTGTGTGTGTGTGTGTGTGTGTGTGTGTGTGTGTGTGTGTGTGTGTGTGTGTGTGTGTGTGTGTGTGTGTGTGTGTGTGTGTGTGTGTGTCTTTAAGACGGTTGAAGTGAAGAAGAGGCTAAAACATGCTAAGAAGTTCTGGTCCACTTTGCCGGAGACGGTGTGTGTCGGCGAGCGGATAGCGCCCAGCGACGAGTGCTGGAACGGCACGGCAAAGAGCAGGTGGGTCACTGTGAAGCCCGGGGTGAGGGAGGGTAGCTGAGGGAGGGTAACCCGGCGCTCTGATGACGGCATGGTTTCTGTACAGGTACGAGTCGGTTGTGATCGGTAACGGGCTGGCCAACCAGGTCTCCAACCCGGATGTGATCGTGGACATAACCAAACCGGACACGGTGATCCGGAGCCAGATTTTGGAACTGAAAGCGATGACTAACCAGCTTAAGGCGGCGTTCAGCGGAAATGACATCACGTCAGACATCGGTAGGAGTGGCGCCCTCTCGGATTGGCCGCCTTCCAAACCTCCTCTTAACCCCTTGTTTTCCTTCACAGAGGAAGAAGGCAGCAGCGGCGAGGAGAGCGGCAGCGGCTGCGACTCCGCATCCTGCGACACAGATCCAGACATTTACTTCTCTACTCCATCTGGTCCGAACAAACCACGGGTTAATCCGGTTCATACCGGCGGCACGGCTTCCAAGGCCAGCCTCGGCCTGGTGCTCTGCTCGGCCCTGGCGCTCATCGCCACTCATTTCAGATAAAAGGAACGGCCTGGGGAGGAAGAGTTTGACCAGGATCACTAGAAGGAAGAGGAGAACTGTCAGAGACTGCCTGTAGGACCTCGGACTGGGGGGAGGGGCTCTTCTTATTACAATAACTTCACTATTAATTACATGTATGTTTAAGGACATCTGTGTTTCAGCAGTACGGTTTTCTTCCTTCTTCTCCCGGGTCTGCTTGCAGCATCACAAACGCTCGCTCTGTGCCGGTGGTTCCCACCGTTTCCAGGGCGTGTGGTTCAAGTTCAGCCGCCTGGTTCGAGACGCGTCTTCATATTTCTGAGGATGTTTCAGGGATAAAACGACTGAATGGGAACGTTTTTTTTTTTTTAACGTTCTCACTGCAGCCAGAACAACAACACAGCTCTCTGCTGATGGAGAAGGGGATGGAAGCGGTTCGGTACAGACCCACACACGCACACATCGGCTCGAGCTTTGCAGCGTTTAATAACTAAAAAATTCATTTTATTACAGGGTTTTTTTGTGGATCAGGTGTTATTTTTAGCTTTTTTTTTGGTATGAAGATATATTTGGTACTACAGCAGATTTTACTGCTAGCTTAGCTGAAAGGAGAGGGTGCACAGAATGGAAGCACGTGGGGTTGGTGTGCACAGGTTTACACACATGTACCTCTGATCGATGCTCATCCCCCCTGATTTTCACCATTTCTGTTCCAATCTGAACCTTTCCGTTTGTTTCTGCACGGATTCCCTGAAGCACAATGATGAGATAATCAGGTCCGGAACGTGGACGGATCCACACAGAAACTTCTCTGGGTCTTTGTTTTTTTTTGGAAACTTTGAAGTTTCAGTGTGGAATTAAAATTCTTTTAAATTCCGGAGTTAATTTGGTTAAATTTTCTGGTCCTAAGCTTTGAATTTAAACGTAAAACCTCGGATTTTCTTTGAGTTTTTCCGACTGTAAGAATCTGACTGAAGGATTTGTTGAAACATCTATGCAAAGTCCCGAAGCGAAGCGGCCGCGCTCGGCATGCCCTCACATGCCCTCACATGCCCTCACATGCCCTCTCATGCCTTCATTTCCTTTTCCTTCTGTGAAACAAACATTTCCATGACGGCTTGTGCACGTAGGAAGAGTATCTTAGGGTGAGGATGGTGAATGTCTGTGCTTGCAGGACCGGGCAGTGACATTCTCCAGCTGGAGGCTTCAAACCTTTCTGTCTGCCTTCGGCCCTCAGGAACAGAAAGGACTCGCTCCCCGAGTGACTGACTGAAAAAGAATGGAGGAATAAAAGTGTAAATAAAGAGCAGCCATGTTTAGATGTCTCTAAAAGAGGCTTTAACAGTCCAACAGAATGTTATGAAGATGAGATAGATGTTAAACTGTAAGAGAAATTGTATATTAAACACTTCTTGTTAAAATAAAGACTGACAATATTTAAACCGGTGTGTGTTTTTTCTCTTGTTACTTGAATTTGAAAAGTTCCTGCCTGTTAATCTGGGCAAACGACGGCCCGCGGGCCACATGCGGCCCGTTTAACGTTTTAATCTGGCTCGAAAAAAGAAAAAAAAAAAAATCATGTTAATGTTTTATTTTTTCTGTAATTCTGATGTTTCATCACCAGATGGCGACAAAAACACAACAACACTGCTCCCATTAAAATGTGTGTTTTCTGATGTCAACATAAACCGTGCGCGCTGATTTAGAAAGTCATCGGGTCCAATACACGCATGTAAACAAACACGTTAGATTTCAAACTTTGTGGGCTACTATGGAAAGCCATTGGGGTCACTACACGTGCGTAATCTAGCGCTAAATGTTAACTCTAGTGCGCAATATGCACGTTTTTAAGTGCTAGCGGCTAGTTTTGAAATTTTGCTTAAGCCAATCAGGAGGAGAGTGACGATGACTTCCTGAAGGATCACACACCTTCAAAATAAAAGTTTTTAATTTGATTTTTAGTGTTTAAAGACTCATTTCAAAATAAGAGATTTTGTTGTGATGCTTCTTATTTCATTGGAATTTAAAGCACATGTTTCCACCAATGAGGTGAGGTTACTAAAGCAAGGTTCAAGTCCCGGGTGGGGACGAGGCTTGGAACACTGTCCTTTCTGTGCGGAGTTTGCATGTTCTCCCTGTGTCTGCGTGGGTTTCCTCCAGGTACTCCGGTTTCCTCCCGCCCTCCAAAAACATGCATGCTAGGTTGATTGGCCGGTGCCAAATTGCTCCTAGGAGTGAGTGTGTGTGTGTGGTTGTATGTGGTGCCCCGCAACAGACTGGCGACCTGTTCGGGGTGTACCCTGCCCCTCCCCTTGAATCAGTCAGGATGGGCTCCGGCACACCCGTAAGAAGGTGACAGACTGACCATAATATTGTTTTATTTACCTGCAATTCTGATGATTCCTCACCAGATGTCGCCACTGCAGGTAATAGTAAATTTTATTATGATTCACCGGAGCTTTCAAACATGGTTGCCACGGTAACCCACATTCCACCCAGTGGCTGTTCCACCAAGCTACTGTTCCATCCCATCCAAGTCAGCACCACCTAGCAGCTGTTCAGAAGCTGTTTGGAGCTACAGATTAATAAAGTGTTCACTAACTAACCAATCGAACGAAAACAAATTGATTGATTAACCAATGACTGATGTTATCGAAAGCTGCAGCCCTAACTCGTCCTGTCATTGGCTGCCAACAGGAAACACTTGAAGCCGTGGTGGAGAGAAGGTTATCGTCCCGTATCTGAGCAGATTAGAGGGTACAGATTAAAGGGCCAATCTCATGCAAAATGGACTTTCAGAGTTTTTTACCTTGTAAGAGTGATGTCCGGGCCTTGTATATGTGTGTGTGTGTGTGTGTGTGTGTGTGTGTGTGTGTATCTGTGTGTGTGTGTGTGTGTGTGTGTGTGTGTCTTTCTAGATTGATTTGGCCCGTTTTTCTGTGGATTTCTGGAACGCTCAGACAAAACAACCAATGAGCAGATGTCTAAAGTATGACGCATTTGACGTAGCCACGCCCCCCTCCCTCCTCACCACCCGCCCGCCCTCCTCACCCGCCTCCACTCCGGCCTTACGCCCTCACAAACTCGCTTTCAACGTCCAATATACAGGCTGGTTCGCTGCTCTGCGTCTTTTTTATTTTCTTGCTTGAAACCCGCTTTTTGTAGCTACGCACGGGTTTACGCCTGCCTTCCCCCTCCCGCTCAGAGATGGGCGGAGGAATAGCGTCTCAGTGAGAGCAGAGGGCGGAGCTTGTACTTTCTCAGAACGGGTGGGGGGATGAGCAACACCCGGCCTTTCATAGTTCCAGGTCTGTGACTGCGCTCCACCAAATCAATATATTTTCATAACTATGATGTAATGCATGTTGTAAACGTGTGTGTGTGTGTGTGTGTGTGTGTGTGTGTGTGTGTGTGTGTGTGTGTGTGTGTGTGTGTGTGTGTGTGTGTGTGTGTGTGCAGAGGATACAATGTGTAGAGAGTTATCTTACATGAGATGGGCTCTTTAAGATACCCGGACCGGCCCACCTGAAACCAGCAGTATTATTGTGGTTAATATTTTATTAACAATAATGATTGTTTTCTTAATCATCTACCCCTTTCGGGGTTGAGGAGGGTGCCAAGGGGCAGGGTACACCCCGAACAGGTCGCCAGTCTGTCGTGGGAATACACACAGACACAACCATCCACACACGTTCCAAGGGGCAATTTGGTTCTGGCCAATCAAGCTGACATGCATGTTTTGGAGGGTGGGGGGAAACCGGAGTACCAGGAGAAGAACATGCAAACTCCACACAGAAAGGACAGTGCTCCCACCTGAGACTCAAACCCTGACCTTCTTGCTGTGAGGTCGCTGTTCTACCCACAGAACCATTTTACATCAGAACCGAACGTGAGTGAGATTTTTATCCAAACAGACGGAGTTTTTTTTTTTTACCTACTGAATAAAATTATTCTTAAAATCAAAATAAATCAGGATTTACGGTTAAAAAAAAGAAATTTCTCAAACATTTTAGTTTAATTTCCCTGAAATTGAGCAAATTTACCGTCAATAAACAAAAAAAAAGAACGTTCAGGTTTGTTTTTTTCCGTCATTATGACGTGTTTAGATTGTGCAAGTCAGAAAATTCCAGATTAAATATTAAAGGTGGATTAAATCAGGAAGTTCCCAGGTTGTGTAAAAGCATTGATATAAAAACACGATGAGTTTTTCTGATTTTCAGTCACATTTTTATCTCCAGGTGATTTTTTATCTGCTGAAAAACTGAAAAATGAAGCTGATTTTTCTTCCTGTTTTGCTGATTTTGCTCATCAGTCAAAGTAAGTCAATCAGTTTTTATGCTTCTTGTTTTTTAGACTTTAAAAAATAACAAAAATAAAAGTTTATTTTAAACGTGGGATTAAAAGAAATCTGGAATAAAATCAGTAGAATCCAGAAAAAAACGGGATTTTGAATTAATTTTAATTCAGTCAAGCTGTAGAAATAAAAAAGAAAAAAATGGAAATAGAGTTAAGTTTCAAAATAAAACAAATCCTTGTTCTGTTTTTGTATGTTTGAATATGATTTTAATCTGGATTTATTTTGAAATCACTGTGTTTAACTTCACTCTGGTTTCTATTCCGGGATGCCAGAGGATTTAATCTCACTTTTACATCATGTTTCTTTCATCTAACCCTATCTTCTGCATCCTCTTTAGTCACACTGTATCCATGAACTTCCTCTTTGGTCTGTGTAGTCGAAGTAGAAAAAGTTTTTAAAAAGTCTTCTGGACAGTTTAATTCTTGATCGAGACGTTTCGACTTCCATCCGGAAATCATTTTCAATCTGAATGAAATGGACTGAAAACTGGATCTATTTATACTAACCTGAGTAAAAGGTAAAAAAAATAGTAAGAAGGGCTCGACCAATGAGCCTGTGTTACCTATGATGGCCGTGAATGGCTCCTATTGTAACCACAGACCAGTAAACAACCCTATTATAAAAATGCTAAAAGCCTAGTGAATAGAAATTCCTGCTAACGAGAGGTGTCATCTTTAGTCCATGGCTTCAAAAGGCTGCTGTAAATCCTGGGCAGAATGTATCTAACGCCTCCACTCCGATTCAGTGAGGTATTTTCTTTCATCACAAAGATGGCTTCCTTCACCCCTCTTTCAAACCATCCTTTCTCTCTACTTAGAATCTTCACCTCACTGTCCTCAAAAGTGTGTTTGGTGGATTTAAGATGTAGATGTACAGCAGACTGTGGACCACTAGAGGCTTCTCTTCTGTGTTGGTAAAGTCTTTTGTGGAGTGGCTGCTTCGTTTCACCAATGCAGTGTTCTTTGCAGCTCCCTTCACTGCACCGGATTGAATAAACTACATTGCTCTGTTTTTCTGTGGGCATCTTGTCTTTAGGATGTACTAGTTTGTGTTGACCGGTATATATTATAATCGGTTTGTTTACTGGTCTGTGGTTACAATAGGAGCCATTCACGGCCATCATAGGTAACACAGGCTCATTGGTCGAGCCCTTCTTACTATTTTTTTACCTTTTACTCAGGTTAGTATAAATAGATCCAGTTTTCAGTCCATTTCATTCAGATTGAAAATGATTTCCGGATGGAAGTCGAAACGTCTCGATCAAGAATTAAACTGTCCAGAAGACTTTTTAAAAACTTTTTCTACTCCTCTTTGGTCTTCCTCTAGTCCTCTTTTCTGGTGGTTCCAAACCCAGCATCCTTCTGATGTACTCTCTCTCTGTGGCCCCGTGACAGACTGGCGACATGTTCGGGGTGTACCCTGCCCCTCGTCCCGGCTCCCTGACTGAAGTCATTTTTTTTTTCAGGTGAAGCTTTAGATTGTTACTGCTCTGGCAAGTATAAACATTGTTCCGGTCGAACAGAAACCTGCCACGGTGCCAACATGGTGTGTGCCTCCGTCCTCTTCTACGGCCTTCCCAGTGAGTTTTATTTTAATAACATGAACCACCTAACCCTCACCCGTGGGCACCATGATCAGAAATGGTCTCATGTCCTTCTTCTTTTTTACAGCGCCCAGCTCTTTCAGCGGATGCTACAAGGCGGGTGACTGTGCCCTCCTTAATGTGCCTGGTATCTCTACTGCCCGCTGCTGCAGCACTGATTTGTGTAACCGATAAACAAGAAGACACGTACCAGAATGACTGGCATTGTAAACTGGCATCAAACAATAAAATAATTTTTTTTAAAGACTTTTCTTGTTTCTTCTATCGTTTTTGGAAAATAAAAACAAAAAAAATTTATGTTTGCTTCTCCGAGTCAAGAGGAGCCAGATCAGGGTCAGGGGGCAACAGCCTCAGACGGGAAGCCCGGCTTCTCCCACCCCAGCTGCATCCTCCAGCGAGGATCAAGAGGCATTCCCTGTCCAGCTGTGAGACATAGTCTCACCAGCAGGTCCAGGGTCTGCCTCTTGGTCTCCTCCCGGTGGGATGTGCCCGAAACACCTCACCAGTGAGGCACTCGGAAGGCATCCTGACCAGATGCTCGAACCACCCCATCTGGCTTCTCTAAACCTAGAGGAGGAGCAGCTCGACACCGAGCTCCTCCTGGATGACAAAACTCCTCACCCGATCTCTGAGTGAGAGCCCAGCCAACCTGTGGAGGAAGCTCATTTCAGCCGCTTGTATTCGCGATCTCTTTCTTTCTGTCGCCAACCAGAGCTGGTGACCATGGTGAGGGTAGGAACGTAGATCCTGGTTACCATGGTGAGGGTAGGAGCGTAGGTCCTGGTTACCATGGTGAGAGTAGGAGCGTAGGTCCTGGTTACCATGGTGAGGGTAGGAACGTAGATCCTGGTTACCATGGTGAGGGTAGGAACGTAGATCCTGGTTACCATGGTGAGGGTAGGAACGTAGATCCTGGTTACCATGGTGAGGGTAGGAGCGTAGGTCCTGGTTACCATGGTGAGAGTAGGAGCGTAGGTCCTGGTTACCATGGTGAGGGTAGGAACGTAGATCCTGGTTACCATGGTGAGAGTAGGAGCGTAGGTCCTGGTTACCATGGTGAGGGTAGGAACGTAGATCCTGGTTACCATGGTGAGGGTAGGAACGTAGATCCTGGTTCCCATGGTGAGAGTAGGAGCGTAGGTCCTGGTTACCATGGTGAGGGTAGGAACGTAGATCCTGGTTCCCATGGTGAGAGTAGGAGCGTAGGTCCTGGTTACCATGGTGAGGGTAGGAACGTAGATCCTGGTTCCCATGGTGAGAGTAGGAGCGTAGGTCCTGGTTACCATGGTGAGGGTAGGAGCGTAGGTCCTGGTTACCATGGTGAGGGTAGGAGCGTAGGTCCTGGTTACCATGGTGAGAGTAGCAACGTAGATCCTGGTTACCATGGTGAGAGTAGCAACGTAGATCCTGGTTACCATGGTGAGAGTAGGAGCGTAGGTCCTGGTTACCATGGTGAGGGTAGGAACGTAGATCCTGGTTACCATGGTGAGAGTAGGAACGTAGATCCTGGTTACCATGGTGAGAGTAGGAGCGTAGGTCCTGGTTACCATGGTGAGGGTAGGAACGTAGATCCTGGTTACCATGGTGAGAGTAGCAACGTAGATCCTGGTTACCATGGTGAGAGTAGGAGCGTAGGTCCTGGTTACCATGGTGAGGGTAGGAACGTAGATCCTGGTTACCATGGTGAGGGTAGCAACGTAGATCCTGGTTACCATGGTGAGAGTAGGAGCGTAGGTCCTGGTTCCCATGGTGAGAGTAGGAGCGTAGGTCCTGGTTACCATGGTGAGGGTAGGAGCGTAGGTCCTGGTTACCATGGTGAGGGTAGGAACGTAGATCCTGGTTACCATGGTGAGGGTAGGAACGTAGATCCTGGTTACCATGGTGAGGGTAGGAACATATGAGGTGATTACCCTCACCATGGTCACCAGCTGTGGGTGGTGACCGAAAGAATGAGATGACGGATACAAGCGGACGAAATGAGCCTCCTCCACAGGGTGGCTGGGCTCTCACTCAGAGATCGGGTGAGGAATTCTGCCATCTGGGAGGAGCTCGGTGTCGAGTCGCTACTCCTCCAGGTCGAGAGGAGCCAGATGGGGTGGTTAGGGCATCTGGTCAGGATGCACCCCGAGCGCCTCGCTGGTGAGGTGTTTCGTGCACGTCCTTCCGGGAGGAGACAAAGAAGCAGACCCCGGACCTGCTGGAGAGACTATGTCTCACAGCTGGCTGGGGAACGACTCGGGATCCTTCCAGGTGAGCTGGAGGATGCAGCTAGGGTGAGAGAAGCCTGGGCTTGACGCCTGAGGCTGTTACCTCTGCGACCTGACCCCGGATGAGCGGACGACGGAACGGAAGATGATTACAGTTTAATAAGAAAATAGTTTGTTTTTTCTTTTAAATGGAACAAAATTTACCTTCAATAAATAAAAAAAAGAACGTTTGAGGTTTTTTTTTTAAAAAAGTCAATACTTCTTTCGTCAGACGGTGATGTTTGTTTAGTCTGGATGTGTGACGTCATTCTGGATTAATTATTAAATCTAGATAAAACCAGAATTTTTTCATGTTGAGTGAAAGCAACTAAAAAACAGGTGGATTTTAAAGACTTTTATTTAGGTTCTTTTTACAGGAATTTTTTTTTATCTTCTGAAAAACATCTAACATGAAGCAAATCTTTCTTCTTGTTTTGCTGTTTTTGTTCTTCAAACAATGTAAGTAAAAAATTTTAAACCATTTTTACTAAATTCAACAAAAATGGAGACGGTGGCCGCGTGGTTAGCGCGTTCGCCCGCGGACCGGAAGGTCGCGGGTTCGCGTCCCACGGAGAGCACGTCTAGGGTCCTTGGAGAAGACACCTAGCCCCCACTTCTCCCACCATTGGCGCCGTTGAAGGGCAGCCTGCTGCGGTGTAAGGAGTGCAGCAAACAAATTTCCCCGGTGAGGGATGAATAGAGTAATTAAAAATAAAAAAAAAAAAAACTTTTTCAACGTTGTCATTATGAGATTTTTTTAACAGTTTTTTTTCTGAAAAAAAAAAACATTGAATCTATTTTAAAATAGATAGATTCAGTCTGTCGTGGGGGTCGTCTGTTGGGGTGAACGGTCTTTTCAGCCACGGACATTTGAGCCAAAAAACTGCAACCTAGGCTATTTGAGCCATGGGATAAAAATGACTAAAAGCAATTATTTTCTGTAGTGCAACTGTTTATTTACAAAAATTTTTTTACATAAAATATCACAATATTTTACAAGTTGGGTTGTCCTCCACGAAGGTTGTGACTGATGCCACGAAGGAAGGCAGGGATGGTCTTCTTGCCTGTGTTTAAGTCAAGCACCAGGTTGTTGAGACGAACCTGAAGATCCTGGTACACCATCTTCCCACGCTTGGAAGGACGGATCCCACGCTCCTCCTGGAGCAGAATACCATCGACGATGGCAGCCTCAGCCTGCAAGCACTCAATCAGCTTCCAGACAGTGGGGTTGGAGTGGTCCACCAGACTGAAGAACTTGTTATTCCAGCCCTCACAGACGTTGTTGGTTCTGGGCTGGTTGTTGAGGGTGGCTTGATGCATGTTCCATTTCTCTGGTAGAACATGGGTGGCATGGGGCGTAAGCGGACTGGCCTGATGACTCCAGGTCTGGTGTTGGAGGGGACGTCGCAACGATGGCGGAGCTGGCCTGAAACGTAGGTTGAATCAAAGTACTCAACAAGTGCTGCTGCACCATCGGGCATGGTGGAGCGTAGATGTGCCATACCTGACTTGACATCCTCTGGGGGCAGGAAGGCGAGGGCATCCAGCTGCCCGCAGAAGAGGCGGAACTCATCATCTGACTCATACGGGTTCTTCAGCCTTCACGTAGAGCTTCACAATTTTCTACATAAAATAGGTTTTTGGCCCAAATGTCCATGGCTGAAATCTCTGAGGCTGAAATGTCCTAGTCCTGCTGGGGAGGCAGGTTGCCTGAAAGGGTCAGTGATAGGCTGGACAGACTGATAAGGAAATGTGCATCTGTGGTGGGGAGAAATGTGGACGCTGTTTTGGAGGGCAGGATGAGGGGTTTAATGCAGGGTATCCTGAATAACCCCCGTCACCCTCTACATGATGTTATCACGACCCAGAAGACGAACAGAAGTAAGAGGTTCCTCTCACTGAGCTGGAGGACTGAGAGCTTTAGGAGGTCGTTCCTCCCTTCAGCCCTCAGACAGATGTTTCTGGAAGGAACTGAGTCCTATTTTATTATGTGTGTGTGTTGTTTTTAACTGGAGGAGTTTAAGTATCTCCGGGTCTTGTTCACGAGTGGGGAAAAGATGGAGCTGCACATCGACAGGCGGATCGGTGTGGCATCAGCAATAACTAGGACGCTGCATCGGTCCGTCGTGGTAAAGAGAGAGCTGAGCCGAAAAGCAAAGCTCTCGATTTACAAGTCGATCTACGTTCCTACCCTCACCATGGTAACTAGGATCTATGTTCCTACCCTCACCATGGTAACTAGGATCTACGTTCCTACCCTCACCATGGTAACTAGGATCTATGTTCCTACCCTCACCATGGTAACTAGGATCTAAGTTCCTACCCTCACCAAGGTAACCAGGATCTATGTTCCTACCCTCACCATGGTAACTAGGATCTACGTTACTACCCTCACCATGGTAACCAGGATCTAAGTTCCTACCCTCACCGTGGTAACCAGGATCTACGTTCCTATCCTCACCGTGGTAACCAGGATCTACGTTCCTACCCTCACCGTGGTAACCAGGATCTACGTTCCTACCCTCACCGTGGTAACCAGGATCTACGTTCCTATCCTCACCATGGTAACCAGGATCTACGTTCCTACCCTCACCGTGGTAACCGGGATCTACGTTCCTACCCTCACCGTGGTAACCGGGATCTACGTTCCTACCCTGACCATGGTAACCAGGATCTATGTTCCTACCCTCACCATTGTAACCAGGATCTACGTTCCTACCCTCACCATGGTAACTAGGATCTAAGTTCCTACCCTCACCATGGTAACTAGGATCTATGTTCCTACCCTCACCGTGGTAACCAGGATCTATGTTCCTACCCTCACCGTGGTAACTAGGATCTATGTTCCTACCCTCACCATGGTAACTAGGATCTAAGTTCCTACCCTCACCATGGTAACCAGGATCTATGTTCCTACCCTCACCATGGTAACTAGGATCTATGTTCCTACCCTCACCATGGTAACCAGGATCTACGTTACTACCCTCACCATGGTAACCAGGATCTACGTTCCTACCCTCACCGTGGTAACCAGGATCTACGTTCCTACCCTCACCATGGTAACCAGGATCTACGTTCCTACCCTCACCATGGTAACCAGGATCTACGTTCCTACCCTCACCATGGTAACCGGGATCTACGTTCCTACCCTCACCATGGTAACCAGATCTACGTTCCTACCCTCACCATGGTAACCAGGATCTACGTTCCTACCCTCACCATGGTAACCAGGATCTACGTTCCTACCCTCACCATGGTAACCAGATCTACGTTCCTACCCCCACCATGGTAACCAGGATCTACGTTCCTACCCCCACCATGGTAACCAGCTGTGGGTGGTGACCGAACGAATGAGATCGCGGGTACAAGCGGCCGAAATGAGCTTCCTCCGCAGGGTGGCTGGGCTCTCACTCAGAGATCGGGTGAGGAGCTCTGCCATCTGGGAGGAGCTCGGTGTCGAGCCGCTCCTTCTCCAGGTCGAGAGAAGCCAGATGGGATGGTGCGGGCATCTGGTCAGGATGCCCCCCGAGCACCTCGCGGGCAAGGTGTTTCGGGCATGTCCCACCGGGTGGAGACCAAGGGGCAGACCCCGGACCTGCTGGAGAGACTATGTCTCACAGCTGGCCGGGGAACGACTTGGGATCCTTCCAGGTGAGCTGGAGGATGCAGCCGGGGAGAGAGAAGCCTGGGCTGCCCGCTTGAGGCTGTTGCCACCACGACCCAACCTCGGAACAAGCGGAAGATGACGGAACGAAATGTACTTGATTTCTGTTGCTGCTGGACACCAGAATTTATCTTGCAGGAGATTAATAAAGATTTTATTTATCTATTTAAAATTAAACCAGTGAGACTGTCTCTAGAATCTAGACCAATCAGCACGGCCGCCCTCACTACGGTTTTGTAGAACTTATAATGGAATTTTTTTAACAACTTGTATTTAAAATTTGACTAATTCTCTGAATTAATTGGATTTTTTTTTTCTTTAGATGAATCTTTGCAGTGTTTCTGTAGAGGAGATTCTAAACAATGTTCCAGCAGGATAGAAACCTGTGAGGGCTTCGACATGGTGTGTGCTACCATCCTGTTCCACAGAGAGCCCGGTGAGTGTAAACAGGTTCTTTAGAGAGCCTGGTGAGTGTAAACGGGTTCTTTAGAGAGCCTGGTGAGTGTAAACGGGTTCTTTAAAGAGCCTGGTGAGTGTAAACGGGTTCTTTAGAGAGCCTGGTGAGTGTAAACGGGTTGTTTAGAGAGCCTGGTGAGTGTAAACGGGTTCTTTAGAGAGCCTGGTGAGTGTAAACGGGTTCTTTAAAGAGCCTGGTGAGTGTAAACGGGTTCTTTAGAGAGCCTGGTGAGTGTAAACGGGTTCTTTAGAGAGCCTGGTGAGTGTAAACGGGTTGTTTAGAGAGCCCAGTGAGTGTAAACGGGTTCTTCAGAGAGCCCGGTGAGTGTAAACGGGTTCTTTAGAGAGCCCAGTGAGTGTAAATGGGTTCTTTAGAGAGCCCAGTGAGTGTAAACGGGTTCTTCAGAGAGCCCGGTGAGTGTAAACGGGTTCTATAGAGAGCCCGGTGAGTGTAAACGGGTCCTATAGAGAGCCCGGTGAGTGTAAACGGGTTCTATAGAGAGCCCGGTGAGTGTAAACGGGTCCTATAGAGAGCCCGGTGAGTGTAAACGGGTTCATCAGAGAGCCCAGTGAGTGTAAACGGGTTCTTTAGAGAGCCCAGTGAGTGTAAATGGGTTCTTTAGAGAGCCTGGTGAGTGTAAACGGGTTCTTTAGAGAGCCCAGTGAGTGTAAATGGGTTCTTTAGAGAGCCCAGTGAGTGTAAACGGGTTCTTTAGAGAGCCCAGTGAGTGTAAATGGGTTCTTTAGAGAGCCCAGTGAGTGTAAATGGGTTCTATAGAGAGCCCGGTGAGTGTAAACGGGTTCTTCAGAGAGCCCGGTGAGTGTAAACGGGTTCTTTAGAGAGCCCGGTGAGTGTAAACGGGTTCTTTAGAGAGCCCGGTGAGTGTAAACGGGTTCTATAGAGAGCCCGGTGAGTGTAAACGGGTTCTTCAGAGAGCCCGGTGAGTGTAAACGGGTTCTTTAGAGAGCCCGGTGAGTGTAAACGGGTTCTTTAGAGAGCCCAGTGAGTGTAAATGGGTTCTTTAGAGAGCCCAGTGAGTGTAAACGGGTTCTTCAGAGAGCCCGGTGAGTGTAAACGGGTTCTATAGAGAGCCCGGTGAGTGTAAACGGGTTCATCAGAGAGCCCGGTGAGTGTAAATGGGTTCTTTACTCTATGCACCAGCTCTGGTTAGAGTACTAAGAACTGTTCTGTTTCCTCAGATCCCACTTTCTTCCAGGGGTGCTACCAGGCCACTGACTGTGAGATGCTGAAGGCCCCGGGCATCGCTTTCGTGGAGTGCTGCAGGAGTGATTTCTGTAACTCGTGATCAAGAAAAGAAGAAAAGTCACAGAATTTATTCAGAACCGGCATCAAATAATAAAAGAATTATTTGGTTTCAAAGACTTTTTCTTGTCAATTCACTTGAATGTCAGTCACCTTATCCGTCTATCAGGGTTACAGGGGTGTGCCGGAGCCCATCCCGGCTAATTCAAGGCGAGGGGCAGGATACACCCTGAACAGGTCGCCAGTCTGTCTTGGGGCCACACATACATTCCTAGGGGCAATTTGGCACCGGCCAATCACACATGTTTTTGGAGGGTGGGAGGAAACCAGAGTACCCCGGAGAAAAAAAAATCAAAGTGACCCCCTGTATTTCATCTGATTGGGGTTGCCACTGATAATTTAGTCTGGTTCCAAACCCAGCATCCTTCCAAACCCGAAGGATGCTGGGTTTGGAACAAAGTTCTGAGGAGATATATAATAAGTAAAATGTAATTATATCCTTTTTATTAGAAGAAGAACAAAGTGTAAACATCACACTGTGACGTCATGTGTTGTTTGTTTTCAGACCGCCAGGAGGCGGAAGTGTAACAATGTCCAACATTATACCACAGAAGAAGAAAAAAAGATAAACATTCACAACCACGTTTTTGCGGCTTCGCTAAAAAATGGCAAGCAGTAAGTTTTAAAAAAATGCATATTTTATTTAATATATTAATTTATTTTTACATCCATATAAAATTATAGGAAATAGTTCGTCTATTTTTTTACTATTATTTTTTTTGTTTCCATAGGCCGCTTTTTTTTTTTTAGCATTGCTAAGCTAATACGACATTTGATTGAATTTAAACTATTTTATTTTGTAAAAAAAAAAATTGAGTTTGAGTAAAAATTTGGTTTAAATGTTTATTTAAATTTTTTGAAAGAAAATAGTTTATTTTTTAAGATTTTTTTTTATTTTTTTACAATTTTTTTGCGTCAGGCCTTTAAGAGGTTTGACAGCATTGTTTTTGTTTTTATTATTTTATCACATGTTTACTGAAACTTGCTCAAAAAGTCACAAATAAAGCTGTAAAATTTAAGAAAAGTAAATAAAAAATGACTAAAAATAATAATAAATTAAAATTAATTAGTTAATTGTAAATAATTAGTATGAAGCAGGTTTATTCTTCCGGCGAACACTCTAAAAAATAAAGTTTAAATTTTATCTTTATTTTGCAGAAAAATCCAATTTTAAGCTGATTTTATGTTTAAAATAATTTATTTTTAACATAATTGAGTTTTTCTAAAATTTTAAATTAATTAGACTGAATAAATTAGTAAATATTTCACTTTTTTAAAATTTTATTTGCAGAAATTTAGAATAAAAGTATTTTATTTTGAAAGTGAAAATAGTTCTTTTTAAACAAAGATGTTTTTTTATTATTTTTTTAAACTTTAAAAAAAAAATGTTAAAGTATTTTAAAAAGTTTCCATTTGAAAGCATTAAAATTAGTGGGAAAAACGCGTTTTAAGTCAGATTTTTTTTAATTATTACTTAAACACGAAAAAAGAACACTTTGATCCAAACAGTTTGAAAAAAAAAACAAATTCATTCAGAAAATTTCACAAAAATAAATAGGTAAACAAGTAATTATAAACACATTTAATTTAAACTTAAAAAATGAGGAAAAGTGAAAGAAAAACATCCGGATGTATTTACATGTTACACAATGACGTCAAATTTTAAACACAAACAAAGTTTTATAATCTTTTTTTTGTCTGAATGTTTGATTGTTTTGACCTCATTTTGAACAAAAATGACAAATTGAACCCATTTTTATTTCATTGTGTCGGGAGGTTAAAAATCTGGACTCTGGAAAAATAAACTTTAAAATAAAAATATTGAAATAAAGATTGTTTTTATCACCTTGTTTAAACTCTTTAAAATGATTTCTTTGATCATAAAAATTCATGGGAGTCAGACATCCGATGAGTCAGACGGATGTTTTGAGTAAAACCCAAAACCATATTTATGTATTCCTTGTTCGTCATCTTCCGCTTGTTCCAGGGTCGAGTCGCGGGGGCAACAGCCTCAAGCGGGCAGCCCAGGCCTCTCTCTTCCCGGCTGCATCCTCTAGCTCACCTGGAAGGATCCCAAGTCGTTCCCCGGCCAGCTGTGAGACATAGTCTCTCCAGCGGGTCCAGGGTCTGCCCCTTGGTCTCCTCCCAGTGGGACGTGCCCGAAACACCTTGCCCGCGAGGCGCTCAGGGGGCATCCTGACCAGATGCCCGAACCACCCCATCTGGCTCCTCTCGACCTGGAGGAGGAGCGGCTCGACACTGAGCTCCTCCCGGATGGCAGAGCTCCTCACCCGATATCTGAGTGAGAGCCCAGCCACCCTGCGGAGGAAGCTCATTTCGGCCGCTTGTACCCGCGATCTCATTCTTACGGTCACCACCCACAGCTGGTTACCATGGTGAGGATAGGAACGTAGATCCTGGTTACCATGGTGAGGGTAGGAACGTAGATCCTGGTTACCATGGTGAGGATAGGAACGTAGATCCTGGTTACCATGGTGAGGATAGGAACGTAGATCCTGGTTACCATGGTGAGGTTAGGAACGTAGATACTGGTTACCATGGTGAGGGTTGGAACGTAGATACTGGTTACCATGGTGAGGGTTGGAACGTAGATCCTGGTTACCATGGTGAGGGTTGGAACGTAGATCCTGGTTACCATGGTGAAGGTAGGAACGTAGATCCTGGTTACCATGGTGAGGGTAGGAACGTAGATCCTGGTTACCATGGTGAGGGTAGGAACGTAGATCCTGGTTACCATGGTGAGGGTAGGAATGTAGATCCTGGTTACCATGGTGAGGGTAGGAACGTAGATACTGGTTACCATGGTGAGGGTTGGAACGTAGATCCTGGTTACCATGGTGAGGGTTGGAACGTAGATCCTGGTTACCATGGTGAAGGTAGGAACGTAGATCCTGGTTACCATGGTGAGGGTAGGAACGTAGATCCTGGTTACCATGGTGAGGGTAGGAACGTAGATTCTGGTTACCATGGTGAGGTTAGGAACGTAGATCCTGGTTACCATGGTGAGGGTAGGAATGTAGATCCTGGTTACCATGGTGAGGGTAGGAACATAGATCCTGGTTACCATGGTGAGGGTAGGAACAAAGATCCTGGTTACCATGGTGAGGGTAGGAACATAGATCCTGGTTACCATGGTGAGGGTAGGAACATAGATCCTGGTTACCATGGTGAGGGTAGGAACATAGATCCTGGTTACCATGGTGAGGGTAGGAACGTAGATCGACTTGTAAATCGGGAGCTTTGCTTTTCGGCTCAGCTCTCTCTTTACCACGATGCAGCGTCCTAGTTATTGCTGATGCTGCACCGATCCACCTGTCGATCTCCCGCTCCATCTCTCCCCCACTCGTGAACAAGACCCCGAGATACTTAAACTCCTCCACTTGGGGCTACACCCTGTCCCTGACCCGGAGGGGGCATTCCACCCTTTTCCGGGGAGGACCATGGTCTCGGATTTGGAGGCGCTAATTCCCATCCCGGCCGCTTCACACTCGGCAGCAAATCGATCCAGTGAGAGCTGGAGATCACGGTCCGATGAAGCTAACAGGACCACATCATCCGCAAAAAGCAGAGATCTGACTTTAGGTCACCAAACTGGATCCCTCCAACCCCTCGGCTGCGTCTAGATATTCTGTCCATAAAAGTGATGAACAGAATCTGTGACAAAGGGCAGCCTTGGCGGAGTCCAACTCTCACTGGAAATGGAATCGACATACTGCCAGCTGTACGGACCAAGCTCTGGCTCCGTTTCTTTCTTGTTCCAAACGTAGAAATATGTTTCAACCAATCAGGAAGCTTGTGTTTATGGATATTAGAAAGTTTCACTGGATCTTCACTGTGTTTTTGTTTATTTTCTGAACCACTCGTGCCCGACAGGATCAGAGCCTTTGTTTCAATGATCTTATGAATTCCTCTCAGTCTCATAGTTTTCTGTGTTTTGTTTTTTTCTTCATAGAACACAAGCTGCAGAATACGGGTCCGACGGAGCCATGGTCAATCAGAGAGAAACTCTGCCTCGCCTCGTCGGTGATGCGCAGCGGGGATCAGAACTGGTATGATCGGCCGTGAGGAAACATGCTCACTGCGCCAAAGATTACGCTTTGGAATCACAAAGAGAGCGTTGAAAAATGCTTTCAGAATCCAAAAAAAATAATCAAAAAATTCTGTCGGTCACTTCCGTAACCGTCTATCCCTTTACAGCACGGATATCAAAGTCCGGTCCTCTAGGGCCAGTCGTCTGAAGGTTTTCCATGTGTTCTTGCTTCTCCACCTGATGCAGGTGAACGAGTCATTGTGCCAAATTTGATTGGCTGTTGATTTGACTTTATGTGCATCAGCGTATTGAACCAGGAAGACGTAGAAAACCTTCAGGACACCGGCCCTCTAGGACCGGACTTTGACACCCCTGCCTTATAGGGTGGCGGGCAGTGCTAGAGCCCATCCAAGGTGATTCAAGGCGAGGGGCAGGGTACACCCCGAACAGGTCGTCAGTCTGTACGGGGCCCACACACACTCACACATACACTCATTCCTAGGGGCAATCATGTAGTGACCAATCAACCTAACATGTATGTTTTTGGAAGAAACCAGAGAAAACCCACACATACACAGGGAGAACATGTAAACTACACACAGAAAGACCAGTGTTTCAAGCTTCATCCCCACTCGAGACTCAAACCCACGACCATCTTGCTGTGAGGCCAATGTGCGGCTCTAATCAAGAAATTGTTTTATCAAATGATAACGTTTGCTTGAGGAATTGTTTCAGACCTCCTGGGATTAATCTGGAGGAGGACTGAAAAATATCTGTAATCCAGTTGTCTTAGTCCAGGTATGGGCAAACTACGGCCCGCAGGCCACATGCGGCCCGTTAAACGGTTTAATCCGGCCCGCAGAACTAGAAAAAATAAAATAAATAAACTTTGTTTTATTTCTCCTGTAACTACGATATTTCATCACTAGATGGCGCCAAAGATACAGCAACACTGCTCCCATTAAAATGTGTGTGTCTCCGTGATGCCCACGCTGTCAAAATAAACAGCCCAGATATGGAAAGCCATCGGGTCCAATACACGCACGTAAACAGGCGTGTTTGATGTTAAAGGGCCCATCTCATGCAAAATAATTCTTTTCACATTGTATCCTCTGCACACACACACGTTTACAACATGCATTACACCATAGTTATGAAAATATATTGATTTGGTGGAACGCAGTCACAGACCTGGAACTATGAAAGGCTGGGTATCGCTCATCCCCCCCGCCCGTCCTGAGAAAGTACAAGCTCCGCCCTCTGCTCTCACTGAGCCGCTATTCCTCCGCCCATCTCTGAGCGGGAGGGGGAAGGCAGGCGTAAACCCGTGCGTAGCGGTTTGGTAGCGTCTGGAATAAGATTTTATCATGTCGATTCATCAAGAAAATAAAAAAGAGGCAGAGCAGCGAACCAGCCTGTATATCGGACGTTGAAAGAGAGTTTGTGAGGGCGTAAGGCCGGAGTGGAGGCGGGTGAGGAGGACGGGCGGGTGGTGAGGAGGGAGGGGGGCGTGTGTGAAGTCCGTCCTGGCTACGTCAAATGTGTCATACTTTAGACATCTGCTCATTGGTTGTTTTGTCTGAGCGTTCCAGAAATCCACAGAAAAACGGGCCAAATCAATCTAGAAAGACACACACACACACACACACACACACACACACACAAACACACACACACAGATACACACACACACACACACACACACACATATACAAGGCCCGGACTTCACACACACACACACACACACATACAAGGCCCGGACATCACACACACACACACACACACATACAAGGCCCGGACATCACACACACACACACACACATACAAGGCCCGGACTTCACACACACACACACACACATACAAGGCCCGGACATCACACACACACACACACACACACACATACAAGGCCCGGACATCACACACACACACACACACACACATACAAGGCCCGGACTTCACACACACACACACACACACATACAAGGCCCGGACATCACACACACACACACACACACACACACACACACACATACATACAAGGCCCGGACATCACACACACACACACACACACACACACACACACACATACAAGGCCCGGACATCACACACACACATACACACATACAAGGCCCGGACATCACACACACACACACACACAAAGGCCCGGACATCACACACACACACACACATACACACATACAAGGCCCGGACATCACACACACACACACACAAGGCCCGGACATCACACACACACACACACACATACAAGGCCCGGACATCACACACACACACACATACAAGGCCCGGACATCACACACACACACACACACATACAAGGCCCGGACTTCACACACACACACACACACACATACAAGGCCCGGACATCACACACACACACACACACACACATACAAGGCCCGGACATCACACACACACACACACATACAAGGCCCGGACATCACACACAAACACACACACATACAAGGCCCGGACATCACACACACACATACAAGGCCCGGACATCACACACACACACACACATACAAGGCCCGGACATCACACACACACACACACACACACACATACAAGGCCCGGACTTCACACACACACACACACACACATACAAGGCCCGGACATCACACACACACACACACACACATACAAGGCCCGGACATCACACACACACACACACACACACACACACATACAAGGCCCGGACATCACACACACACACACACACATACACACATACAAGGCCCGGACATCACACACACACACACACACACACACACACACACACACACACACACACACACACACACACACAAGGCCCGGACATCACACACACACACACACATACAAGGCCCGGACATCACACACACACACACACACATACAAGGCCCGGACATCACACACACACACACATACAAGGCCCGGACATCACACACACACACACATACAAGGCCCGGACTTCACACACACACACACATACAAGGCCCGGACTTCACACACACACACATACAAGGCCCGGACATCACACACACACACACACACACACACACACACACACACACACACACACACACACACATACAAGGCCCGGACATCACACACACACACACACACACATACACACATACAAGGCCCGGACATCACACACACACACACACAAGGCCCGGACATCACACACACACACACACACATACAAGGCCCGGACATCACACACACACACACATACAAGGCCCGGACATCACACACACACACACACACATACAAGGCCCGGACATCACACACACACACACATACAAGGCCCGGACATCACACACACACACACATACAAGGCCCGGACATCACACACACACATACAAGGCCCGGACATCACACACACACACACATACAAGGCCCGGACATCACACACACACACACATACAAGGCCCGGACATCACACACACACATACAAGGCCCGGACATCACACACACACACACATACAAGGCCCGGACATCACACACACACACACATACAAGGCCCGGACATCACACACACACACACATACAAGGCCCGGACTTCACACACACACACATACACACACACAAGTTTGCCCACCCCTGTGTTAGTCAGTGGCTCGGACAGGTTGTTTTTTTTTTTTTTTAATCCCAATCAGAGTTTTTTGTTTTCCAGGGTTTCTGTGAGTCGTGCGATTAAGCCGTTTGCTGAGCCCGGTCGTCCACCTGACTGGTTTTCTCAGAAGGTTAGTAAATCCTGAACTTTACACACGTGTGTTTTCCTCTCAGTCTGCTTTAAACCGACTCTTTTCTCTTGGTTTGTTTTCCAGCACTGCGCTTCACAGTACTCTGAGTTACTGGAGTCCACGGAAGCTCCAAAGTATGATTCCATTCTACACGCTTTACGTTGTTGCTCTAAACAATCAGGTTAATGTGTGCTTTGTGTGGTGTCCCTCTTCTACCTCTTCAGGAGGAAACGGGGAGAAAAGGGCGAGGTGGTGGAGACAGTGGAGGACGTTATTGTCCGCAAGTTGACCGCAGACAGGATCGATGAGCTGAAGAAGTTCCTGCGAGATACCCAAGAAGAGTACAGGTACGGTTACCCCGAGAAACGCCACGAAAATTTTAAAGAAAAACGCACCGAAAGTTGGTGATTAACGCTAAAGTAACAGGAGGCACTGCAGCGGCCAGCCGCCCAGGGCAGTGCCTCAACTGTACATGGGTAACATTCTGTCTGGTTGCTGTGGTTACGTCACAGTAAGACTGGACCATGGTCCTCGCCCGGAAAAGGGTGGAATGCCCCCTGCAGGTCAGGGACATGGTCCTACCTCACCATGGTAGCCAGGATCTACGTTCCTACCCTCACCATGGTAACCAGGATCTACGTTCCAACCCTCACCATGGTAACCAGGATCTACGTTCCTACCCTCACCATGGTAACCAGGATCTACGTTCCTACCCTCACCATGGTAACCAGGATCTACGTTCCTACCCTCACCATGGTAACCAGGATCTACGTTCCAACCCTCACCATGGTAACCAGGATCTACGTTCCTACCCTCACCATGGTAACCAGGATCTACGTTCCTACCCTCACCATGGTAACCAGGATCTACGTTCCTATCCTCACCATGGTAACCAGGATCTACGTTCCTACCCTCACCATGGTAACCAGGATCTACGTTCCTATCCTCACCATGGTAACCAGGATCTACGTTCCTACCCTCACCATGGTAACCAGGATCTACATTCCTACCCTCACCATGGTAACCAGGATCTACGTTCCTACCCTCACCATGGTAACCAGGATCTACGTTCCTACCCTCACCATGGTAACCAGGATCTACGTTCCTATCCTCACCATGGTAACCAGGATCTACATTCCTACCCTCACCAGTGTAACCAAGATCTTCGTTCCTACCCTCACCATGGTAACCAGGATCTACGTTCCTATCCTCATCGTGGTAACCAGGATCTACATTCCTACCCTCACCAGGGTAACCAAGATCTACGTTCCTACTCTCACCATGGTAACCAGGATCTACGTTCCTACCCTCACCATGGTAACCAGGATCTATGTTCCTACCCTCACCATGGTAACCAGGATCTACGTTCCTACCCTCACCATGGTAACCAGGATCTACGTTCCTACCCTCACCATGGAAACCAGGATTTGTGTTCCTACCCTCACCATGGTAACCAAGATTTACGTTCCTACCCTCACCATGGTAACCAGGATCTACGTTCCTACCCTCACCATGGAAACCAGGATTTGTGTTCCTACCCTCACCATGGTAACCAAGATTTACGTTCCTACCCTCACCATGGTAACCAGGATCTACGTTCGCACCCTTTTTTTTGCTATGGTACTAGTTCAGCTCCTGGTGATGCCATCCTCGAACACAGCCTCAAAGAAAAGACTGAAAGGTTTATTCAGATGTGAGTTTTAATTGTTCTTTTTTCTTTCTGCTGACAGAAAACTGAAGAGGGAGATGGAACTGATTCAGGCCGGTCACCTGGACTCCCAGCTGAAGGACATGTGGAATGAACTTACTCTGTAAGTCTCATTCGTCTTATATCGCAGGCCGGGGAGCTGATGCACCCCGGCCCCGCTCCCCCCATGTTACACACACACCTTCTCCATTCATCTTGAACTTCTTGTGGAAGAATGTGTCATTGGCTCTTTAGAGAATACAATGCTTGATCATTTTTTTATGCGTATTGTTTTCTGCAGGAAGAAGAAACAAGAGGAGGAGGAGGCGGAGCAAAAGAGAAAAGCTACAGAAATGGCGTACCAAGGTGAGTCCTGATTGGTTCCATGGCAACACACTACTGCACTGCATGACGGGAAACTGCATGAACAGAGATACCAAGTTTTTGACTTCACAAAGAGGGAGATTTTGAGACGGGGCCAAAGGTCTAGGGTTAGGTGCACGTCTAGGGTTCTTGGAGAAGACACTTAACCCCCCGTTTCTCCCACAATTGGTGCCATCGTGGGCAGCCTGCCGCGGTGTAGGAGTGCAGCACACAAATTTCCTCGGTGAGGGACCAATAGAGCGAGTTAAAAAAAAAAAGAGGAGGAGGGGCAATGACATACCATGACATCACCTCCGCCAATGAAGAACACTCGCCTTAACAGTTGGCGTTAAAGTTCGGCGGGCCAAGTTAAAACAATTAACGGACCACATGTGGCCCGCGGGCCGTTGTTTGCCCGTGCCTGCTCTAAACCAATAAACTTTGTTGTTTGATTGTTTTCTTTTTTAATCTTTTTTTTTTGTCGTTTTGTTGCAGCTCGACTTGCAATGAAAAACACTCCAAAGCGCCACCCCAGCCTCACCGTTCGCTCTCCTCTGGGGACCAGCCCGCCAGCAACAGACTCTCAAGCTGACACGTTGGTCTCCACTCCACCCATGGAACTCGGAGGTGGAGCTTCTGACGACCCGTCTGCTCACTCAGCGGTGAAAACATTAGAATACTTATCAAAGACAAACAGCCTATTAAATCCAGGTTACGGCAGGACGTTGGCAGGAAGAACAGGTTCTTAACCGTCTATCCCTGTCGGGGTGCCAGAGCCTATCCTGGCTGACTCGAGGCAAGGGGCAGGGTACACCCCGAACAGGTTGCCAGTCTGTCACAGGGCCACTCATACCTAGGGGCAATTTGGCACCGGCCAATCAAGCTAACATGCATGTTTTTGGAGGGTGGGAGGAAACCAACACATACACATGGAGAAAATGCAAACTCCACACAGAAAGGCCAGTGTTCCAAGCCTCTTCTCCACCCGGTACCTGAACCCCTGACCTTCTTGCTGTGAGGCCACTGTGCTACCCACTGCGCCATTAATGCCTTGGTACTGCCTACCAAGGCAGTAATTAGTCCCAATTAAACGTCATTGTTAATGGAAACTTCATCATGGACCCAAAAAGTTTATAACCACGTTTTTTAGAATTGAAATCTACTTTCTGATTCGTCAGCTGTAAACAACCCGACCAATCAGCTGGCTCCTCAGAGTGTCAGAGACTTTAGAAACCTGTATTTATAAAAACGTGGAGTGTCACTAAATGCTTCCGACCTCTCCTCCAGGTTGGGGTTTTTCTGCCAGCTGAGCCTCAAGCATCAGGACCTAAAGACGGTGGCTTGGTGGCTCTCGTAGATGAGTCTCCTCAGAAGAGGCTCCTCGCCCAAAAAGCCACCCCACCACCTTCCCCGCTCCTGTCAGAGTTGTTAAAAAAGGGCAACCTTATTGCGGCCAGTCCTCGTCTGGTGAGTTTTATCTCCGTCCATCCGTCAGTGTCGTTGCGTCTCCCTCTGGGGTTCATCTAGTCTCTTGTTTCTTAGGTTCTAGATGGTGACTCCGCAGGAAGTCTGGCCAATGGCGTTACGACGGCTGCTGCGACCATGGCGCCTTCTCATAGCATCATTACAGGTAAAGGCTCACCTGCAGGAGGAGGGTGCACATTAAAAACAATTAGACGTCACATCCGTTCCATCATCTTCCGCTCATCCGGGGTCAGGTCACGGGGGCAACAGCCTCAGACGGGAAGCCCGGGCTTCTCTCATCCCAGCTGCATCCTCCAGCTCACCCAGAAGGATCCTGAGGTGTTCCCTGTCCAGCTGTGAGACATAGTCTCTCCAGCAGGTCCGGGGTCTGCCTCTTGGTCTCCTCCTGGTGGGACGTGCCCAAAACACCTCACAAGCGAGGCGCTCGGGGGGGCATTCTGACCAGATGCCTGAACTACCTCATCAGGCTTCTCTCGAACTGGAGGAGGAGCGGCTCGGCACTGAGCTCCTCCCGGATGGCAGAACTCCTCACCCGATTTCTGAATGAGAGCCCAGCCACCCTGTAGAGGAAGGTCATTTCGGCCGCTTGTATCCGCGGTCTCATTCTGGTGAGGGTAGGAACGTAGATCCTGGTTACCATGGTGAGGGTAGGAACGTAGATCCTGGTTACCATGGTGAGGGTAGGAACGTAGATCCTGGTTACCATGGTGAGGGTAGGAACGTAGATCCTGGTTACCATGGTGAGGGTAGGAACGTAGATCCTGGTTACCATGGTGAGGGTAGGAACATAGATCCTGGTTACCACGGTGAAGGGAGGAATGTAGATCCTGGTTACCATGGTGAGGGTAGGAACGTAGATCCTGGTTACCATGGTGAAGGGAGGAATGTAGATCCTGGTTACCATGGTGAGGGTAGAAACGTAGATCCTGGTTACCATGGTGAGGGTAGGAACGTAGATCCTGGTTACCATGGTGAAGGGAGGAATGTAGATCCTGGTTACCATGGTGAGGGTAGGAACATAGATCCTGGTTACCATGGTGAAGGGAGGAATGTAGATCCTGGTTACCATTGTGAGGGTAGAAACGTAGATACCGGTTACCATGGTGAGGGTAGGAACGTAGATCCTGGTTACCATGGTGAAGTAGGAACGTAGATCTACTTGTAAATCAAGAGCTTTGTTTTTCGGCTCAGCTCTCTCTTTACCACAACGAACCAATGCAGCGTCCTAGTTATTGCTGATGCTGCACTGATCCGCCTTTTGATCTCCCTCTCCATCCTTCTCTCAAAATCCCGAGATACTTAAACTCCTCTACTTGGAGCAGGACTTCCTCAGTGACCTGCAGGGGGCATTCCACTCTTTTACTGTCGAGGACCATGGTCTCGAATTTGGAGGCGCTGATTCCCATCCTGGTCGCTTCACAATCAGCAGCCGATCGGTCCAGTGACGTCACAGCCATGCATCAGAAATACTTGGTGCATGTCTAAACCTTAAATCACTACGGTGTGTATCTCTAATGTACTTGTGTTTTCAGAGGGAGATGCTGAAGCTGCGGTGAAGGCGGAGCTTGCTGAAGAGGCGGGATTGGTTGAGGAAGACCTGGTAGCCGTGTCCTACATGGGAGATGAACTGGATTTAGAGACCGTGGGCGACATCATTGCCATCATAGAAGAGAAGGTAGGTTTAAGGTGTAACACTGGGTTTACACACACACACTCATACCCAGGGGCAATGTAGCACCAGCCAATCAACCTAACATGCATGTTTTTGGACGGTCGGAGGAAATCGTAGAAAACCCACGCAGACACAGGGAGAAAACATACAAACTCCACACATTCCTACCATGGTGAGGGTAGGAACGTAGATCCTGGTTACCATGGTGAGGGTAGGAACGTAGATCCTGGTTACCATGGTGAGGGTAGGAACGTAGATCCTGGTTACCATGGTGAGGGTAGGAACGTAGATCCTGGTTACCATGGTGAGGGTAGGAACATAGATCCTGGTTACCACGGTGAAGGGAGGAACGTAGATCCTGGTTACCATGGTGAGGGTAGGAACGTAGATCCTGGTTACCATGGTGAGGGTAGAAACGTAGATCCTGGTTACCAACGTGAGGGTAGGAACGTAGATCCTGGTTACCATGGTGAGGACAGGAACGGAGATCCTGGTTACCATGGTGAGGGTAGAAACGTAGATCCTGGTTACCAACGTGAGGGTAGGAACGTAGATCCTGGTTACCATGGTGAGGGTAGAAATGTAGATCCTGGTTACCATGGTGAGGGTAGAAATGTAGATCCTGGTTACCATGGTGAGGGTAGAAATGTAGATCCTGGTTACCATGGTGAGGAAATGTAGAAATGTAGATCCTGGTTACCATGGTGAGGGTAGGAACGTAGATCCTGGTTACCATGGTGAGGGTAGGAACGTAGATCCTGGTTACCATGGTGAGGGTAGGAACATAAATCAACTTGTACATCGAGAGGTTTGTTATTGAAGTTAAAAAGATTAAATTCTGCAGCATCAGAAGTTCAACGATTTGACCAAACATACACATTTCAAGGACCTCTGTTGTTAGGGCGGGCTCTGTTGCTAGGCTGGATAGCTCTCTGATTGGCTTTTGGACAGAACATCACATATGATTGGCTAATAATTTATCACTGGTCTGAACAAACTTAATATGTTGTTATCTTGCACCTGCTACTTTCTGGACAGAGGCTGCATTCTTAGGACAGAGTTTGTAAAATGTATCTTTGCGTGTCCTTGAGCGGCTTGGAGTTTGTGTGAACAGGGTTGCACAAGATTCTCACCCCATGGATGTGAGATTTCAGCTCATCAGGTTAATTAAAGACACCAATTAACACCCAGATGTTTTCAAAGTCAATATTAATCTTAATTTTTCTACCACGAGCTGGTTTGGCCAGAAGTTATCGGCCCTACTTTTCGGGTCACAGTTATTGTTCTGATTGTGTTTCTGATTAAGACTTCTGAGCATGCTCAGATGTTTCCTCTGATCTGATTGTGTTTTTTTGGGTCACAGGTTGACGATTCGGTGGAAGCTTTAGACGCAGCTGCTGTGGAGGCTGCTCTCTCTCTGTGCGAGGAGGGCGTTTCTGAAGGCCACACCCTCCCCGGTCCTTGGGAAACTCAAGAGCTCAAGCCATCTGAACCCACGGTGCAGGAAGCAGATCCCACACAGGAACGAGACATGGCTACAGTGTCGGTGTCAGACGCTCAGGACAAAACCAAAGCAGATGAAAAATCAAAAGGAAATGAAGATAAATCGGACCTGGTGGGAGCGGACGTTACATCTTCTCACGACAGCGGGGGAGAGGAAAGCGGTCTCCCTGAAGAGGCGATGGAATCTTCAAAGGAGGCGGCGGAGGCTTCGCTGAAGAGTGACGGCGAAGAATGGAACCAGCCCGAACGTAACCCACCCTGCCTAGGTGGGTGCATGCACGTCCCTGTAGAGAAAGATCACGCTCAGGGACACGCTAACTCTTTCTGTTCCCGACAGACTCAGAGGACAGCTCTGTGTCCGGGAAAGAGTTAAAGGTAAGTCGCAGGAACAAAAACCGAGTAACGGTGGACGTTTTGGACTAAAATAAATGACCCTGATCGTTTTGTTTCAAACCCGTTCTGCCCTTTCAGAGTGACTGAGTTTAGAGTTTATGGTTTTTAATCAAACGTGTTCCAGTGAGACCGAATCTACCGGATCAGGATCAAAAAAATCTCCAGATGACTGATCCAGAATAAACCTGCCCTGCCGTTGTTATCAACATGTTCCGTTCTGTGGTCTTCCGCTTATCCGGGGACGGGTCGTGGGGGTAACAGCCTCAGACGGGAAGCCCAGGCTTCTCTCACCCCCTCCAGCTCAGGATCCCGAGTCGTTCTCCGGCCAGCTGTGAGACATAGTCTCTTCTGCATGTCCGGGTTCTGTCCCTTGGTCTCCTCCTGGTGGGATGGAACACCTCACCAGCGAGACGATCAGGAGGCCAGATGCCCGAAACACTCCTTCTAGCTTCTCTCGGCTCCTCCCGGATGGCAGAGCTCCTCACCCGATCTCCGAGTGAGAGCCCAGCCACCCTGCGGAGGAAGCTCATTTCGGAGCTTGTTGATCTCTCACTCGGCCTTATGGGATTGTGGGGAGTGCCAGCGCCCTTCCCGGCTGATTCGAAGTGAGGGGCAGGGTACACCCCGAACAGGTTGCCAGTCTGTCGTGGGGCCACACACATACAACCATCCACACACACACACTCATGTCCAGGGCCAATTTGGCACCGGCCAATCAACCTAATATGCATGTTTTTGGAGGGTGGGAGGAAACCCACACATACACAGGAGGAACATGCAAACTACACACAGAAGGCCAGTGCTCCAAGGCTTGTCCCCACCCGGGACTCGAACCCATGACCTTCTTGCTGTGAGCCAAAGTCATCTGTAGGTTTTTTTTTTTGTTTGTTTTCTTGTGGTTTTAGTGATTCTTACCGCAGGAAATGTTTTTGTAAACAATTACAAATTGTTTCTAAAGCTGAGAAATTTCATCTAAATCTGGAAAAATAACTCATTTTTTTTTTGTTCAGGAACTAAAGGAAGATGAAGCAGGAAGTGAGGGCGACCCAGACGATGGGATGGAGCTGAAGGACGACTGCGGCGAAGGGGAGGGGTCTTATCTGTCAGAGGTGGAGCCAGCAGCTAGCGAGAGCGAAGACGGATACGGTCCTTCTTCCCAGCGCTACACGGCCGACTCGCTGGCCAGCAGCCCCGCCTCCTCCTCCCAGCTGTAAGTTATCATCTGCCCACCTTCGGGTACAGGCCTGCTCCTCATGACTCCCTCTGCTTCTCTTATCAGGTCCACGTGTGGAGAAGACCCAGAGGCGGTGCAGGCTCAGAAGATCTGGAAGAAGGCCATCATGCTGGTTTGGAGAGCAGCAGCCAATCACAGGTGAGTTACACAGCGTTGTGCTCCGTGATAGGAGTCACGTTCTCTCTGACGTGTTCTGTTATCTTAGGTATGCCAGTGTGTTCCTGCAGCCGGTGTCGGACGAGATCGCCCCGGGTTACCACAGCATCGTGCACAGGTGGGTCAAACTGTAGACTCTTAGAATATTTACAGACGTTTGGTGAGTCCTAGACTGGATCGCCAGTAGATTCTCATTGACTCTTAGAGACTCTTAAGATCCTCCAATAGACTCTTAGAGACTCTTTAAGATCCTCCAATAGACTCATAGAGACTCTTTAAGATCCTCCAATAGACTCTTAGAGACTCTTAAGATCCTCCAATAGACTCTTAGAGACTCTTTAAGATCCTCCAATAGACTCATAGAGACTCTTTAAGATCCTCCAATAGACTCTTAGAGACTCTAGGATCCTCCAATAGACTATTAGAGACTCTAAGATCCTCCAATAGACTCTTAGAGACTCTTTAAGACCCTCCAATAGACTCTTAGAGACTCTAAGATCCTCCAATAGACTCTTAGAGACTCTAAGACCCTCCAATAGACTCTTAGAGACTCTAAGATCCTCCAATAGACTCTTAGAGACTCTTTAAGATCCTCCAATAGACTCTTAGAGACTCTTTAAGATCCTCCAATAGACTCTTAGAGACTCTTTAAGATCCTCCAATAGACTCTTAGAGACTCTTTAAGATCCTCCAATAGACTCTTAGAGAGTGTTTAAGATCCTCCAATAGACTCTTAGAGAGTGTTTAAGATCCTCCAATAGACTCTTAGAGACTCTAAGATCCTCCAATAGACTCTTAGAGAGTCCAGGATCCTCCAATAGACTCTTAGAGACTCTTTAAGATCCTCCAATAGACTCTTAGAGACTCTTTAAGATCCTCCAATAGACTCTTAGAGACTCTAAGATCCTCCAATAGACTCTTAGAGACTCTTTAAGATCCTCCAATAGACTCTTAGAGACTCTTAAGATCCTCCAATAGACTCTTAGAGACTCTAGGATCCTCCAATAGACTCTTAGAGACTCTTTAAGATCCTCCAATAGACTCTTAGAGAGTGTTTAAGATCCTCCAATAGACTCTTAGAGACTCTTTAAGATCCTCCAATAGACTCTTAGAGACTCTTTAAGATCCTCCAATAGCCTCTTAGAGACTCTTTAAGATCCTCCAATAGACTCTTAGAGAGTGTTTAAGATCTTCCAATAGACTCTTAGAGAGTCCAGGATCCTTCAGTATGGATCCCTGTTGTAACATTCTTACTGTTTTGTTTTTTTTTTTGTAGACCGATGGATCTGTCGGCCATCAAGAAGAACATCGAGGCCGGCGTCATCCGCACCACGGCCGAGTTCCAGCGTGACATCATGCTGATGTTTCAGAACGCCGTCATGTACAACTCATCGGACCACGACGTGTTCCAAATGGCCCAGGAGATGCAGCGGGACGTCATGGAGCACGTCCAGCAGTTCCTCGCCACCCAGCTCATCATGCAGACCTCAGAGAGCGCCATCTCCGCCAAGAGCCTGCGTGGCCGAGAGGGGAACCGCAAGCCAGGAGAGCCGCCCGAGAAGGTGGGTTTAAGAGCGTGAAGGAGGGCTCGTCAAATCTCCCTGTTGGTTTGCTGTTCTTCTCTGTCTGGTTTCACAACAAGGTCTGGCTCCATCAGGGAATCCAGTCTGATCAGGTTCCACTGAAGAGTCCAGGGGCCTCGTGTACAAAATGAGACCCCAGCTCTTTTTGGGAGTCTGGCTCCAGTTCCACCCTAAATCCAGGGTGTGGTCCAAACTCTGGCTTCCATGAAGTCCTGTACCTTCGTGGAGCCTGGGTCCGTTTTATCGTTGGTGAAGGAAGTGATTGGTTAAAGCCGACCGGTCACAGATGGGGGATATGATGTCATCCTAAACTCCCGCTATGAGCTCCTCCATCAAAACAACTACCTGGATTTTCAGTTTAAAAGCATACGTAACAATAACTCATCGTTTTAAGTTTAGAATACTTTTTAATCAGAATGCGTTCCGATTTCTTGAATCTATAGACGGATGTGACCGTCTATGGTTACATCCATAGACGGTACCTATTGATGTATAAAGTATGAATGAATTAGAAGGATTTTATTTTGGTATCAGACGCCCATTTTCAAGTTCATGTACTGTCCCTTTAAATCAGTCCGATACCGGTATCACTACATCCCATAACCTGGTCTTAACAACAGGTTGTTGGAGTACTTCTTCTCCTCTCTGCACCTCTCTACCCGCTGCCCGCCTCCATGGTGTGAAGGTGTTGGTTTGTTTCCGTATGAAATGTAAAACATTGGGTCAGAGTCTGGTAGAAACGAGCTGGTCTCAGCAGTGTGTGTTCTCTGTTTGTAAACATGCTTCAAATCGAACCGTGTGTTCGTTTGGAGCTTCCTCTCACCCTCCTCTTTCTCTCTCTTTCACCCTGACGTTTGTCCTCTTACAGGACATTCTCCCAACGGCCTCCCCTGCTTTCCTTCTCTCTCTCTTTGTAAGTATGCGGGACTCAAACCAGACATCACCCGCACCCGCTGTTACCAGTACGACCGGTTACACGCTGTGAATGAAGACTGACCTGTACCTAGTAAAACCAGCAAGGGTAGGAACGTAGATCCTGGTTACCATGGTGAGGGTAGGAACGTAGATCCTGGTTACCATGGTGAGGGTAGGAACGTAGATCCTGGTTACCATGGTGAAGGTAGGAATCAGATCCTGGTTACCATGGTGAGGGTAGGAATGTAGATCCTGGTTACCATGGTGAAGGTAGGAATCAGATCCTGGTTACCATGGTGAGGGTAGGAACGTAGATCCTGGTTACCATGGTGAGGGTAGGAACGTAGATCCTGGTTACCATGGTGAGGGTAGGAACGTAGATCCTGGTTACCATGGTGAGGGTAGGAACGTAGATCCTGGTTACCATGGTGAGGGTAGGAACGTAGATCCTGGTTACCATGGTGAGGGTAGGAATGTAGATCCTGGTTACCATGGTGAGGGTAGGAATCAGATCCTGGTTACCATGGTGAGGGTAGGAACGTAGATCCTGGTTACCATGGTGAAGGTAGGAATCAGATCCTGGTTACCATGGTGAGGGTAGGAACGTAGATCCTGGTTACCATGGTGAGGGTAGGAACGTAGATCCTGGTTACCATGGTGAGGGTAGGAACGTAGATCCTGGTTACCATGGTGAGGGTAGGAATGTAGATCCTGGTTACCATGGTGTGGGTAGGAACGTAGGTCCTGGTTACCATGGTGAGGGTAGGAACGTAGGTCCTGGTTACCATGGTGAGTGTAGGAACATCGATCCTGGTTACCATGGTGAGGGTCGGAATGTAGATCCTGGTTACCATGGTGAGGGTAGGAACGTAGATCCTGGTTACCATGGTGAGGGTAGGAACGTAGATCCTGGTTACCATGGTGAGGGTAGCAACGTAGATCCTGGTTACCATGGTGAGGGTAGGAACGTAGATCCTGGTTACCATGGTGAGGGTAGGAACGTAGATCCTGGTTACCATGGTGAGGGTAGCAACGTAGATCCTGGTTACCATGGTGAGGGTAGCAACGTAGATCCTAGTTACCATGGTGAGGGTAAGAACGTTGTTCCTGGTTACCATGGTGAGGATAGGAACGTAGATCCTGGTTACCATGGTGAGGGTAGGAACGTAGATCCTGGTTACCATGGTGAGGGTCGGAACATAGATCCTGGTTACCATGGTGAGGGTAGGAACGTAGATCCTGGTTACCATGGTGAGGGTCGGAACGTAGATCCTGGTTACCATGGTGAGGGTCGGAACATAGATCCTGGTTACCATGGTGAGGATAGGAACGTAGATCCTGGTTACCATGGTGAGGGTAGGAACGTAGATCCTGGTTACCATGGTGAGGGTAAGAACGTTGTTCCTGGTTACCATGGTGAGGATAGGAACGTAGATCCTGGTGTAAACACAGCCGTGGTGCTGTAGAGACGGGGGCAGGGTGGCAGAGCTTCACTAACGAGAAACAAAGACCTAAGAAAGACTCGGTTTTCAACGAGACGGACCAGTGCCAGTGACATACTGGCAAGAGACCACTGAAAATGCCCGTTTTCACATCATGCTGTCGTTGCTGTTTTGATTTGTGCCATCCTCCGCATGCCCCCCTTCTTTTTTCATCCTTTTTGTAACCATGTGAGAAACAAGCTTTGAACCATTGACCCGTCCCCGCTGCCCACTCTCTGTCCGCTCTCCTGCCCCGCCTGGCTAACATTTCTTCCCTCTGTCTCTCTCTCTCTCTGCAGGATGCCAATACTCGAGGGCGACGCAGCGCCGTGGACCCAGACGTCAAAATCAAGAAGTAGCCCTTGTTTACAGTTCGTTTTTCTTCTACCAGGATTTTTTTTTTTTTTTGGACATTTTTTCACCAGCAACACAAGCTACGTGAGCAGGATGAGATGGCATGTATCATGGATGGTTGGCCCTGCTCTCTACTGTTCGTACCCGCGCTGGCGTGTGTGTCGTAGCCGGGTGTGTGTGGATCCTCCTGGTAGCTCGTCTGCATCTCGTTCGTCGCACATTTTGTTAATAAAGTTTGATTCAGTTAAAAGTTGTTGTGGGTTTTTTTTTTTCAAAATAAAATGAGAATTAAGTGCAGACGATGTCATCAGTGATGTCACCGAACCGAAGTCCTAATTATTGCTGACGCTGCGCTGATCAGTCTGTCCATCGCCAGCTCTGTCCGTCACTCGTGAACCAAACCCTGAGGTACTTAAACCCTCCCTCTTGGGGCAGACCCTTTCAGAATAAATGTAAATATTTATTAAAGTTAGATTATTTGAATTTCTAAATTTTCAAAATAAAACCATTATTTTAAATAATATTTATTAAAAAAACAAACTTTCACAAATTTAACTTTTAAAGTAACTCGTAAAAATGTTAAAGTAAAATAATAATTTTATTATGTACAAATATTTCAAATCAATTTAATTACTTTTAAAAAAATGGTAATAAAATCAGTAACAAACTGTAGTTCTGATTCTGTCCACAAGAGGGCAGAAAAACATCCACACGATATTTTAATGTGGGTGAAAAAAGAACATTTTAATTTACATTAAAATAAAACTGTTTTTTCTCTTTGATTTAATTTCTTATTATAAATAAATAAATTCCAACTGTTTTCTATTGTTTTTAGAAATGTTTTTGTTTTGAAAATTATTCAAACTTATAATTAATTAGTTTCATCATGAGGAGAAAATGTTTAAATTTATCTGTAATTATTATCTTTTTTTTTTTTTTACTTTATTTGCTCTTTTTAAAATTTCAACTTGCCGGGGAACGACTCAGGATCCTTCCGGGTGAGCGGGAGGATGCAGACGGGGTGAGAGATGCCTTCCCGTCTGAGGATGCTGCCCCCGCGACCCGGATCCCGGTGGAGGGGGTGACACAACGGAACGAACGGAAATAAAATTTTTAAATAGTTGCTGTAATAAAACTGTCCACCAGATGGCAGCAGATCTCGATACAATTGTTTTTTACCATAAAATGACATAAAAAAAAATTAATTTTTAAACCATCTTTTTTGAGTTGTAGGACCTGCCGGAGCCTATCCCGAATGATTTCAGGCGAGAGGCAGGGTACACCCTGAACAGGTCACTAGTTTGTAGTGGGGTCACACACACACTAGGGGTGATTTTCTCCGTTTTTTTAAGTTGGGAGGAAACCAGAGAAAACCCACACATACACGAGGAGAACATGCAAACTACACACAGAAAGACAAGTGTTTCAAACCTCGCCCCCGCCCAGGGCTTAAGCCCTGATCTTGTTGCTGTGAACCTTAAAAACAGTTTACAGCAATTTTTTTGTTTGTTGTTTTGAAGAAACTGAATAAAAAAAAAAAGAAAAAGCAAACTTTTATTAAAAAAAAAACAAACTTTATTTTGAAAACGTCTTAAATGTTTTTTTAAATTGTTTTTAAAATTTAATTTTAATATTTATATAAAAACTTTAAATGAAAGTGTAAAAAAAAAAGTAACAGGACCAGGTTACCATGGTTACCATGGTGGTAGGACCAGGTTACCATGGTTACTGTGGTGGTAGGACCAGGTTACCATGGTGGTAGGACCAGGTTACCATGGTTACCGTGGCGGTAGGACCAGGTTACCATGGTTACCATGGTAGTAGGATCAGGTTACCATGGTTACCATGGTAGTAGGATCAGGTTACCATGGTTACCAGGGTGGTAGGACCAGGTTGCCATCCTAACACCTGGGTTGGTACTATCATCCCTCCTTGCCACCCTGCTTGTCGGGTCAGAGCCTGCCAGCTGCCGCCCCTCTGGAGCTGGGTTCTGTGTTCTCCGTGGGTTCCCGGAGGGGCAGAGGTCTCTCCAGGCTCATCATGATGGTGGGTTCTCTGGTCATCGGGTCCGGGTGAACCCACGCTGCTGGGTGCGCCATCCTTACCCCCTCACCATCATCCGCGGCGAGCATGCACACCTCCTCCTTCTCATGCTGTGCCAGCTGCTTCAGGATGGTTTTGGAGAGGAAATGAGGGTCTTCTTCTCGTTCGTCTGCGGGTGGCACATGAAACACGAAAAAATACGGACGTTTAGGTTTGGTAAGCGAAGGAATGCGGGTAAAAAGCAGTGTTGTTTTTGTCAACGATGACAAAAACTAAATTATTTTGTTGATGAAGCATTTTTTTATGACGTAACCATAACAAAATAAATGCGAAATTTTGGTGACGAAAACGTAACGAAATAAACGTCAGACTTTAACATTTCTGTCTGTGAAAAAAAACAAAACACGGCGGCTCCATCTGTCTCTCACGGCGGCACGCCCCCCACAATGCTGCACGTTCACACCGTCTACACAACACACCTCCAGCCATGAGGAAGTCACACACCATGGTGAAAACAGTAACAAAGGAGCTTGGTGGTCAGAAACAGCATGCTAACTTCAAGCTTCTTGTCGGCGCTGCTAACTTCCTGTTAGCTTGGTTGCTAACGACTGATTTAAAGAGACAGTACAATGTTTACTTTATTTACAGGGTTATTAAAAAGTGTCATTTTTAAGTATGAATAAGTTACAACGTTCCTCTCTCACTGAAAAATTATATTTATTTACGTTGTTTTACAATGTTTGCTGTTTTGCGCAAGTTAAAGCTCGGCAGAGTTTTTTTTGTTTTAAACAAACAACCTGCATTATTCTCAATAATAAAGACACGATTGTTAAAGTTTTTTTTTTCACTAAAACTAGACTAAAAACGTTCTAAGTCTCCCCGACGAAAACTAGACCAAAACTCTTTTGGGTTTTCGTGACTAAAACACAGTGGTGGATGAAGTACTCACATTTTGTACTTAAGTAAAAGTACAAAAGTATTTGGTGTAAATTGTACTTTTTAAGTAAAAAGTAAAAGTATTCGATCATAATTCAAATGTTATTTGTTGTGCTATAGGGTGTCACCATGGTAACCAGGATAAATACTCTGCACGGGTGTGACCCCCCCTCTCCCGCCTCTTTTGGTCCACAAAAAAAATAAATAAATAAAATAAAAGTCAAGCTATCCTCTTAAAGGGCCAGTGCATGGGCTCCAAAATGTAGGACAATGACTCTTATTTTTTAATATGTTTTGGGGAGGAGGGGGGCCCCGCCAGTCACTAAATTTTGGCTATTGTCAAAGCCCCGCCCCCCTTTGGAAAATTCTAGATCCGCCCCTGCTCTGTGTAATGATGGCTCAGCTTTTTATTTAGAAGTAAACACAACGAACAACGATCTTCTGACTCTTTTTAATTTGTACTATATTTGATGTTTGGTTTTTGAATGAATGGAAAATGTTTCTCGATTCATAACTTCTTCTCCCGATCAGCTGCTTCTTTTGATTTTGGTGATGCGGCTTCAAGATGCGCTAAAAAAAAAAACTGTGTATTTTTCAAATTCCTGAACGAAAATGTAACGAAAAATTTAAAACACACTTTTAAAAAGTAGCGAAGTAAAAGTACAGATATTTACTCTAAAAATGTAGTGAAGTAAAAGTAAAAGTACCGGTCTTAAATTTTACTTCAGTAAAGTACAGATACACCATTTTTTTACTTAAGTGGTACTTAAGTAAAAAAATGGTGTCAAGTAGCGAAGTAAGACTATTTCGTTACCTTACTCAAGTAGAAAATCTCGTTATCTTTACTTTAACGAAGTAATTATTTTTTTGTCTACTTTTTACTTTTACTCACTAATTTTTTATGCAATCATCTGTACTTTTACTTCGTTCATTTTATAAAAAGTAGTCGCTACTTTCTCCATTTTGTCACCGTTAAAAAGCCGCGACTGTTTGTCGGAGTTTTTTTTTTTTTTTTTTATGAACCCTGAATGCATCAAACAAAGGAACAGATGAATGATTGGCTGAAAGGTCCGGTCAATCATTACTATGGGCCGAGTAGCCCCGCCCACAAACCTTTAAGGAGCAGGAACGTTAGTTTGCGTGTTTAAAAGACTTGTTGCGGGCTCGGAAATCAAAGTGTTTCTGATGCTGCAACACTGAACTTTGAGTGAATTATCAGGTTTTTTTTTTTTTTTAAAAAACAACAGCAAAGAAATGTTTTTTTATTATTATTTTCAGTCTGTGGTTATTGTAAACGTCTTTGCTGAAAATGTTGTAGATGGTATTTTTATAAAAATAACTTTGATCTGTGACGCACTATTTTATCTTTAGAAACAAAGCTAATTGAACTGATTAATCCATAAATAGTAGTGGATGAAATATTTGTGCTTAAAAGCATCTAAAATGTTATTGATTAGTTTATAAAGACTGACTGAGGAGATTAAAACTACACATCACTTAGATTTTGTATAATGTAGATGTTTGGGTTAACATTAAAAAAACCTTATATGTACACATATATATGTAGATATGTATATATATAAATTTATATATACCGTCTCCTAAGTCCCGCCCCTACTGGTTTCTTTCTGGGTTTCTTAAAATCTTAATTCCCTGGTTATTTTTTTATTTTTACAGTTCTTAAAATTTTAGAAAAAGAATCCAAGGATTTTGCCTCCTGTGTGTTTCCTTCACTCCCACTGCCTTACGAGTGCATGTAAAGGGTGTTATTTTGTCAATGGGCGTGGTTTTACTGGGTGTACGATATTTTTTGTAAAATACGATCATTTTACGTCATTAGAACGATAATCCAGCACCTCCCACCTGGCAACGCTGCCCAGGCTGTATGTGGCACTCCCAAAGACTATTCAGTATTGCCTCAAAGAACTTTGAAAACTAGCTGCCTTCAAGGCTTGAAAAAGCCTTTTGGTCATTTTATTTATTTATTTTTTTTTTTACATTGAGTGTGTTTGCGTCTGCTGAAGTTGGTTATATTAGGTGATGCAGAGTGAAGCTTGATAGCTGAAGGGACGTTATATAATGCCCTGCTTATGTTAATACATTTGATTGTGTTCATTAATCGATTTCCAATAAAGATTATTAAGAAATAAATGTTTCTGATTCATAAAGTTTCACCAAAACACTTTCATTTATTATCATATTTTCTGCTCCTTAAAGCATGTGATAATAGTTTAAAAATATGTTCATACGCTTTTGTTAACAATATTCCTTTTTTTCTGAAAATTACTTTTACTTTTTTTACTTGAAGTAGTTTTAAAATATGTTACTTTTTACTTTTACTTAAGTAGAAAACTTGAGTTGATACTTCTACTTTTACTAAAGTAGTTTTTTAACTCGGTATCTATACTTCTACTTGAGTAGAAAATGTTGGTACTTTTGACACCTCTGTTAAGTACAGTAACGAAGTACATTTACTTTGTTACGTTCCACCACTGGCTAAAACGTGACTAAAACTTAAATTAAAATTCGTCCAAAGACGAAGACTAAAACAAAAACTAAGATGGCTGCCAAAAACAACAATGCGCTCCTCCAGGTCGACAGAAGCCTGATTGGTTCCGGGCATCGGGTCAGGATGCCTCCCTATCGCCTCACTTGTCACTTGGTCCGTGCCCGTCCCACACAATGAATTTTACATACTCAGTACCAGCTATAGATGAACTGATTTTTAGGCTTTTAGAATCCTTCAACAGAATTTTGAGATGAGCTGCTAGGAATGAGTGTGTGTGTGTGTGTGTGTGTGTGTGTGTGTGTGTGTGTGTGTGTGTGTGTGTGTGTGTGTGTGTGTGTGTGCCCAGTGACAGACTGGTGACCTGTTCCGGGTGTACCATTCATCCAAGATAGGGTCTGGGACCCCCCGGCAACCCTGACAAGGACGGAGGGTGTAAGAGCCGATCCCGTTTTTTTTTTAAGGCAAGAGAGAGAGACACACACACACTCACACACACATACACACTCACACATACACACACACACATACACATATACACACACACATACACGCACACACACACACACACATACACACTCACACATACACACACACATACACATATACACACACACACTCACACACACATACACACTCACACATACACACACACATACACATATACACACACACACTCACACACACATACACACTCACACATACACACACACATACACATATACACACACACACTCACACACACATACACACTCACACATACACACACACATACACATATACACACACACATACACACGCACACACTCACACACTCACACACACACACGCACATACACATATACACACACATACACACGCACACACTCACACACACACACACATACATACACACACACATACACATATACACACACACATACACGCACACACACACACACTCACACACACACGCACACACACATACACATATACACACGCACACACTCACACACACACACGCACATAGACATATACACACACACATACACACGCACACACTCACACACACACACGCACATAGACATATACACACACACATACATATACGCACACACGTACACACACACATACATATACACACACACACATACATATACACACACACACACAGACATACATATACACACACACATACGCACACACACACGTACAGACACACACACACATACACACACACAGATACACACACACACACACATACACACGTATGCACGCACACAGACACACAGACATACACACACACATACAAAGACAACCATCAACACACACACATACACATACACACACATACGCACACACAGACACACACACACACACACACACACACACACACAGACACACACACACACACACATACACATACGCACACACAGACACACACACATACACACACACACACACAGGCACACGCACACACACAGACACACACACACATACACACACACATACGCACATACACATACGCACACACAGACACACACACAGACACACACACACACACACACACACACACACAGACACACACACACAAACAAACACACTCATTCCTAACATGTATGTTTTTGGAGGAAACCGGAGAACAAGCAAACTACACACAGAAAGACTAGTGTTCCAATCCTCACCCGGAACTTGAAACCCTGACCTTCTTGCTGTGAGGCCACCGTGTCGCCCCGCTGTTGTTTAGTGAGTGTGATCAGGATACCATGGCGGGCAGGTAGACCCTCACCAGCTGGAAGGGCACAGCGTTATGATGCTGTGCATGCCCCACCTTTCCACTTATCTGGAAGCGGGCATCTGGGTGTTTCTGTTCCACACTCAGTGGGCACCAGGAGCACCAGGAGCTCCAGGAGCACCAGGAGCTCCAGGAGCACCAGGAGCTCCAGGAGCACCAGGAGCACCAGGAGCTCCAGGAGCACCAGGAGCACCAGGAGCTCCAGGAGCACCAGGAGCTCCAGGAGCACGAGGAGCACCAGGAGCACCAGGAGCACGAGGAGCACCAGGAGCACAAGGAGCACCAGGAGCACCAGGAGCACAAGGAGCACCAGGAGCACCAGGAGCACCAGGAGCACCAGGAGCACGAGGAGCACCAGGAGCACAAGGAGCACCAGGAGCACCAGGAGCACCAGGAGCTCCAGGAGCACCAGGAGCACCAGGAGCACAAGGAGCACCAGGAGCACCAGGAGCACAAGGAGCACCAGGAGAACAAGGAGCACCAGGAGCTCCAGGAGCTCCAGGAGCACCAGGAGCACCAGGAGCTCCAGGAGCACCAGGAGCACCAGGAGCACCAGGAGCACCAAGAGCACCAGGAGCTCCAGGAGCACCAGGAGCTCCAGGAGCACCAGGAGCACCAGGAGCTCCAGGAGCTCCAGGAGCTCCAGGAGCACCAGGAGCACCAGGAGCACCAGGAGCACCAGGAGCTCCAGGAGCACCAGGAGCTCCAGGAGCACGAGGAGCACCAGGAGCACCAGGAGCACCAGGAGCACGAGGAGCACGAGGAGCACCAGGAGCACCAGGAGCACCAGGAGCTCCAGGAGCACCAGGAGCTCCAGGAGCACGAGGAGCACCAGGAGCACCAGGAGCACGAGGAGCACCAGGAGCACCAGGAGCTCCAGGAGCACCAGGAGCACCAGGAGCAACAGGAGCACCAGGAGCACCAGGAGCTCCAGGAGCACCAGGAGCACCAGGAGCAACAGGAGCACCAGGAGCACCAGGAGCACCAGGAGCACCAGGAGCACCAGGAGCACCAGGAGCACCAGGAGCAACAGGAGCACCAGGAGCAACAGGAGCACCAGGAGCACGAGGAGCACCAGGAGCTCCAGGAGCACCAGGAGCACCAAGAGCACCAGGAGCACCAGGAGCACCAGGAGCACCAGGAGCAACAGGAGCACCAAGAGCACCAAGAGCACCAGGAGCACGAGGAGCACCAGGAGCACCAGGAGCTCCAGGAGCACCAGGAGCTCCAGGAGCACGAGGAGCACGAGGAGCACCAGGAGCTCCAGGAGCACCAGGAGCACCAGGAGCACCAGGAGCACCAGGAGCTCCAGGAGCACCAGGAGCACCAGGAGCACCAGGAGCACCAGGAGCACCAGGAGCACCAGGAGCACCAGGAGCACCAGGAGCTCCAGGAGCTCCAGGAGCACCAGGAGCACCAGGAGCACCAGGAGCACCAGGAGCACCAGGAGCACCAGGAGCACGAGGAGCACCAGGAGCACCAGGAGCACCAGGAGCACCAGGAGCACCAGGAGCTCCAGGAGCACCAGGAGCACCAGGAGCTCCAGGAGCACGAGGAGCACGAGGAGCACCAGGAGCACCAGGAGCTCCAGGAGCTCCAGGAGCACCAGGAGCACCAGGAGCACCAGGAGCTCCAGGAGCACCAGGAGCACCAGGAGCACCTGGAGCACCAGGAGCTCCAGGAGCACCAGGAGCACCAGGAGCACCAAGAGCACCAGGAGCTCCAGGAGCTCCAGGAGCACCAGGAGCAACAGGAGCTCCAGGAGCTCCAGGAGCACCAGGAGCACCAGGAGCACCAGGAGCTCCAGGAGCTCCAGGAGCACCAGGAGCACCAGGAGCACCAGGAGCACCAGGAGCACCAGGAGCACCAGGAGCACCAGGAGCTCCAGGAGCACCAGGAGCACCAGGAGCACCAGGAGCTCCAGGAGCACCAGGAGCACGAGGAGCACCAGGAGCACCAGGAGCTCCAGGAGCACCAGGAGCACCAGGAGCACCTGGAGCACCAGGAGCTCCAGGAGCACCAGGAGCACCAGGAGCACCAAGAGCACCAGGAGCTCCAGGAGCTCCAGGAGCACCAGGAGCAACAGGAGCTCCAGGAGCTCCAGGAGCACCAGGAGCACCAGGAGCACCAGGAGCTCCAGGAGCTCCAGGAGCATCAGGAGCAACAGGAGCGAATGTTTGTCTTTGAACCGAGAGAAGCCGGTTCAAACCCCACTGAGCCACCTCGGCGTCCCTGAAGCAGACACCTGACCCCCGAGTAGCCAGAGGTGTTAAAAGTACCAAGATTTTCTCCTCAAGTAGAAGTATAGATACCGAGTTAAAAAAACTACTTTAGTAAAAGTAGAAGTATCAACTCAAGTTTTCTACTTAAGTAAAAGTAAAAAGTAACTTATTTTCAAAACTACTTAAAGTAGAAAAGTAAAAGTAATTGTCAGAAAAAAATTAATATTAACAAAAGCGTTTGAACATATTTTTTAACTATTATCACAAAATATGATAATAAATGAAAGTGTTTTGGTGAAACTTTATGAATCAGAAACATTTATTTCTTAATAATCTTTATTGGAAATCGATTAATGAACACAATCAAATGTATTATCATAAGCAGGGCATTATGTAATGTCCCTTCAGCTACCAAGCTTCACTCTGCATCACCTAATTTAACCAACTTAAGCAGACACAAACACACTCAATGTAAAAAAAACAAAAACACAAACACACTCAATGTAAAAAAAACACAAACACACTCAATGTAAAAAAAACACAAACACACTCAATGTTAAAAAAACAAAAACACAAACACACTCAATGTAAAAAAAACAAAAACACAAACACACTCAATGTTAAAAAAACAAAAACACAAACACACTCAATGTAAAAAAAAACACAAACACACTCAATGTTAAAAAAACAAAAACACAAACACACTCAATGTTAAAAAAAAGGGTGGAATGCCCCCTGCAGGTCAGGAACAGGGTCCTGCCCCAAGTGGAGGAGTTTAAGTATCTCGGGGTCTTGTTCACGAGTGGGGGAAGGATGGAGCGAGAGATCGACAGGCGGATCGGTGCGGCATCAGCAATAACTAGGACGCTGCATCGGTCCGTCGTGGTAAAGAGAGAGCTGAGCCGAAAAACAAAGCTCTCGATTTACAAGTTGATCTACGTTCCAACCCTCGCCATGGTCACCAGCTGTGGGTGGTGAACGAAAGAATGAGATCGCAGGTACAAGCGGCCGAAATGAGCTTCCTCCGCAGGGTGGCTGTTGGGTGGTAGTTCTACTTCGCTACTTGACACCTCTGCAAGTAGCTCCCACTAGTGGGTGTTTCATGGAGGACAGGGTGGAGGGGTTCACTCACCAGGAAGCAGGATGAGGGCGTAAAGGTTCCTGCAGATCTGGGACTGGTCCAGGATGTCCTGCAGGGTCCTGTAGAACAGGAGGACCTGCTGACGACGTTCGGGCTCCCCGAATCCAGCACTCCGATCCAGGGACATGCTGTAGAGGGTCAGCAGGGGGGTCGCATACTCCACCACACACTCATGGACCTACCACACACACACACAGACACACACAGACACACATAGATTTTAAACAAGCGCTAAATGTTACATCAAGAACGTTAAATTTTAATCTAGCGGCGCTACGTTTGAAATCTAAACGTTTGATGTAACATTTTGCTTGTTTTAACATCTAACACGCTTGTTTACGTGTGTGTATTGGCCCTGACAGCTTTCCATATCTGTGTACACTGTTTATTTTGACAGCGTGTACATCGCAGAGACACACACATTTTAATGGGAGCAGTGTTGTTGTTTTTGGCGCCACGTAGTGACGAAACATCAGAATTACAGGGAAAATAAAACATGATATAAAACACTAACAGGTTTATTTATTTTATTTTTTTCTAGTTTGGCGGGCCAGATTGAAATGTTTAACAGGCCGCATGTGGCCCGCAAGCCGTGGTTTGCTCATACCTGGGCTAACCCAAACAAGCCTGTAACCAACTGTGATTGGACAGGTATGTAACTCTCCAATCACAAAGGTGGGGGTGGGTCTAGCTCAAAGGAGCCCAACCAATCGATCGTGGGAATTAATTGCAAGTCGACCACTAAAAAAAAATGAAGCGTCATCTCAGTGACTTTGACGCTAGTCGCTAGAGTCGCTCAAATTTAGCGACTCTTCTAGTGTTTCATGAGATGAGACGAGTGAGGGAAGGACTGAGCGGAAGATCGACAGCCCGATTGATGCAGCGTCAGCAGTAACTAGGACGCTGCATCAGTCCTTCCCCGAAAAGTAACGTTTTCGATTTACAAGTTGAGCTACGTTCCTATCCTCACCATGGTAACCAGGATCTACATTCCTACCCTCACCATGGTAACCAGGATCTACATTCCTACCCTCACCATGGTAACCAGGATCTACATTCCTACCCTCACCATGGTAACCAGGATCTATGTTCCTACCCTCACCATGGTAACCAGGATCTATGTTCCTACCCTCACCATGGTAACCAGGATCTACGTTCCTACCCTCACCATGGTAACCAGGATCTATGTTCCTACCCTCACCATGGTAACCAGGATCTATGTTCCTACCCTCACCATGGTAACCGGGATCTACGTTCCTACCCTCACTATGGTAACCAGGATCTACGTTCCTACCCTCACCATGGTAACCAGGATCTATGTTCCTACCCTCACCATGGTAACCGGGATCTACGTTCCTACCCTCACCGTAGTAACCAGGATCTACGTTCCTACCCTCACCATGGTAACCGGGATCTAGGTTTCTACCCTTTCCATGGTAACCAGGATCTAGCTTCCTACCCTCACCATGGTAACCAGGATCTAGCTTCCTACCCTCACCATGGTAACCAGGATCTAGCTTCCTACCCTCACCATGGTAACCAGGATCTAGGTTCCTACCCTCACCATGGTAACCAGGATCTACGTTCCTAACCTCACCACAACCCGGCCCCGGAGAAGCAGATGGATCTGCCGTGTGTTGGAACCAGAAATCCAGTAAGTTTTTTAGCATAAAAAATAGCAACAATTCTCTCGTTAAAAACAGCTTAAGCGTCAAACTGTAACGAAGCATCACTTAATGAGTTTATAGATGAATTTTTGTTTCTTTCTGCATCATTTTCTCAACGTGTTTCACCGTGTTCGGACAGGTTTGATTACCTTCCCATGTGCGTCGTGAACTTTGTACACACTGTGCTTGAAGGCACGTGCTCGGATCCCCGCCCTGTTTATCTCAGTAGTTGGGAGGTTGCCATAGAAACGGATACGACTGTCCTCATCCTCCAGCTTGTCCGGGATGCGTGTGTCCAGTGGAATGAGGATGAGGAGTTTCCTGGTGCCCCGAGCGACGAAGGAAAACATGGACTGATGTTCAGCACAAAACTTTGAAATGGAATCTTCCAAACCTGTCGGTACAAAAACACACGAAAACACACAGTAAATAAAACCTCACAGAAGGGCAGCGACAACTCAAGGATGGATCATGGTAACCCTAACCCTAACCAGCATTACGTTTTAAAAACTGAGTGATCACCATGGTAACCAGGATCTACGTTCCTACCCTCACCATGGTAACCAGGTTCTACATTCCTACCCTCACCATGGTAACGAGGATCTACGTTCCTACCCTCACCATGGTAACCAGGTTCTACATTCCTACCCTCACCATGGTAACAAGGATCTACGTTCCTACCCTCACCATGGTAACCAGGATCTACGTTCCTACCCTCACCATGGTAACCAGGTTCTACATTCCTACCCTCACCATGGTAACAAGGATCTACGTTCCTACCCTCACCATGGTAACCAGGATCTACGTTCCTACCTTCACCATGGTAACCAGGATCTACGTTCCTACCCTCACCATGGTAACCAGGATTTACGTTCCTACCCTCACCATGGTAACCAGGATCTATGTTCCTACCCTCACCATGGTAACCAGGATCTACGTTCCTACCCTCACCATGGTAACCAGCATCTACATTCCTAGCCTCACCATGGTAACCAGGATCTACGTTCCTACCTTCACCATGGTAACCAGGATCTACATTCCTACCCTCACCATGGTAACCAGCATCTACATTCCTACCCTCACCATGGTAACCAGGTTCTACGTTCCTACTCTCACCATGGTAACCAGGATTTACGTTCCTACCCTCACCATGGTAACCAGGATCTATTTTCCTACCGTTTCCATGGTAACCAGCTTTGAGTGGTGAAAAATAGAACAAGATCACAGATACAAACGGTCACACTGAGCTTCCTTTACAAGGTGGATGGGTTCACAACTCACACACCTGTGTTATTAGTGTGTTGGTTGTCATATTGTGTTTGACTGTATGTGGATAAGTATGCACGTATGACTGTGTGTGTGTGTGTGTGTGTGTGTGTGTGTGTGTGTGTGTGTGTGTGTTTGTTACTAACATGGGAGCACCAGCTGCAGGTAGCCTACATAGAAAGACCAGGCGAGACCGTGAGCGACGTTCATCTTTCTCTTCTCACAGATGTCTGACACCTCCACTTCTGATGGGCCCTAAAGACACACACACACACACACACACACACAGAAAAAAAAACATATCTTCATAATTAGGCACATGGGCAAAAGGTGAGGAATATTATGTTCTTTTATTCCAAACATAGTGACTCCTCCTTCAGAGAGATGTAGTCTCCCCTGTTGGGAGATGTAGTCCTTCCTGTTGGGAGATGTAGTCCTTCCTGCAGGGAGATGTAGTCCTTCCTGTTGGGAGATGTAGTCCTTCCTGCAGGGAGATGTAGTCCTTCCTGTTGGGAGATGTAGTCCTTCCTGTTGGGAGATGTAGTCCTTCCTGCAGGGAGATGTAGTCCTTCCTGTTGGGAGATGTAGTCCTTCCTGTTGGGAGATGTAGTCCTTCCTGTTGGGAGATGTAGTCCTTCCTGCAGGGAGATGTAGTCCTTCCTGTGTGTCCCAGATCTTTACCTCCTGGTAGGATGGATCCTCTGAACTGGACACATCCTTACTAGATTCTCTAACGAATGAAAATCTGAACTATCTGGAGCTAGATTTTTCCAAGATGTCCGCAACACATGAGTTTCTGAGTTTCAGAATAAACCAGAACCAGATTCAAGTGAATTTGATCCAGTAATCAACAGCGTCTATCTGTTTCCGTTTACTCCCCGGAGGCCTAACGTTTCTAGCAGTCCCTTAGTGTTTGAGTGTGAAGCTCACCAGGATTCCCAGACTCTTCAAGAGGGTGTAGAGAACTGGAGTGAGGATAAGGATCTCCCAGAGCTGGTGTGTGTGTGGCAAGGTGTGTCTGGTCAGGTAGAATATGAGTCCAGCAGTTCCAGCAGTCAGGAGAGTCTTTCCCCACAGGCCACAGGCCACCACCATGTCGCAGACCCTGGATCGGTACCTGCCAGAGAACCACAACAAACTTTTTTAGTTTCACTTCACCAACAGCCTCGCCCGCAAAAGGGAGCAACACTGTCCTGCCCCAAGTGGAGGAGTTTAAGAATCTCTTGGACTTGTTTACAAGTGGGGGAAGGATGGAGCGGGAGATCACCAGACAGATCGGTGCAGAGTCAGCAATAACTAGGACGCTGCATCGGTCGATCCTGGTGAAGAAAGAGCTGAGCTGTAAAGGAAAGCTCTCGATTTACAAGTCGATGTACGTTCCTACCCTCAGAGTGGTAACCAGTATCTATGTTCCTACCCTCACCGTGGTAACCAGAATCTACATTCCTTCCCTCACCATGGTAACCAGGATCTACGTTCCTACCCTCACCATGGTAACCAGGATCTATGTTCCTACCCTCACCAAGGTAACCAGGATCTATGTTCCTACCCTCACCATGGTAACCAGGATCTATGTTCCTATCCTTAACCTGGTAACCAGGATCTACGTTCCTACCCTCACCATGGTAACCAGGATCTACGTTCCTATCCGCACCATGGTAACCAGGATCTACGTTCCTACCCTCACCATGGTAACCAGGATCTACATTCCTACCCTCACCTTGGTAACCAGGATCTACATTCCTAACCTCACCATGGTAACCAGGATCTACATTCCTACCCTCACCTTGGTAACCAGGATCTACATTCCTACCCTCACCATGGTAACCAGGACCTACGTTCCTACCCTCACCATGGTAACCAGGATCTACGTTCCTTCCCTCACCATGGTAACCAGGACCTACGTTCCTACCCTTACTATGGTAACCAGGACCTATGTTCCTACCCTCACCATGGTAACCAGAATCTATGTTCCTACCCTCACCATGGTAACCAGAATCTATGTTCCTACCCTCACCATGGTAACCAGGATCTATGTTCCTACCCTCACCATGGTAACCAGGATCTATGTTCCTACCCTCACCATGGTAACCAGGATCTACATTCCTACCCTCACCATGGTAACCAGGATCTACGTTTCTACCCTTGCCATGGTAACCAGGATCTACGTTCCTACCCTCACCATGGTATAAATACACGCATGTAAACAAGCGTGTTAGATGTTAAAACAAACAAAATGTTACATCAAGCGCTTAGATTTCAAACCTAGCGCCGCTAGATTTAAAATTCAACCCTCTTGATGTAACATTTAGTGCGTCATTCTATGGGTCTAATATAGAGGTTACCAAAGCATGCCATCCATCCGCCCCTGTTCTGCCCCCTGGTCAAACGTTAGAACTCAATGTGGCCCAAGAACCAAAAAGTTTGCCCACCCTCTAGACCAATCAGCATGGCCGCTCTCACCACACTCTCTCTAGACCAATCAGCACGGCCGCTCTCACCACACTGTCTGTAGACCAATCAGCACGGCCGCTCTCACCACACTGTCTCTAGACCAATCAGCATGGCCGCTCTCACCACGGTTTTGTACACTTTCACTTTCATTTTATCTGAAACTCTTCTATCACACATCACACCTGATACTTTCCTCCACCCGTTCCAGCCTGCCTGCACACGCTTCTTCACCTCTTTTCCACACTCTCCATTGATCCTAAGTACTTAAAATCTGAACCTTCTTAACCATCTATAGTTATGGGCATTACGGGGGGTGCAGGAGCCCATCCCGACTGATTCAAGATGATAGGCTGGATACACCGCAAACAGGTCACCAGTCTGTTGAAGAGCCACACACCCACACACACACACACACACACACACACACACACACACACACACACACACACACACACACACACACACACCTTCATTCTTAACACTGGTAACAATGGGCAGGAAGAGGCATTTTTATTTCCAACCTGCAGGTGGAGTGGTAGAGCAGTTCCTCCGGCAACAAACACAACCCATGCAGCAGAGCGCCGATCGTTATGGTGACCACCGTCAGGGCCACGCAGGGTAACCACCTTTCACCAAGCGTCACGCCCAACCAGGTGGTAACGATGACGGAAAGCACCGTGGCACACAGCTGAGGTAAACACCCACGAGGCCGGGGCACAAGGGTGTGGTGATGCTAGAGGGAGAAAACAGATGGCATTTGTTTTTTAATCCTTTTTAACACTGTTAGTTGGTGTTAGCGTGAGGAATCCTCACCCTGCTCTACCCGCTTCCTACCCACACCTAGCTGCCAACACCTAACTCCACACCTGGATCAACACTTGGATCTAAGCCTGGCTCTCGTTTGGCGTCATCGCCACCTTGATGACGTAGATCCCTGATAACCAGGATCTACGTTCCCACCCTCAGCATGGTGACCAGGATCTACGTTCCTACCTTCACCATGGTAACCAGGATCTACGTTCCTACCCTCACCATGGTAACCAGGATCTACGTTCCTACCCTCACCATGGTAACCAGGATCTACGTTTCTACCCTCACCGTGGTAACCAGGATTTACGTTCCTACCCTCACCATGGTAACCAGGATCTACGTTTCCACCCTCACCGTGGTAACCAGGATTTACGTTCCTACCCTCACCATGGTAACCAGGATCTACGTTCCCACCCTCACCATAGTAACCAGGATTTACGTTCCTACCCTCACCATGGTAACCAGGATCTACGTTCCCACCCTCACCATGGTAACCAGGATTTACGTTCCTACCCTCACCATGGTAACCAGGATCTACGTTCCTACCCTCACCATGGTAACCAGGATCTACGTTCCTACCCTCACCATGGTAACCAGGATTTACGTTCCTACCCTCACCATGGTAACCAGGATCTACTACCCTCACCATGGTAACCAGGATCTACGTTCCTACCCTCACCATGGTAACCAGGATCTACGTTCCTACCCTCACCACGGTAACCAGGATCTACGTTCCTACCCTCACCATGGTAACCAGGATCTACTACCCTCACCATGGTAACCAGAATCTACGTTCCTACCCTCACCACGGTAACCAGGATCTACTACCCTCACCATGGTAACTAGAATCTACGTTCCTACCTTCACCATGGTAACCAGGATCTACTACCCTCACCATGGTAACCAGGATCTACGTTTCTACCTTCACCATGGTAACCAGGATCTATGTTTCTACCCTCACCCTGTTAACCAGGATCTACGTTCCTACCCTCACCGTGGTAACCAGGATCTACGTTCCTACCCTCACCGTGGTAACCAGGATCTACGTTCCTACCCTCACCGTGGTAACCAGGATCTACGTTCCTACCCTCACCATGGTAACCAGGATCTACGTTCCTACCCTCACCATGGTAACCAGGATCTACGTTCCAACCCTCACCATGGTAACCAGGATCTACGTTCCAACCCTCACCATGGTAACCAGGATCTACGTTCGCACCCTCACCATGGTAACCAGGATCTATGTTCCTATCCTCACCATGGTAACCAGGATCTATGTTCCTACCGTCACCATGGTAACCAGGATGTATGTTCCTACCGTCACCATGGTAACCAGGATCTATGTTCCTACCCTCACCATGGTAACCTCTCAACATAAAAATGAGAGCTACCACCTTCCAGTCTCTACAGCCCCACCTTCTGGTCTCTAACCGTCAAGCCTTCAGCCAGCCTCCCTCTAACCTCGCCCCTAACCTTTTAACCGTACCTGAATCCTTCCTTCCCGAATCAAACCCCAACAGTCAAACTCATCTCAAAGAATGTGTGTGTGTGTGTGTGTCTCACCATCATGTTTCAGAAAGAGGACAGCTTGTGTTTTTACCTCCATTTATAGGATCGTCTCTCTCTCGACCACTCCTCTCTCTCTTTTTTTAATCATACTTTCAGTTTCAATCTTTAAGAAAAAACTGAAGAAAAGAACAGGAAACCAAAAAAACCCACAAACAGACCAGAGCGTCTCCAGTTAAACCAGGACCGTCATGTAACCAATGACAGCAGAGTTCTTCTTAAAATCTATTTACATCCTGTTCGTGATTCTTTGGAAAAAAAAAGAAGAAAAAGAGGAAGTTCGACTTTTTAAAAAGAGGTTTAAACTTAGCTTAGTTTCAATTTTTTTATTCAAAATGATAAAAAACTTAAATTCAAGAAATTAAATCTCAGTTTGATTGAAAACTATTTCTATTAAATCAATAAAAAATATCTAAAAGTTTCATAAAAAAGATTTTTTTCTAAATGTTTTTTTTTCTTCACGATGGATGACATGTGACGTCATCCGCTCTGAACCAAATCCTTTTTTTTTCTTCGTCGAGAAGGAGGCTCTAAGATCTTGTGTAGTTTTTACAGTGAGTCTAAACAGTGTAAATCTCCATGGTAACCAGGATCTACATTCCTACCCTCACCATGGTAACCAGCATCTACGTTCCTACCCTCACCATGGTAACCAGGATCTACGTTCCTACCCTCACCATGGTAACCAGGGTCTATGTTCCTACCCTCACCATGGTAACCAGGATCTACGCTCCTACCCTCACCATAATAACCAGGATCTACAAACCTGCCCTCACCATGGCAACCAGGATCTACATTCCTACCCTCACCATGGTAACCAGGATCTACATTCCTACCCTCACCATGGTAACCATGATCTACATTCCTACCATCACCATGGTAACCAGGATCTACTTTCCTACCCTCACCATGGTAACCAGGATCTACGTTCCTTCCCTCTCCATGGTAACCAGGATCTATGTTCCTACCATCACTATGGTAACCAGGATCTACACTCAACAAAAATATAAACGCAACACTTTTGTTTTTGCTCCCATTTTTCACGAGATGGACTTGAAGATCTAAAATTCATTCCAGATACACAATATTACCATTTCTCTCAAACAGTGTTCACAAATCTGTCTAAATGTGTGATACTGAGCACTTCTGCTTTGCTGAGATAATCCATCCCACCTCACAAGTGTGCCACATCAAGATGCTGATCTGACATCATGATTAGTGCAGAGGTGTACTTTATACTGCCCACAATAAAAGGCCACCCTGAAATGTGCATTTTGTTTTTTCTTTATTGACGGTCTGGGGACTCAGAACCAGTCAGTATCTGGTGTGACCACCATTTGCCTCATGCAGTGCAACACATCTTCGCATAGAGTTTATCAGATTGTCTATTGTGGCCTGTGGAATGTTGGTCCACTCCTCTTCAATGGCTGAGCGAAGTTGCTGGATATTAGTGGGAACTGGTGCACGCTGTCGTATACGCCGGTCAAGCACATCCCAAACATGTTCAATTGGTGACATGTCCGGTGAATATGCTGGCCATGCAAGAACTGGGACATTTTCAGCTTCCAAGAATTGTGTACAGAACCTTGCTACATGGGGCTGTGCATTATCTTGCTGAAACATGAGGTGATGTTTATGGATGTATGGCACAACAATGGGCCTCAGGATCTCATCACGGTATTTCTGTGCATTCAAAATGCCATCAATAAAATGCACCTGTGTTCTTCGTCCATAACAGATGCCTGCCCATACCATAACCCCACCACCACCATGGGCCACTCGATCCACAACATTGACATCAGCAAAGTGCTCACCCACACGACGCCACACATGCTGTCTGGCATCTGCCCTGAACAACGTAAACCGAGATTCATCCGTGAAGAGAACACCTCTCCAACGTTCTAGACGCCATCGAATGTGAGCATTTGCCCACTCAAGTCTGTTACGGCGACGATCTGGAGTCAGGTTAAGACCCCGATGAGGACGACGAGCATGCAGTTGAGCTTCCCTGAGACGGTTTCTGACAGTTTGTGCAGAAATTGTTTGGTTATGCAAACCAATTGTTTCAGCAGCTGTCTGAGTGGCTGGTCTCAGACGATCTCGGAGGTGAACCTGCTGGATGTGGAGGTCCTGGGCTGGTGTGGTTACTCGTGGTCTGCAGTTGTGAGGCCTGTTGGATGTACTGCCATATTCTCTGAGATGCCTTTGGAGACGGCTTATGGTGGAGAAATGAACATTCAATGCACGAGCAACAGATCTGGTTGACATTCCTGCTGTCAGCATGCCAATTGCACGCTCCCTCAATGCTTGTGGCATCTGTGGCATTTTGCTGTGAGACAAAACTGCACATTTCAGGGTGGCCTTTTATTGTGGGCAGTATAAGGAACACCTGTGCACTAATCATGATGTCAGATCAGCATCGTGATGTGGCACACTTGTGAGGTCGGATGGATTATCTCGGCAAAGCAGAAGTGCTCACTATCACACAATTAGACAGATTTGTGAACAATGTTTGAGAGAAATGGTAATATTGTGTATCTGGAATGAATTTTAGATCTTCAAGTCCATCTCATGAAAAATGGGAGCAAAAACAAAAGTGTTGCGTTTATATTTTTGTTGAGTGTACGTTCCTACCCTCACCATGGTAACCAGGATCTATGTTTCTACCCTCACCATGGTAACCAGGATCTATGTTTCTACCTTCACAATGGTAACCAGGATCTACATTCCTACCCTCACCATGATAACCAGGATCTATGTTTCTACCCTCACCATGGTAACCAGGATCTACGTTCCTACCCTCACCATGGTAACCAGGATCTACGTTCCTACCCTCACCATGGTAACCAGGATCTACGTTCCTACCCTCACCATGGTAACCAGGATCTACGTTCCTACCCTCACCATGGTAACCAGGATCTACGTTCCTACCCTCACCATGGTAACCAGGATCTACATTCCTCCTTCTGCAGGGTGGGTGGGCTCTCACTCAGAGATAGAGGAAGGAACTCTGCCATCTGGATGGACTTTAGAGTAGAGAGCAGCCTGAACGGGTGGTTCGGGCATCGGGTTTGGATGCATTCGGAAACACTGATTAAAAAAAACACACTGAATCAAAGGTTCATGCATATTTTATTCAAGAGTAAAAAAAAGTGGATCTTCTCATCATGGGGGGGCATGCTGACAGTGTGTGTGTATGTGTGTATGTGTGTGGAGGGGAGAGAGTGTGTGTGAATGTAAAGAATAATGTGTGTGTATGTAAGTAAGTGTGTGTGTGTGTTTCCTCTTCTGGCTGCTTCATGCAATCATGCTGCTGGACGCTGGTTACAGTTCAGCCATTTATCCACGCTAATTAATTATTCATTAGTCATCAATAAAAACACTTCCTGTACAGAGCAGGGAGGGGCTTAAGGGGGAATGCCCCGCCCACTTACAGCGCCACATCAAACATAATAAACAGAAATAGAAAATAAAGAATCAAATAAACATTATATACAAAGTGAAATATGTCGTTAATATTTGCCAGAAAAGAAGAATAATTGTTGTTATTTTTTTTTTTTTACGATAAACACGCGGCACAAATAAGAATGTTCACATTATTATCAAAGAACTTAACTCTGCATGCACTGATGCTTTATAGAAACGCTTTACAAAGACCTTCTCTTTAAGTTTTAAATGGTGAGCTCCGTGAAGCCCCGCCCCTCTTAAAAAATATAAACAAAAAATACATCAATCATTTGTGCTGTTTTAGTTTTTACTATTCTTTTATAGATTGTTATGACGTCATCAAGCCTGTCATTTTACTTAAAAATGCGAGAAAACTCCTAAAAATGATGCCAATCGTTTGTGCTTTTATGTGCTGCAAAAAAATTCAGTTTGTCCTGTTTTTAGATTTTTTTTAATTTTAAGAAATACGGGTTGGACGATGACGTCATCAAACATGGCGACGGCCGGAAATAAACAAAGAATTGGATGACGTCATTGTCCGAATCGTATTTCAATTTAATTTAATTTATTCAGAAATTTATGAACACAAACCAACAAAATTTATACTTCCGGTGCAAATAAAATAAATAATAATAATAAATTTTTTAAAAAATCTTAAAATAAACAAAAAGTAAAACAGCACAAAACAAAAAAATTTTACAGGGCAAACGTAGAACAAATTATTGGCATCATTTTTTTAGGAGTTTTGTCTCATTTTAAGCAAAATGAGGGACTGAATGACGTCATATTGACGTATAAAAGAATGTAAATATCTTTTAAAAAAAACTAAAGTAGCACAAACAAATTTTTTTACAGCACAAATTATTGACATATTTTTTGTTTATTTTTATTCATATTTTTTAAAGGGGCGGGGCCAACTCCACGGAGCTATCCTGGTGGGGGCGGGGGAATGCAGAGCAGGGCTGTACACACACACACACACATACACACACACACACACACACACACACACACACACACACACACACACACACACACACACACACACACACACACACACACACGACTCCTAATCTGCTGCTTGCATCCAGTGATTAAATAAATGCATCAGATGTGCAATAAAACTTCTTTGCTTCTTATTTACACACACAGCAGGATAGCAGGAGAGGGGAGGGGCTATAAAAGCAGCATGTCACACACCCACCCACACACGCACACACACGTACGTCACCTGGCTGCTCATTCAAACACTCACCTGCTAGTTAAAGAAGGAGGGGTTTGATAGGGGGCTGTTGTTGTGCAGGTTTCATAGGAGTTGTAGTTCTAGTTCAGCATGTGTTGGTACAGTCCGGGTATCAGCTTTCAGTGGTACAGTCCGGGTATACTCATGCTGTTAAATACCAGCTCAGGGGATGGTGTGTGTGTATGTGTGTGTGTGTGTGTTTTAGGGGGTCTATGTACAGGTTATGTAGTCGGCTCCATCACTGGATGTTACTGTTGCTGTCGGTCCCGTTGGGTTCGCCCATGTTCATGCGTCCCATCGAAAGGCCCACGCTGTTGACGGCGTCGCGTCGGGGTGGCATCCTCTCGTTGATTCGGTCCAGACCTTTAGCCTCCTCGAAACTGCTGATTCGATGCTGCGGAGAAAAGCCTCGGATGGCTGCGGAAATATGATGTCGTTAGAAATGGGACACAAAAAAAAGGACGAATTTTGTGGATCCAAATGTTTTAGAAACTGTTTGAATTGTTTTTAGAAAGACTTTGGGTTCTGGTTCAAGTTTGGATCAACAAAACTCAGCCAAATAATCACATAACATGGTTCTAACTGAAGCCTGATTGATTTCTCATTGATCTAACCATCGTAATTTATGAGTGCAGACTATATTTGGCCCACGAAGCTTACAGCCTACAGTGTATGTAGCACTGAGACTACAAATCCCAGAATGCACTGCTGGTGTTTTGACAGGAACCATGATTAAACTCTAATTTATTGACAGTGGCCTTTAAGCCTTTATTAATCCCACAATGGGGAAAATGTAACGCTGCATTGCACCACAGCAGCCAGCCATGACATCACCAATGGTGGGAGCAACTAGGGGTTTCGGTCTCCGTTCTAGGGACACTTGGGGGGCTCAGTGGGATTTGAACCGGCTTCTCCTGGTTCAAAAACAAACACTCTACCACTAAGCTAATGCCTCACCTTAGGGTGTTTTTTTTTGCTGTGTGGTGGGTAGTCACTTTGTCTTAACCAGGGGTGGGCAAACTTTTTGATTCGCGGGCCACATTTGACCAAGGGTCCGAAACAGGAGCAGATGGATGGCATGCTTTGGTAAACAAAGCATGCTACATATAGAAAGCATTAGGGCCGCCATACGCTAATGTTAAAATCAAGCGCCCCAGCGCTTAAAAAAAGTGCATTTGGTGCGCTAGGTTTAAAAATGTAGGTTTGAAATCTCCTGACGATTTATTTTGACAACGTCGGCATCACAAAAACACACATTTTAACGGGAGTAATGTTGTTGTATCTTTGGCGACATCTAGTGAAGAAACATCAGAACTGCAGGGGAAATAAAACATTCACATGGTTTATTTATTAAACTTTTTTTTGGGCCGGATTAAAACGTTTAATGGGCCGCATGTGGCCCGTGGGCCATAGTTTGCCAAAGCCTGCCTTAGACATACTGCCATATTTTCCAGTCTACAGGCTGAGGACAGCTCAGGCCGTGTTTCCCAAACCCTCAAAAATTCAATAATTCATATAAATGAGTGTGTTTTTGTGTAGTTTAGTAGATTTATATTAAGTTTTGATCCATTAGGTTTTTTAACTTCAACCCCTTGGTTAATCACATAGAATCTAAGACCACCGTAAGAGGGTTCTTCTGGACAGAGCATCCAAAGATTGAGACCTTTCAACTTCCATCATTTTTAATCTCTGATGTCACAACGTTTTTCAGAATAAAATACCTGGATCCGTCCTGGACCAATCAGAAGGGACATTAAAAAGAATCTAAGCATGTTTGTTTTTAAATAAAGCTTCTGTTTAAACTTAAATAACCTTGTAAATGTTTAAAGATGGACGTGAATGAACTGTTTTGGTCGTTATTTTTCTTCGTTTAGGTCCTCGTCTGAACATCAGCTGTGAGAAAGGAAATCAGTAAAAGTTTCTGCAGTGAATCTGTTTTTCATTTCTTTCCTTCGTGTCGACGCGGTGGTTTTTACAGGAAGTGCTGTAACCCTACGGGTGACGTGACAGACGGGTTCGCGGTTTCTCTCAAACAAATTCTACTTTTTTTTCTTAAATACAAGCAGTAACTTACAAGAAAAATGTGTGAGATTAAGATTAAAACACGACAGTTTCAAACAAACGGCTGTTTTGGTTCACATTAATGAGCTTTATTTCAAAATAAAGCTCAAGGTTTTTCTTATTTTTTGCTGCTGTGTGATTAAAAATTATTATGAATTTTCTAAACAGGGTCAGTAGGTGGAGTTTAAAGGATTGTTTTTCACTTTCTATTGGTGGTAGAAAGATATGACATGTTAGTGATGAGGAAAATATATAGTTGGTACTGATTTATTAATGGACAGTTTTCACATTAAAAGCCTGTCACTCTATCAGTTTAATTTGGGAGACATGAAGTCTGTGCAATGCCTCGATCGTTCAGGAGTGATCCAGAACTATAAGGAGGAAGGATAAAGACGGCTCAGTGAGTAGGGCGATCGCCCTGTAACCAGAGGGTTGCCGGTTCGATCCCCTGCCAGGAGTTCATGTCGAGTTGTCCATGAGCAAGATACTGAACGCCCAATGTCTCCTGATGGTGGTTTCCAGCTTGCATGTCAGCTTCCACCATCAGGTGTGTGAATGTGAGCTCCAATGCTTTGAGCTTTGCGTGCCAACCAGTGGTGAAACGTAACGAAGTAAATGTACTTTGTTACTGTACTCAAGTAAAAAAATTGTCTATCTGTTCTTTATTTAAGTAAAATTTGAGACCTGTACCATGGTAACCAGGATCTACGTTACTACCCTCACCATGGTAACCAGGATTTACATTCTTACCCTCACCATGGTAACCAGAATCTACGTTCCTACCCTCACCAAGGTAACCAGGATCTACGTTCCTACCCTCACCATGGTAACCAGAATCTACATTCCTACCCTCACCATGGTAACCAGGATCTACATTCCTACCCTCACCATGGTAACCAGAATCTACGTTCCTACCCTCACCATGGTAACCAGGATCTACGTTCCTACCCTCACCATGGTAACCAGAATCTACGTTCCTACCCTCACCATGGTAACCAGGATCTACGTTCCAACCCTCACCATGGTAATCAGGATCTACGTTCCTATCCTCACCATGGTAACCAGGATCTACGTTCCTACCCTCACCATGGTAACCAGGACCTATGTTCTTACCCTCACCATGGTAACCAGGATTTACGTTCCTATCCTCACCATGGTAACCAGGATCTACGTTCCTACCCTCACCATGGTAACCAGGATCTACGTTCCTACCTTCACCATGGTAACCATGATCTACGTTCCTATCCTCACCAGCTTGCATCTCAGCTTCCACCATCAGGTATGAATGTGTGTGTGAATGAATGTGAGCTCCAATGCTTTGAGTGCTTTGAGCTTTGTGTGCCAACCAGTGATGAAACGTAACGAACTAAATGTACTTTGTTACTGTACTCAAGTAAAAATATTGTCTATCTGTTCTTTATTTAAATAAAATTAGAGACCTGTACTTTTTACTTTTACTTCGGTACTTTTAAAAAGTGTGTTTTGTATTTTTTTTGTTACATTTTCGGTCAGAAATTTGAAACCTGTAGAGGGAGCAGCTGATCGCATACGGTCTACAAGAAGAAGAAGAAGTAATGAATTGGGGACTAAGAAGTGGTGCAGTCCCTGATTGGTGTATAAGAGGCAGCTGGGGGCAGAAGAGGAGGGAGATCGGAGAGGAGGGAGATCGGAGAGGAGGGAGATCGGAGAGGAGGGAGATCGAAGAGGAGGGAGATCGGAGAGGAGGGAGATCGAAGAGGAGGGAGATCGAAGAGGAGGGAGATCGGAGAGGAGGGAGATCCAGAGCCACAGCAGGAGAAGCAGCCAAAAGAGACATTGGGGAGCCCTCGCATGGACTGTACAGATGGTCACATGGTTGGTGTGTCGGCCCGCACGCCACTGTTCTGCGTGGAAGAGACGAATGGACGAGGAGGTGCCCGCATGCTGCAAACCGGGACTGCTAGTAATTTATATTTAAATAAATGATGTATAACCAGTTTTAAGTTTCTGAGCTTCTGCTTTCTCCTGGCGCGCCCCGCTCGATCCTGAACCGGCAGACCACATTGTGCTGCTACATTTACTTGAGTAAAAATATTTTGGAGTAACTGTACTCTTACTTTTTGGCTTCATTTGATTCAGCATACTTTAAACCCGTCTGATTCTTTTAACCAAGAATGAATCATTCTTTTTTTTCTTCTAATTTTTCTGAATCACAACCAAAAAACTTTAGAACCTCGTTAAACAGTTCGAACAAGTCAAGACCTAAAAAAAGCCTGTGGGTATTTTTGTTCCTATTGAAGGTAAGCTTTGCTGGAACATGCCTGGCAGCTGGCATGGACTCACTCTGAATACAATCAGTTATTCTATCACAGTTTCAAACTGAAAAATGTTTACTTTTGAAACATTTTCTGTTGATTTTCTGAAACATGAGAGCAGTTTGAAGCACATCACACGTCCTCCTCCCACGGTTACGCAACACAAGAAATTCCCATAATTTATTTTCTTGAACAAATTATGGAGTGTGCTTCTTTTAAAGCCGGCAGAAGCACTGGAACACGAAGCAGCACGGGAACGTTGGCGTGCAGACAGGATGAGAACAATCTGTTCAGGTCACACAGAGAACTCAGCAGAGCCGCTTACATCACCCCGAAGTTCAGGAGCCTCATTTATGAACCGTCAGTCAGTCATCTTCTTATACGTCTACCCCTTATGGGGCTACACGGGGTGCCGGAGCCCATCCCGGCTGATTAAGGCGAGATCAGGGTACACCCCAAACAGGTCACCAGCCTGTCTTGGGGCCACGTACAACCACACACACACTCATTCATTCCTAGGGGCGATTTGGCACCGGCCAATCAACCTAGCAGGCATGTTTTTGGAGAGTGGGAGGAAACCCACACAAACATGGGGAGAACATGCACACTCCACACAGAAAGGCCAAGCCTCATCCACATACGGGACTCGAACCCATGACCCTCTAGCTGTGAGGCCACTGTGCCACCGTGCCGCCCTGCATCGCGCCATTTTTTTCAAAATCAATTCCCGGCTTTACTTTGAAAGCAAAAAGGAAGTTACGAATTTTGCCGAAAGAACGTTTAAAATTTACACGAAGGTTTATAAATGAGGCTCATGATTTTTATCATGTGTCAAAGTTTCATCAACCTTTTCAGTAGGGGTGGGCGGGTCGATCCTAATATCGATAATATCGATACCAACGCTAGTATTGATAACGATCGATACTCCAACCACAATATCGATACTTTGGTTGAAGTTTTACCCCTCGCACTTTGCTTCCTTTTTTTTTTTTTTTCAAAAAGGCAACCTAACTTATCTGTCTGCAAATGCTGTGTGTCGCACCTGTATGCTAAAGCGAGGCCCCGCCCTCTCTCTCCTCTCATTGGCTTTGACTTGTCACATGATTCAGCGACTCGGGCCGGGAAACAAACAAAAAAAAACTAAGTCGGTAAAAGTAGAGAGAGATGGAAAAAAGAGAAGCAGCGTGTGGCTGTACTTTGAGGCACCATGTGCAGAAAGGCTGTTAAATATAGGGGTAACACTACAAATTAAAGAATCACCCCAAATAAAAACTTCAGAAACGGAGGAGAAAACCCTGACCCCTTCTGTTTCCCAGAGGCAGCGCTCATTAACAGAGATGCTCCAATTTTAATTGTGAACATAATCATTTTTAACATTAGTTAACATTTGTTTGTAACTGGGTACTTCTATGGATCTACCAACCTGTGTTTATACACATACTTGGTCATACTAGATATATGACCCAAACCCTTGATACTAAAATAGTCATTTAAAAAATTTAAATATTGATATCGGTGATATTGGTCGATATTGGTGTTTACTTGGTATCGGATCGATACAAAAACTTGCGGTATCGCACACCCCTACTTTTCAGAAAAGAGACTGAAACATGATGGAGGACGAGGGCGGGCTCCACAGCGGGGAGTGGCTTATGTTTACTGAGTTTTACTGGTTCTGAAACAAACTGATCACAGAAACTACTGCATTAAAAACAGACAATAAAACACCCACCAACCCACACACACCTGCCCACACACACACACCAACCCACACACACCCGCCCACAGCCCGCTCTTCTGCTCTATCTGTCAGTGTGTGTGTGTGTGTTAGTTCGTCTGATTCCCAGAGGAGGACAGAAAAGTTCCATGTGTTTTTCAGCATGCAGCCGTTAAGAGGAGCTCAGTGATTAGAGGCTGAAGAAATCCATGACTTGATGAGCATGACCCGCACACACACACACACACACCCACTGAGATGAGAGTGGCGTTACCTTCGGGGTCCTTAACTGTCTCGATGGCTTCTATGGCCTCAATGGTGGCTGAAGGATGGAGAGAGGACAGGAAGAGAGAGTCCCAAAGATGATGAACAAAGAAAAGAAAACAAAGACTGAAACATGTTTTTAGTGGAAAAAAAAAAAGATTTAAAATAATCCTGAGAAAAATATTAATGTTTGTTTAACCCTTAAAACTCCTCAAAAATCACAAAATTTGTCTTGTTGTGCTCTGTCATAAAAAAAAAAAAACACTTTAAAACTGCTCTAAACCACCTGAAAGGGCCCATCTCATGCAAAATAACTCTTTTCATATTGTATCCTTTGCACATACACGCGTTAAATGTGGGCCATCTCCGCCCATCTCTGAGCGGTGGAGGAGTTTAAGTATCTCTGGGTATGGTTCACGAGTGGGGGAAGGATGAAGCGGGAGATGGACAGGCGGATTGGTGCGGCATCAGCAATAACTAGGACGCTGCATCGGTCCGTCGTGGTAAAGAGAGAGCTGAGCCGAAAAGCAAAGCTCTCAATTTACAAGTCGATCTACGTTCCTACCCTCACCATGGTAACCAGGACCTACGTTCCTACCCTCACCATGGTAACCAGGATCTATGTTCCTACCCTCACCATGGTAACCAGGATCTATGTTCCTACCCTCACCATGGTAACCAGGATCTACGTTGTTACCCTCACGATGGTAACCAGGATCTACGTTTCTACCCTCACCATGGTAACCAGGATCTATGTTCCTACCCTCACCATGGTAACCAGGATCTACGTTCCTACCCTCACCATGGTAACCAGGATCTACGTTCCTACCCTCACCATGGTAACCAGGATCTACGTTCATACCCTCACCATGGTAACCAGGATCTACGTTCCTACCCTCACAATGGTAACCAGGATCTACGTTCCTACCCTCACCATGGTAACCAGGATCTACGTTCATACCCTCACCATGGTAACCAGAATCTACATTCCAACCCTCACCATGGTAACCAGGATCTACGTTTCTATCCTCACCATGGTAACCAGGATCTACGTTCCTATCCTCACCATGGTAACCAGGATCTACGTTCCTATCCTCACCATGGTAACCAGGATCTACGTTCCAACCCTCACCATGGTAACCAGGATCTACGTTTCTATCCTCACCATGGTAACCAGGATCTACGTTCCTATCCTCACCATGGTAACCAGAATCTACGTTCCAACCCTCACCATGGTAACCAGGATCTACGTTCCTACCCTCACCTTGGTAACCAGGATCTACGTTCCTACCCTCACCATGGTAACCAGGATCTACGTTCCTATCCTCACCATGGTAACCAGGATCTACGTTCCTACCCTCACCATGGTAACCAGGATCTACGTTCCTATCCTCACCATGGTAACCAGGATCTACGTTCCTACCCTCACCATGGTAACCAGGATCTACGTTCCAACCCTCACCATGGTAACCAGGATCTACGTTCCAACCCTCACCATGGTAACCAGAATCTACGTTCCAACCCTCACCATGGTAACCAGGATCTACGTTTCTATCCTCACCATGGTAACCAGGATCTACGTTCCTATCCTCACCATGGTAACCAGGATCTACGTTCCTATCCTCACCATGGTAACCAGGATCTACGTTCCAACCCTCACCATGGTAACCAGGATCTACGTTTCTATCCTCACCATGGTAACCAGGATCTACGTTCCTATCCTCACCATGGTAACCAGGATCTACGTTCCAACCCTCACCATGGTAACCAGGATCTACGTTCCTACCCTCACCTTGGTAACCAGGATCTACGTTCCTACCCTCACCATGGTAACCAGGATCTACGTTCCTATCCTCACCATGGTAACCAGGATCTACGTTCCTACCCTCACCATGGTAACCAGGATCTACGTTCCTATCCTCACCATGGTAACCAGGATCTACGTTCCTACCCTCACCATGGTAACCAGGATCTACGTTCCAACCCTCACCATGGTAACCAGGATCTACGTTCCAACCCTCACCATGGTAACCAGAATCTACATTCCAACCCTCACCATGGTAACCAGGATCTACGTTTCTATCCTCACCATGGTAACCAGGATCTACGTTCCTATCCTCACCATGGTAACCAGGATCTACGTTCCTATCCTCACCATGGTAACCAGGATCTACGTTCCAACCCTCACCATGGTAACCAGGATCTACGTTTCTATCCTCACCATGGTAACCAGGATCTACGTTCCTATCCTCACCATGGTAACCAGGATCTACGTTCCAACCCTCACCATGGTAACCAGGATCTACGTTCCTACCCTCACCTTGGTAACCAGGATCTACGTTCCTACCCTCACCATGGTAACCAGGATCTACGTTCCTACCCTCACCATGGTAACCAGGATCTACGTTCCTACCCTCACCATGGTAACCAGGATCTACGTTCCTATCCTCACCATGGTAACCAGGATCTACGTTCCTACCCTCACCATGGTAACCAGGATCTACGTTCCAACCCTCACCATGGTAACCAGGATCTACGTTCCAACCCTCACCTATGGTCACCAGCTGTGGGTGGTGACTGAAAGAATGAGATCGCGGGTACAAGCGGCCAAAATGAGCTTCCTCCGCAGGGTGGCTGGGCTCTCACTCAGAGATTGGGTGAGGAGCTCTGCCATCCGGGAGGAGCTCGGTGTCGAGCCGCTCCTCCTCCAGATCGAGAGGAGCCAGACGGGGTGGTTCAGCATCTGGTCAGGATGCCCCCCGAGCGCCTCGCGGGCGAGGTGTTTTGGGCACGTCCGACCGGGAGGAGACCAAGGGGCAGACCCTGGACCTGCTGGAGAGACTATGTCTCACAGCTGGCCAGGGAACGACTTGGGATCCTTCCAGGTGAGCTGGAGGATGCAGCCGTGGAGAGAGAGGCCTGGGCTTCCCGCTTGAGGCTGTTGCCCCCGCGACCTGACCCCGGAACAAGCGGAAGATGACGGAATGGAACGGAATCTCTGAGCGGGAGGGGGAAGGCAGGCGTAAACCCGTGCGTAGCGGTTTGGTAGCGTCTGAAATAAGATTTTATCATGTCGATTCATCAAGAAAATAAAAAAGACGCAGAGCAGTGAACCAGCCTGTATATCGGACGTTGAAAGAGAGTTTGTGAGGGCGTAAGGCCGGAGTGGAGGCGGGTGAGGAGGGCGGGCGGGTGGTGAGGAGGGAGGGGGGCGTGGCTACGTTAAATGCGTCATACTTTAGACATCTGCTCATTGGTTGTTTTGTCTGAGCGTTCCAGAAATCCAAAGAAAAACGGGCTAAATCAATCTAGAAAGACACACACACACACACACACACACACACACACACACACACACACATACACACATATACAAGGCCCGGACATCACACACACACACACACACACACAGACACACACACACACACACACATATACAAGGCCCGGACATCACACACACACACACACACACACACACACACATACACACATATACAAGGCCCGGACATCACACACACACACACACACACACACACACACACAGACACACACACACACACACACACATATACAAGGCCCGGACATCACACACACACACACACACACACACACACACACACACACACACACACACACACACATATACAGGCATGTGAAAAAATTAGGACATCTTATGAAATCCTGTGTATTTTAAAATGTATTTGGACATATCGGTAGTTAATGTCAATTTTAATTAAACTCAGGGATCTAAGTATAAACAATAAAAAAATAAGAAAAGCCTTTTTAAAACTTTCTGTAAAATTTAATTAAAAAATAATGCAATTTCTGGTGAGGAATAAATTAGGACACCCCTTATATTATCCCTCTTAAAATGTTGAAAGTCCCAAACAGGTGCATCACGTCTGGTGCACATGATTAGTACATCATTACCCAGCATTTGAATGGAGCCTTGCTCTATTTAAACCTCAGATTTAGTTTGGTGTGGCCCTGACAGTTGAGATGTTGAGGTGAGCGCCATGGTGAGGTCTAAAGAGCTTCCTGATGCCCTCAGAAAGAAGATTGTGGCCACTTACGAGTCTGGTAAAGGATTTTAAAAGATTTAAAAAGAATTTAACATCTGCCATTCCACCATTCGCAAAATTATTTACAAGTGGAGGACATTTAAAACAACTGCCACCATGCCAAGATCTGGCCGTCCGGGCAAGTTTACCCCCAGAGCAGAACGCAAGATGCTCAAAGAGGTCCTGAAAAATCCTAAAGTGTCATCAAGGGAATTACAGCAGGCTCTGGCAACTGTCGATGTGAAAGTGCATGACTCTACGATCAGAAAGAGACTGCACAAGTGTGACTTGCATGGGAGGTGTGCAAGGAAGAAACCTTTGCTCTCTAAAAACCATCAAGGCCAGACTGAAGTTTGCCAGAGAGAACATAAACAAAGACCACGACTTCTGGAATAAGGTTCTTTGGACAGATGAGTCTAAAATTGAATTATTTGGACACCAGAACAGAAGACATGTTTGGCGTAAACCAAATACAGCCTTCCAAGAAAAGAACCTCATACCAATTGTAAAGCATGGAGGGGGCAGTGTCATGGTTTGGGGTTGCTTTGCTGCAGCAGGACCTGGCCAGCTCACCATCATAAAATCTACCATGAATTCTACTGTGTATCAGAAGGTGCTTGAAGAAAATGTGAAACCATCTGTCAAAAAATTAAAGCTGAAGCGTAACTGGATACTGCAACAAGACAATGACCCAAAGCATACCAGCAAATCCACCGAGGACTGGCTAAAAAAGAAGTGGAGAGTCCTGGAATGGCTAAGTCAAAGCCCTGATCTTAATCCCATCGAAATGCTGTGGGGTGACTTGAAACGGGCTGTACATGCAAGACACCCCTCAAACATCTCACAGCTAAAAGAATTCTGCATTGAGGAGTGGGCCAAACTTTGTCCTGATCGATGTCAGAGACTGGTAAAAGGCTACAAAAAGCGTCTCGTTGAAGTTATATCAGCCAAAGGGGGCAACACTAGCTGTTAGGGGGTAGGGTGTCCTAACTTTTTCCTCCATTAAAATACATACTTTATTTTTTTTCTTTTTTTGGATTTGTCAAACAATGTTCATTTTTGTTGTTAAATTGCAATCAAATCACTTTCTTTTTGAAAAATACATATAAACATGACTAGATATTGGTATGTGAACCATTTCTAAATAAAGAGCTGATTATTTAATGGGGTGTCCTAATTTTCTCACATGCCTGTACAAGGCCCGGACATCACACACACACACACACACACACACACACACACACACACACATATACAAGGCCCGGACATCACACACACACACACACACACACACACACACACACACACACACACACACACACACACACAGACACACACACACACACATATACAAGGCCCGGACATCACACACACACACACACACATATACAAGGCCCGGACATCACACACACACACACACACACACACACACACACACACACACACACACACATATACAAGGCCCGGACATCACACACACACACACACACACACACACACACACACACACACACACACACACACACACACACACACATACAAGGCCCGGACATCACACACACACACACACACACACACACACACACACACACACACACACACACACACACACATACAAGGCCCGGACATCACACACACACACACACACACACACACACACAAGACCCGGACATCACTCTTACAAGCTAGAAAACTCTGGAAAGTCCATTTTGCATGAGATGGGCCCTTTAAGTTATTAAATGTACTTTTAAAAATAAAATATTTTGGAGTTTTATGGGTTAATAAATTTACAAACATTAGCACCACTTGCTGGCCAAAAGCTGTATGACATCTAGTTTCAATTTAAACATGTTTCAGACTTTAAACGTGTTCATCATGGCTGCTTCAAAGGAATCCGTGTTAGTAGCAGCTCAGATTAGTTTCACACACGCACGCATGCACGCGCTCACACACGCGCTCACCCAAACACACATACTCTGGTTAACGCAGCAGGCTGTTAGTATCCTGGGTGCAGGTGAGGTGAGGTGGAAAGTGAGTGAGGCAGAGGAATGAGGAGACAGAAAAGCACCAGAAGAGGAAGGTTTTATTTCACTGTCCAGGGTGGTAAAAACTCACCGCTCTGTAGGGTCTGCTTGCCCCCGGACAGGACCCCGCTGGGCAGCATGCCTGTAGGAGTCAGACCCTTCAGGGTCAGAACGTTCTCACTTTCCTCCCTGTGGACGAAACAGGAAGGGAGTCACACACTTCTCTACATCTGTAGGCACGTGTTTGGTGGCTTTAGGTATGAATAGAGAGAGAACAGATGAAAACAGGGATGTGGTGACAGCTGCACAGTTTCCGTTCCGTTCCGTCGTCTTCCACTGAAACCGGGGTCGGGTCACAGAGGCAACAGCCTCAGACAGGAAGCCCAGGCTTCTCTAACCCCGGCTGCATCCTCCTGCTCACCCAGGAGGATCCTGAGGTGTTCCCTGTCCAGACCATAGGTGATGGCAGGAATGTAGATCCTGGTTACCATGGTGAGGGTAGGAACGTAGATCCTGGTTACCATGGTGAGGGTAGGAACATAGATCCTGGTTACCATGGTGAGGGTAGGAATGTAGATGCTGGTTTCCATGGTGAGGGTAGGAACGTAGATCCTGGTTACCATGGTGAGGGTAGGAACGTAGATCCTGGTTACCATGGTAAGCGTAGGAACGTAGATCCTGGTTACCATGGTGAGGGTAGGAACGTAGATCCTGGTTACCATGGTGAGGGTAGGAACATAGATCCTGGTTACCATGGTGAGGGTAGGAATGTAGATGCTGGTTTCCATGGTGAGGGTAGGAACGTAGATCCTGGTTACCATAGTGAGGGTAGGAGTGTAGATACTGGTTACCATGGTGAGGGTAGGAACGTAGATCCTGGTTACCATGGTGAGGATAGGAACGTAGATCCTGGTTACCATAGTGAGGGTAGGAATGTAGATGCTGGTTTCCATGGTGAGGATAGGAACGTAGATCCTGGTTACCATGGTGAGGGTAGGAACGTAGATCTTGGTTACCATGGTGAGGGTAGGAACGTAGATCCTGGTTACCATGGTGAGGATAGGAACGTAGATCCTTGTTACCATGATGAGGGTAGGAACGTATTTCTTGGTTACCATGGTGAGGGTAGGAACGTAGATCCTGGTTACCATGGTAAGCGTAGGAACGTAGATCCTGGTTACCATGGTGAGGGTAGGAACGTAGATCCTGGTTACAATGGTGAGGGTAGGAACATAGATCCTGGTTACCATGGTGAGGGTAGGAATGTAGATGCTGGTTTCCATGGTGAGGATAGGAACGTAGATCCTTGTTACCATGGTGAGGGTAGGAACGTAGATCCTTGTTACCATGATGAGGGTAGGAACGTATTTCTTGGTAACCATGGTGAGGGTAGGGTCATGTTACGTGACGACCTTAACAGTTTAAAAAATAAAATATGGATCAAATTAATCCTAATTTTTGAGATTTGATCCAGTTTTTTCCATTAAAACTGGTTTTGTTGCTTCTTTTAAACATTTCCGTTCATCGTGTTTAAAATGATCAGAATGTTTTTGAACGCACCGTAAAACAGAAAACATTTTGGCCATCTTCCCGATGGCGCGGATCTTGTTTTTGATCACTTCCTTCCTGGCTGCTGCTGCGCTCGCTGGAAAATAAACACAGTCTCAGTAAAACTCATCTCCATGGCGACGCCTAGCCCCGTCACGCCGCTCACCATCGTAGATCTCGTCTCCATCGTTCATCAGCTCGTCGTCAGAACAGATACTCAGAACGTTGACGAGCATCTCCGTCACTGTGGAAACAAAAAATGTGTGTTTTTTATTGAGATGATTCATTTCCGTTCCGTCATTTTCCGTTTATCCGGGGCCTGGGTTCCTCAGACGGGAAGCCCAGGCTTCTCTCACCCTGGTTGCATCCTCCAGCTCACCTGGAAGGATCCCGAGTCGTTCCCCAGCCAGCTGTGAGACATAGTCTTTCCAGCAGGTCTGGGGTCTGCCTCTTGGTCTCCTCCCGGTGGGACGTGCCCGAAACACCTCACCAGCGAGGCGCTCGGGGGGCATCAAACCACCCCGTCTGGCTCCGCTCGACCTGGAGGAGGAGCGGCTCGACATCGAGCTCCTCCCAGATGGCAGCGCTCCTCACCTGATCTCTGAGTGAGAGCCCAGCCACCCCACTTAGGAAGCTCATTTCGGCCGCTTGTATACGCGATCTCATTCTTTCGGTCACCACACAAAGCTGGTTGCCATGGTGAGGGTAGGAACATAGATCCTGGTTACCGGGGTGAGGGTAGGAATGTAGCTTCTGGTTACCATGGTGAGGGTAGGAACGTAGCTCCTGGTTACCATGGTGAGGGTAGGAACGTAGATCCTGGTTACCATGGTGAGGGTAGGAACATAGATCCTGGTTACCATGGTGAGGGTAAGAACATAGATCCTGGTTACCATGGTGAGGGTAGGAACATAGATCCTGGTTACCACGGTGAGGGTAGGAACGTAGATCCTGGTTACCATGGTGAGGGTAGGAACATAGATCCTGGTTACCATGGTGATGGTAGGAACATAGATCCTGGTTACCATGGTGATGGTAGGAACATAGATCCTGGTTACCATGGTGAGGGTAGGAACATAGATCCTGGTTACCATGGTGAGGGTAGGAACATAGATCCTGGTTACCATGATGAGGGTAGGAACATAGATCCTGGTTACCATGGTGATGGTAGGAACATAGATCCTGGTTACCATGGTGAGGGTAGGAACGTAGATCCTGGTTACCATGGTGAGGGTAGGAACGTAGATCCTGGTTACCATGGTGATGGTAGGAACATAGATCCTGGTTACCATGGTGATGGTAGGAACATAGATCCTGGTTACCATGGTGATGGTAGGAACGTAGATCCTGGTTACCATGGTGATGGTAGAAACAGATCCTGGTGACCATAGGTGAGGGTAGGAACGTAGATCGACTTGTAAATCGAGAGCTTTGCTTTTCGGCTCAGCTCTCTCTTTACCACGACGTACCGATGCAGCGTCCTACTTATTGCTGACGCTGCACCGATCTGCATGTCGATCTCCCGCTCCATCCTTCCCCCGCTCGTGAACAAGTATCTCGGGGCAGGAGGATGATTCTGTTATAAACTTAACTACTGATGACATGTTTCATTTCGACCAAACCTTTTTCTCCGACGAACGGCAGCGACCACGTGAAGACGTCCATGAAGTTGGGCAGCCAGTAAGGGTGAGGAGAGCAGTTAAACTGACGGATGTTCATCACGTTGTTTTCATACTTTAAAACAGCAGCTGAAAAACAAACAAATGAAGCATCAGAACGTTTCAGTAAATCTACAGGTACTGTTGTTCCACAACAGTGAAGGATGGGAGCTGCTGTCAAGATGTGGAGCTTTTCTTAACCGTCTATCCCTTACTGGCTGATTCAAGGCGAGAGGCAGGGTACACCACAGCAGGATACAAACAGGTCGCCAGTCTGTCGCAGGGCCACACACACACTCATTCCTCGGGGCAAATTTGGCACCGGCCAATCAACCTAGCATGCATGTTTTTGAAAGGTAGGAGGAAAACAGAGTACCCGGAGGAAACCCACGCATACAAGTGGAGAACACGCAAACTTCACACAGAAAGACTAGAATTCCAAGCCTCGAACTTGAAACCCTGACCTTCTTGCTGTGAGGCCACTGTGCTACCCACTGTGCCACCGTGCTGCCCCACTGACTGTTGTGATCTCAAAATTGGGTTGTAGGATTCTAAAAGCCTAAAAATCAGTTTATCTACAGTTGGTACTGACTATCTAAAATTCCTTCATTCGTTTGGGAGATATTGTGTTCAAAAGAATTTTGCCCGTCCTATGCCCGCCCGGAACACGTGGCAAGTGAGGCGTTAGGGAGGCATCCTAACCAGATGCCCGAAACCCATCAGCGTTATGTAAATGAAGGATGTTGAGGCTGGTTGCTGAGCATCCCCCACCTTTCCACTTTCCTGAAAGTGGGCGTCTGGGAGTTTTTTTTCCCCACTCAGTGGGCACCAGGAGCTCCAAGAGCTCAGTGGTAGAGTGTTTGTCTTTGAACCGGGAGAAGCCGGTTTGAATCCCACTGAGCTGCCAAGGTGTCCCTGAAGCAGACACCTAACCCCCCTTTGCCTAGGGGCAATTTGGCACCGGCCAATCAACCTAACATGTATGTCTTTGGAGGGTGGGAGGAAACCGGAGTACCTGGAGAAAACCCACGCAGACACAGGGAGAACATGCAAACTCCACACAGAAAGCCTAGTGTTCCAAGCCTCGTCCCCACCTGGAACTCGGACCAAGACCTTCTTGCTGTGAGCCCACTGTGCTACCCACTGCGCCACCATGCCGCCCTATTAGTGACAGTTTAAGATCTTATTATGATTCACTGGAGATGAAAACATTGTTGCCACGGTAACCCACATGCCGCCCAGTATACGTAGAGCCGTAAAGAGAGGGAGATTTTGAGGCGGGGTCAAAAGGAGGAGGGGCTATGACAAGTCATGACATCACATCCGCCATTGGACAAACCCGCCATGACAGCTGGCGTAAAACAAACCGTTTAAAACATGAGAAAGCAGCTGGTAAATCGTGCGTTCCCGGATGTCCGACTTCTTCCATACGTTCACCAAAAAACAATACTGGCACTAGACGATGCAGATCGCTACTAGTGGCTTTCACATGCACAGCTGCAGCAGGAGATGCCACGTGCTTAGCCTCATTATACCTAATCATGTTCATGGAATGCACAAGAGTGTTTATCACGATCAAGGAGACGTGGCATGTGTGAGCGTTTGTTTACATCTGACCTTTGTTATTGTAGACGTCCAGGTAGTTTGGAGCGGAGAAGATGGTGATGAGGGAGGGGAAGCCGGTGGTCTGACTCTTTCTGTACATACGATAACTGAGAGGAAGGAGAAAACAAGACCAGGTTCATTCAAAGCCATCACACAACGTGAGATCAACTCATCAGTTCATCTATAGACGGTAGGCTCTACTTACCCAGCATCCTGTGCTTCATGCGCTCTAATGATTGACAACAGGTTGTTGGTCTGTAAGAACTCGCAGACTGCCGGGTAACTGCACACACACACACACACACACACACACACACACACACACACACACACACACACACACACACACACACACACACACACACACACACACACACACACACACACACACCACACACAAAGAGAAACAGTCACATTCTTAGGTTTTATTTCTTGATAAACAATCTTTTTTAAATAATGTTACATAAAGTTTTTATATTAAAAAAAAATCAAAAGAATTTTTAACAAAATAAAAACATGATTAGTTTAAACTTTTTTAAAACTTAGTCTTTTTTAACTCAAACATTAAAAACACACACTTGTGTTCTTATTAAAGTTCACCACTGGTTCGATAAGGTACGGAAGCTCAGAGCGTTCAAACATAAACATGTTCTAATGCAGGAGTCACCAACACGGTTTCGCGGGCACCAGGTCGCCCGCAGCGACCGCATCAGTCGCCCGCAGGCCAGTTCTAAAAATAGCATTAATCACAAATTAGCTCTGTCTAAAATTTGATTTAATTGTGTTGCTATTCTTTTTGAATTTTGAATTTTGAAATTTAAAAAGTTTAATATTCGGACTGAGCTTTGCTGAGATGAGCTCGTAGAGCGTTTTCTACCCACAAAAACATGGCAGAAAAAAGGAAGAAAACTTGGAGGAAGAGTTCTTTTTTACCAACGTGAAAGAAAACTATGTGTGTCTCATCTGCGTTGCGACTGTGGGGACGCATAAGCGGGTCAACGTGGAGAGACATTTCCGTACATGTCACAAAAGCTACCATGGTAACTACCCACCAGGCAGCGCAGTACGGACGGAAAAAGTCCATGACTTAAAGGCAGCTTTGGGCAAACAGCAGTCTTTTTTTACGAGGCCGGTAAAAAACTCTCAAAAAGCAACTGAAGCCTCATTTAGAGAAAAAAAGAAGAAGACACAGTACACTGGTGAAGAGCATGCGATGCCAGGCCTTCCACTAACAAAGAAACAAATGCCAGATGTTGGTGGCACCATGATAGTACCATGGCAAAGATAAATTTTAATATATTAAAATACTGTTACAGATGTGTTACTAAGTGTAACAGACGTGATGATTTGTTTTAATGGCTGCAAATGTAGTGATTAGTACAAATGTGATTTATTTTGAAAGGAGTAGATTTTTGTTAAATCATTTGTAAAAACATGGGTCAGAGTTTATGATTTGATAACTGTTGTAAAAATGGAAAAAGATTTCCTGCAAAATGTTGTGGAAGTGATCATTTTGATCTTGCATATTGAAATGTATCTGTTTCTGTTTAATCAAACTGAAATAATTATTGTGATGGATCATTAACAATCAGTGTCTTCACATCATTAATAATAAGATCAAATTAAACTGTGTAACTTTGTTATTTCAGAAGTGTATTATCAAAGTGGATGCCCTTTGCATTACTCAGTGCCCTTGAAGTAGCCCTCAGTATCAAAGAAGTTGGTGACCCATGGTCTAATGTGAAACATAACGAAGGCCAAAAGAGTCAAACCTTGTTTTAAAATGTTTGTATTTTAAAGAATGTTTTTACACCTGTTTTTGATCAAAATGAAGCTTTTAAAGATGATGTTCAACAGCATGTAGGTCAGGGGTGGTCAAACTTTACAGTCCCAAGATCTATCAATCTATCTATCTCAAGACAAGTTCCTCTCCCTCTTAAACACACACAAAGTCAAATCTCCACACACACACACACACACACACACATCGGATCTTCATTAAAACATTCAAAATAAAGGTCTTAAAGGGCCCATCTCATGCAAAAGTGACTTTCCAGAGTTTTCTACCTTGTAAGAGTGATGTCCGGGCCTTGTATATGTGTGTGTGTGTGTGTGTGTGTGTGTGTCTTTCTAGATTGATTTAGCCCGTTTTTCTGTGGATTTCTGGAACGCTCAGACAAAACAACCAATGAGCAGATGTCTAAAGTATGACGCATTTGACGTAGCCAGGACGGACTTCACACACGGCCTTTCATAGTTCCAGGTCTGTGACTGCGCTCCACCAAATCAATATATTTTCATAACTATGGTGTAATGCATGTTGTAAACGTGTGTGTGTGCAGAGGATACAATGTGAAGAGATGAGATGGGCCCTTTAAAATGAAAATAAAATTTCTGAGTCAGAAAGCTTCATGTTTTTCTCCAGCAGGGAGCGTCAGTGATGCTCCCTCCCTCTCAGCGCCTCATCTCACTCCCCATCGGTCCCTCTCCCCCTCCCACTGTATCCCAGTATCACTCTGCATCCAGACCGTCGTCATAGCAACAGAACCCTGCAGTCTCCCCGGGGATTTTAACGAGGGTTTGTTTGGATTTTTATTTTTTATTATTTTTTTTTTCTCAAATAAAATACTAAAGTTTTCTTTTTAAATAAAAAAAATGTTCAAAAAATTTAATATCTTGGTTTAAAATAAAAGCTGAGTTTTAAACCAGGGAGAAGCTTTAAGGTGGTTTTGTAGAGTTAGAGACAGTTTTAAGGTGGTTTTGTAGAGTTAGAGACAGTTTTAAGGTGGTTTTGTAGCGTTAGAGACAGTTTTAAGGTGGTTTTGTAGAGTTAGAGACAGTTTTAAGGCGGTTTTGTAGAGTTAGAGACAGTTTTAAGGCGGTTTTGTAGAGTTAGAGACAGTTTTAACGTGGTTTTGTAGAGTTAGAGACAGTTTTAAGGCGGTTTTGTAGAGTTAGAGACTGTTTTAAGGTGGTTTTGTAGAGTTAGAGACAGTTTTAAGGTGGTTTTGTAGAGTTAGAGACAGTTTTAAGGTGGTTTTGTAGAGTTAGAGACAGTTTTAAGGTGGTTGTGTAGAGTTAGAGACTGTTTTAAGGTGGTTTTGTAGAGTTAGAGACAGTTTTAATGCGTTTTTTTAGAGTTAGAGACAGTTTTAAGGTGGTTTTGTAGAATTAGAGACAGTTCTAAGGTAGTTTTGAAGAGTTAAAGACAGTTTTAAGGTGGTTTTGTAGAGTAATGATACAGTTTTAAGGCGGTTTTGTAGAGTTAGAGACAGTTTTAAGGTGGTTTTGTAGAGTTAGAGACAATTTTAAGGTGGTTTTGTAGAGTTAGAGACAGTTTTAAGGCGGTTTTGTAGAGTTAGAGACAGTTTTAAGGTGGTTTTTTTAGAGTTAGAGACAGTTTTAAGGCGGTTTTGTAGAGTTAGAGACAGTTTTAAGGTGGTTTTGTAGAGTTAGAGACAGTTTTAAGGTGGTTTTGTAGCGTTAGAGACAGTTTTAAGGTGGTTTTGTAGAGTTAGAGACAGTTTTAAGGCGGTTTTGTAGAGTTAGAGACAGTTTTAAGGCGGTTTTGTAGAGTTAGAGACAGTTTTAAGGCGGTTTTGTAGAGTTAGAGACAGTTTTAACGTGGTTTTGTAGAGTTAGAGACAGTTTTAAGGCGGTTTTGTAGAGTTAGAGACTGTTTTAAGGTGGTTTTGTAGAGTTAGAGACAGTTTTAAGGTGGTTTTGTAGAGTTAGAGACAGTTTTAAGGTGGTTTTGTAGAGTTAGAGACAGTTTTAAGGTGGTTTTGTAGCGTTAGAGACAGTTTTAAGGTGGTTTTGTAGAGTTAGAGACAGTTTTAAGGCGGTTTTGTAGAGTTAGAGACAGTTTTAAGGCGGTTTTGTAGAGTTAGAGACAGTTTTAACGTGGTTTTGTAGAGTTAGAGACAGTTTTAAGGCGGTTTTGTAGAGTTAGAGACTGTTTTAAGGTGGTTTTGTAGAGTTAGAGACAGTTTTAAGGTGGTTTTGTAGAGTTAGAGACAGTTTTAAGGTGGTTTTGTAGAGTTAGAGACAGTTTTAAGGTGGTTGTGTAGAGTTAGAGACTGTTTTAAGGTGGTTTTGTAGAGTTAGAGACAGTTTTAATGCGTTTTTTTAGAGTTAGAGACAGTTTTAAGGTGGTTTTGTAGAATTAGAGACAGTTCTAAGGTAGTTTTGAAGAGTTAAAGACAGTTTTAAGGTGGTTTTGTAGAGTAATGATACAGTTTTAAGGCGGTTTTGTAGAGTTAGAGACAGTTTTAAGGTGGTTTTGTAGAGTTAGAGACAATTTTAAGGTGGTTTTGTAGAGTTAGAGACAGTTTTAAGGCGGTTTTGTAGAGTTAGAGACAGTTTTAAGGTGGTTTTTTTAGAGTTAGAGACAGTTTTAAGGCGGTTTTGTAGAGTTAGAGACAGTTTTAAGGTGGTTTTGTAGAGTTAGAGACAATTTTAAGGTGGTTTTGTAGAGTTAGAGACAGTTTTAAGGCGGTTTTGTACAGTTAGAGACAGTTTTAAGGTGGTTTTGTAGAGTTATAAACAGTTTTAAGGTGGTTTTGTAGAATTAGAGACAGTTTTAAGGTGGTTTTGTAGAGTTAGAGACAGTTTTAAGGCGGTTTTGTAGAGTTAGAGACAGTTTTAAGGTGGTTTTGTAGAATTAGAAACAGTTTTAAGGTGGTTTTGTAGAGTTAGAGACAGTTTTAAGGTGGTTTTGTAGAGTTAGAGACAGTTTTAAGGCGGTTTTGTAGAGTTAGAGACAGTTTTAAGGTGGTTTTGTAGAGTTAGAGACAATTTTAAGGTGGTTTTGTAGAGTTAGAGACAGTTTTAAGGCGGTTTTGTACAGTTAGAGACAGTTTTAAGGTAGTTTTGTAGAGTTAAAGACAGTTTTAAGGCGGTTTTGTAGAGTTAGAGACAGTTTTAAGGTGGTTTTGTAGAGTTAGAGACAGTTTTAAGGCGGTTTTGTAGAGTTAGAGACAGTTTTAAGGTGGTTTTGTAGAGTTAGAGACAATTTTAAGGTGGTTTTGTAGAGTTAGAGACAGTTTTAAGGCGGTTTTGTAGAGTTAGAGACAGTTTTAAGGTGGTTTTTTTTAGAGTTAGAGACAGTTTTAAGGCGGTTTTGTAGAGTTAGAGACAGTTTTAAGGTGGTTTTGTAGAGTTAGAGACAATTTTAAGGTGGTTTTGTAGAGTTAGAGACAGTTTTAAGGCGGTTTTGTACAGTTAGAGACAGTTTTAAGGTGGTTTTGTAGAGTTAGAAACAGTTTTAAGGTGGTTTTGTAGAATTAGAGACAGTTTTAAGGTGGTTTTGTAGAGTTAGAGACAGTTTTAAGGCGGTTTTGTAGAGTTAGAGACAGTTTTAAGGTGGTTTTGTAGAATTAGAAACAGTTTTAAGGTGGTTTTGTAGAGTTAGAGACAGTTTTAAGGTGGTTTTGTAGAGTTAGAGACAGTTTTAAGGCGGTTTTGTAGAGTTAGAGACAGTTTTAAGGTGGTTTTGTAGAGTTAGAGACTGTTTTAAGGTGGTTTTGTAGAGTTAGAGACAGTTTTAAGGCGGTTTTGTAGAGTTAGAGACTGTTTTAAGGTGGTTTTGTAGAGTTAGAGACAGTTTTAAGGCGGTTTTGTAGAGTTAGAGACAGTTTTAAGGTGGTTTTGTAGAGTTAGAGACAGTTTTAAGGTGGTTTTGTAGAATTAGAAACAGTTTTAAGGTGGTTTTGTAGAGTTAGAGACTGTTTTAAGGTGGTTTTCCAGAGTTAGAGACAGTTTTAAGGTGATTTTGTAGAATTAGAGACAGTTTTAAGGTGGTTTTGTAGAGTTAGAGACAGTTTTAAGGTGGTTTCATAGAGTTAGAGACAGTTTTAAGGTGGTTTTGTAGAGTTAGAGACAGTTTTAAGGTGGTTGTGTAGAGTTAGAGACTGTTTTAAGGTGGTTTTATAGAGTTAGAGACAGTTTTAAGGTGGTTTTGTAAAGTTAGAGACAGTTTTAAGGTGGTTTTGTAGAGTTAGAGACAGTTTTAAGGCGGTTTTGTAGAGTTAGAGACAGTTTTAAGGTGGTTTTGTAGAGTTAGAGACAGTTTTAAGGTGGTTTTGTAGAGTTAGAGACAGTTTTAAGGTGGTTTTGTAGAGTTAGAGACAGTTTTAAGGTGGTTTTGTAGAGTTAGAGACAGTTTTAAGGCGGTTTTGTAGAGTTAGAGACTGTTTTAAGGTGGTTTTGTAGAGTTAGAGACAGTTTTAAGGTGGTTTTGTAGAGTTAGAGACAGTTTTAAGGCGGTTTTTTTCATCTCTAGTTTTTTTCCATTTTGATGAAAGCTAATTATTTTATTTCAAGTGGAAAAAAACTTTGATTTTCAAGGTACATTTTTAACAGCAAAGTGTGTCTGAGTGTGTGTGTGTGTGTGTGTCTGAGTTTGTGTGTGTGTGTGTGTGTGTGTACCTGTAGAAATAGGAACATCCTCTGACTGTATTGTGGCCAAAGTACTCCTGGGTCTTTTCATTGCCAAAATCTTCCAGAGGGTCGGCCCAGAGCAGGTCGCACATGGGCCCAAACGCCGGGGGCTCCTTAAACCGGTCCAACTAGGACACGCGCACACACACACACACACACACACACACACACACACACACACACACACACAGAAACACACGAAGACAGAAAGTGAAGCTCATAAACAGGAGAATTTAACATCTACCAATAAGAACGATCGTAAAATGATTGATCACATGTTGATCCATCCAATCAGGACGTTTGTTACAAAAACAACCAGGAAGAATGTTTGGTTGGTTTTTAAACATAATTAAAATGTTTATTAATGTGTGTCATTCATTAAAACGTCCACATGAGGTCTCCCTCTCAAGCTGATAATGGTACAGTCCAAACAGTACAGTCAGAGCTAGAGCTGTAGTTCTTAGCCCAAGCATGGGCAAACTACGGCCTGCGGGCCACATGCGGCCTGTTAAACGGTTTAATCCGGCCCGGCGAACTTGAAAAAATTAATTAAATAAACATTTGTTAGTTTTATTTTTTCTGCAAGTCTGATGTTTCGTCACTAGATGGCGCCAAATATACAACAACACTGCTCCCATTAAAATGTGTGTGTCTCTTTGATGCCCACGCTGTCAAAATAAACAGTGTGCACAGATATGAAAAGCCATCGGGGCCAATACACACACGTAAACAAGTGTGTTAGATGTTAAAACAAGCAAAATGTTACATCAAGCGCTTAGATTACAAACCTAGCGCCGCTAGAATTGAAATTTAACCCTCTTGATGTAACATTTAGCGCTTGTTTAAAATCTAGCATCATTCTATCGGTCTAATCTAGAGGTTACCAAAACATGCCATCCATCTGATCCTGTTACAGCCCGCTGGTCAAATGTTAGAACTCAATGTGGCCCACGAACCAATAAGTTTGCCCACAGCTGGGTTAGCCCAACCCGACGCTCAATTTTTGATCTTTACTTGGGTCGAGCTTGCATTTGAGTGGTCATGTGATGCTTGCATTTTTTTTTTCACAGGCCGGGGAACGACTCGGGATCCTTCCGGGTGAGCTGGAGGATGCAGCCGGGGTGAGAGAAACCTGGGCTTCCGGTCTGTGCGATCCGGCACAGGATGAGCGGAAGACGACGGAATGGAACAGAATTTAGATCGATGTGTTCAATAAGGAAAGGGAAAGTGTCCAAAACCGTGGTGAGAGCGGTCATGCTGATTGGTCTAGAGACAGCATGGTGAGAGCGGCCATGCTGATTGGTCTAGAGACAGTGTGGTGAGAGCGGTCATGCTGATTGGTCTAGAGACAGCATGGTGAGAGCGGCCATGCTGATTGGTCTAGAGACAGCATGGTGAGATCGGCCATGCTGATTGGTCTAGAGACAGCGTGGTGAGAGCGGCCATGCTGATTGGTCTAGAGACAGTGTGGTGGGAGCGGCCATGCTGATTGGTCTAGAGACAGCATGGTGAGAGCGGCCATGCTGATTGGTCTAGAGACAGTGTGGTGAGAGCGGCCATGCAGATTGGTCTAGAGACGGCGTGGTGAGAGCGGCCATGCTGATTGGTCTAGAGACAGTGTCACTGATTCAAAGACAGGAAACAGAGATGTTTGTATCAGAGATGAAGATGCTGAGGATCTCTCTGGGAGTGACCAGGATGGACAGGATCAGAGGAACAGCACATGTTAGAGGTTTTAAAGTCAGAGAGGTCAGACTGAGATGGTTTGGACATGTACAGAGGAGAGAGAGAGAGTACATCGGAAGAAGGATGCTGGATTTGGAACCACCAGGAAAGAGGACTAGAGGAAGACCAAAGAGGAGGTTCATGGATACAGTGAAGGAAGACATGAAGATAGTTGGTGTGAATGAAGAGGATGCAGCAGATAGGGTTAGATGGAAGAAACTGAGTTGCTGTGTCTAAATGACTCATTCCTGGTAAAACACTGGGTGCGTGTGCCATGCGAACATTTGAATAATGTCGGGCTCTAAATGGGTTTGGGCCAAATTCTGTCAGGCTCGGCCCCTTTTGGGTATCACAGCTCTAGTCAGAGCTAGACTGGTTACCTCCTCTTCCGTCACTCTGGATCTTCTCCAGCTCTTTTCTACCTGTGTTAGCCCTCAGAGTGTTTTCGATCGTCGCCCACATTCACCCATTCATTCATACATGATGGTGGAAGCTGGAAACCACCATCAGGAGACATTGGGGGGGTTCAGTGTCTCGCTCATGGACTACTTGGCATGAACTCCAGGTGGGGATCAAACCAGCAACCCTGTGTTTACAGGACGGTACACCCACTGAGCCACCCTTTCTCAAACTGCCTGCCCGGATCCAGACGCTGATTAATACGGTTTTAAGTACTCGATAAGGTGTGAAAGCCGCCCCTATGAGGGAGCCAGGAGGAACGCTTTGACTGGTAAAGAATACATTGTTCAAAACATTTTAAAAAATGATGCTACTTGTTTTTATTTTTATCAACGTTTGATCAAATCTTAGAAAAAATCGGGATGAACTGAATCAGAAATATGTGGCGTGTTTTTTCTCTCTCCACAAACACGATGTGCACAGATCGGATGGGGAAGAAGACACTCGCAAATAAACTCACACAAACACACGGTGTCGGAGCGGAGCGTCTCCATGGCAACCCCCGCCACACAGGAGGGGGAAGATGTCACACCAGCAGCTTCACCATGGAAACGCAGCCATTAGATGAGGAAGTGTGTGTCTGTGAAGCTGTGAACTGTGTACATTCATCCAGGCTTCCTGTTCGGCTCCTTCTGGAAGCATCATTCAGATTACAGATGTGTTCCTGACAGCTCGACCGGTGGAACGACACGCTGCTCCAGTGGTGGAGCCCGTATCTCACACCCACACCTTCAGTAGGACTCAATCAGGAACTGTTTTTGAATATAAAACGAACGTGTTTTACTGAATTAATATGAAATGAGTGGGAGATCGACCGGTGCGGCATCAGCAATAACTAGGACACTGCATCGATACATCGTGGTAAAGAAAGAGCTGAGCCGAAAAGCAAAGCTCTGGATTTACAAATCGATCTACTTCCTACCCTCACCATGGTAACCAGGATCTACGGTCCTACCCTCACCATGGTAACCAGGATCTACGTTCCTACCCTCACCATGGTAACCAGGATCTACGTTCCTACCCTCACCATGGTAACCAGGATCTACGTTCCTACCCTCGCCATGGTAACCAGAATCTACGTTCCTACCCTCACCATGGTAACCAGGATCTATGTTCCTACACTCACCATGGTAACCAGGATCTACATTCCTACCCTCACCATGGTAACCAGGATCTACGTTCCTACCCTCACCATGGTAACCAGGATCTACGTTCCTACCCTCGCCATAGTAACCAGAATCTACGTTCCTACCCTCACCATGGGAACCAGGATCTACGTTCCTACCCTCACCATGGGAACCAGGATCTACGTTCCTACCCTCACCATGGTAACCAGGATCTACATTCCTACCCTCACCATGGTAACCAGGATCTACGTTCCTACCCTCACCATGGTAACCAGGATCTACGTTCCTACCCTCGCCATGGTAACCAGAATCTACGTTCCTACCCTCACCATGGTAACCAGGATCTACGTTCCTACCCTCGCCATGGTAACCAGAATCTACGTTCCTACCCTCACCATGGTAACCAGGATCTACATTCCTACCCTCACCATGGTTACCAGGATCTATGTTCCTACCCTCACCATGGTAACTAGGATCTACATTCCTACCCTCACCATGGTAACCAGGATCTATATTCCTACCCTCACCATGGTTACCAGGATCTATGTTCCTATCCTCACCATGGTAACCAGGATCTACGTTCCTACCCTCACCATGGTAACCAGGATCTGAGTTCCTACCCTCACCATGGTAACCAGGATCTACGTTCCTACCCTCACCATGGTAACTGGGATCTACGTTCCTACCCTCACCATGGTAACCGGGATCTACGTTCCTACCTTCACCATGGTAACTAGGTGAGGGTACTATGACCGAAAAACTGAGATCGCAGATACAAGCAGCCAAAATGAGCGTCTTGCACAGGGTGGCTGGGCTCTGCCATCCGGGAAGAGCTCGGTATCGAGCCGCTCCTCCTCCAGGTCAAGAGGAGCCAGATGGGGTGGTTTGAGCATCTGATCAGGATGCCCCCCAAGCGCCTCGCTGGTGAGGTATTCCGTCCCACCAGGAGGAGACCGAGAGGCAGACCCCGGTCCTGCTGGAGAGACTATGTCTCACAGCTGGACAGGGAACACCTCAGGATCCTCCTGGATGAGCTGGAGGATGCAGCCGGGGTGAGAGAAGCATAGGCTTCAGGTCTGAGGTTGTTGCCCCCGCAAGCCGGCCCCAGATAAGCGGAAGACGAAGGAACAGATCTAACATGCACGTGTATCTGAGTTCATTTCACTGTTTTACTTCATAATAATAAAAATATCTCAAAACAAAAACTAAATCATGAACCAAACACGTGTTTGGAAGCAGTGTCACCATCAGGAAGAAGCTTTGAAAGCCTTCAGGGTGCACCACTGTGTTTAAAAGGTTGTTGGACAATCTAATTGTGGATTTTTTTTTTTTAAATGTGCCCTTATGTTAAAGCGATCGTGCCCAGCAGCCATCCTCACTAATGCATTTAGTCACACATCTAAAGCCCCGATTTACATAATCGATTTGAAAAGTACATTTAGCCCAGCAGCTCAACGTTCACTTAGAGCACAGGCGTTCAAATCAGGTCCTGGAGGTGATGTAGTCCTTCCTGTTGGGAGATGTAGTCCTTCTTGTTTGGAGATGTAGTTCCTTCCTGTTAGGAGATGTAGTCCTTCTGCTTGGAGATGTAGTCTTTCCTGTTGGGAGATGTAGTTCCTTCCTGTTGGGAGATGTAGTCCTTCCTGCTGTTTGTGAGATCTAGTCCCTCCAGTGTATCCTGAGTCCAACCCATGCCCAACGGCCTAGTGACCTAAACATGGTGCACCCTGCCTTTTGCCTGCTAATAGCTGGAATTGATTCCAGACTGAGCGGTTTTAGAGAGCTCATAAATGGAACCCAATCTCTTTGTTTTGTCAGGATGTGTTTTTTTTCCTACCTTTTTAATGTCGTCCAACGTGTGGATTTCAGGTGAAAGCCCCCCGTGCACACACAGGAACTGCTGGTTCATCAGGGCTGCCAGGGGCAGGCAATCAAACGCCTCCATGCAGGAGTCATACACCTGCTCTGAGTACTTGATCTTACCTGCAGGAGGGAGGAATGGAGAGTAACGTCAAGAGAGTCAGGCAGCTTCACTCTAACACATGCTAGCAACGAATCCAGGAGATGAACCAACAGGTTGATATGAAAACTGTAAACACACTGTGATTGGTTCACACATCTATCACTGTGTTTTTATTTCTGTGTCTAGATGCGGTCAGGTGTTCTTTCTCGGGCTTGCGTCTCGAGTTGTGTTACCATAGCTCTTATTTTATTTACATAACCCTTCATAAAGCAGTTTGCCAACAGGCTCGTTGGCATTAGCTCCTCCCCCTTAAGGGTTGGACTAAACTCAGATTAGTTTATCTAGGTCAAGGGTGGGCAAACTTTTTTATTCGCGGGCCATATTGAGTTCTATCGTTTGACAAAGGGGCCGGAACAGGAGCAGATGGATGGTCTAGTCTGGTAACCTCATCTCGTTGGAGAAAAACTACACATGTTGGGATGAGGAGAAAACACGTCCTTCAATTTCCAATGAAAATGAAAAACAACTCGGAACGATCCTCGGAACGACTCGGGATCCTTCCGGGTGAGCTGGAGGATGCAGCCGGGGTGAGAGAAGCCCGGGCTTCTTGTCTGAGGCTGTTGCCCCTGCGACCCGCATCCAGAGAAGCGGAAGACGACAGAACAGAACGGAAAGTTCGGTGGGCCGGATTAAAATGTTTAACGGGCCACATGTGGCCCGCGGGCCGTAGTTTGCTCAAGCCTGAGTTAGAACTAGTTCTCAGGTTCTTTAAATCAGATTTAAAATGATTTCTGGATGGAAGTCGAAACGTCTCGATCATCAAACACAATGTCCCGAAAGACGCCTGAAGACGTTTCTACCTCTGAATGAATTTGGGTCGATAAAAGATTCACGTTTATCGTGTAGAATTTTAATTTGTTTTACGCGGTGAGCGATCAGGAAGAGACCAAAAACTATGGAGCTGATAGAGGGAGTAAAAGAGAGAGATGTAGCTCGTTACTGCCACTCCACCAGCTCCTTCCTCACACTCAAACATTTATGACAACACACACACAGCAGATGGTAATTGAGGGCAGCCATTATTCAGCAGGAACATCGTGGGAAATCATCTTCCTGGTCCCCTGGTCAATCAGACACAGAGGAGGAAGTCCCTGAGACAATCACAAAAAGCCAAATTAAATCCTTGCTAATCACCGCGACCCGGACAGGAACGCAGAGATGAATGCTGGGAAGGATGGACGAGAAAAGGAGACGGAAAACGTAAAAAAAAAATAACAAAGATGAGGAAATTATGAGCTAATCAACAGATTAAAATGAAGGAAATTTCTAGCTTGGATGTGATTGGTCGGTCAGTTTATTAAGGGTTTGTTGTTTGAGGAAAATTCTATGGCGTCCAAATAGATTTTAAAACCCAGGGGTGGATCCAGGGTTTTCTAAAGTGGGGGGCTGAGCTCATTGACAAAGCCAGTATTGGGAGTGGCTGGGGGCATCCCCGCACCCCCAGAACATTTTGACCAATAAGAGTCATTTTCAAGGTCGTGGTTTCAAATCCCGGGTGGGGACGAGGCTTGGATTACTGTCCTTCCTGTGCGGGGTTTGCATGTTCTCCCCGTGTCTGCATGGGTTTCCTCCCACCCTCCAAAGACATGCATGCTAGGTTGATTGGCCGGTGCCAAATTGCCCCTAGGAATGAGTGTGTGTGTGTGTATGGTTGTATGTGTGTGGCCCCGCGACAGACTGGCAACCTGTTCGGGGTGTACCCTGCCCTTCGCCTTAAATAAGCCGCGATGGGCTCCGGCACCCCCCGCAACCCCAAAGGGACAGATGGATAAGAAGAAGATGATGACTTATTTTCCTGCATTTTGATTGGCCATTCGCTGGCCCTGCAAGGGGATAACTTGATTAGTCCCCTTTCCTATCTTCTTTTCTTTTTTTTTTGTGGACCAAAAGAGGGGGGAGGGGCATGTGCCCCCCGTACCCACTCTCTGGA
>LR738561.1:16407500-16417500 GCA_902685375.1 Neostethus bicornis
GTGTATAGTGTGTGTGTGAGTGTGTGTGTGTGTATGATGGAGTGTGTGTATGTGTGTGTGTGTGCGTGATGGACTGTATGTGTGTATAGTGTGTGTGTGAGTGTGTGCAGATTTTCATAAATCTCTTTGTTCATACGTGAGTTTTATGAAAATATTCTCAATGTTCTGATTGGTTCATTCGCATCAACGACAGGTGTGAGTGTGAACGTGATTGGTTGTTGATCCTGTAGGCGGTCCTTAGACAGACTGAAGACCTGATTGGACGATAGTCTGTAGGTTAAAGGGGCGGAGCTTTGTATTTTAAAGTTTAAAACATGACCGAGCAGCTTTTTAACAAGTAAAACAATCTCTTTAACATCTTTTTTTATTTAATTTTTTTCATTTGTTTGACTGTAAGAAGGACTGAGAGGACGTTTTATGTGTGATTCTGTGTCCTTGGATAGAATCAGAGAGGTGACCTCGTTCAGCTCGCTCACGGTGACATCAGGATGTAAAATCAGGCCAAAACCATTAAAACTAAATGATAAAGTTCAATTAATAAGGTCAAGTGTTGGAGCCATCTCCCCTGGTTTCAGGCAAGAGGCAGGATACACCTCGGGAAGGTCACCAGTCTGTAGCAGGGCAACCCATCCACACACATACCCATTCCTAGGGGCGATTTTAAAGCGACCAATCAACCTAACATGTATGTTTTTGGAGGGAACCAGAGAAAACCCACACATACACAGGGAGAACATGCAAACTACACACAGAAAGAACAGTGTTCCAAGCCTTGACTCCTTCCAGAACTCTCCTGACCCTCTTGCTGTGATGCCTCCACACTAACCATTGTTTTCCTCCTGCGTTGGCACCCGTTCACCCACATTCATACCTGATGGTGGAAGCTGGCATGCAAGCTGGAAACCACCATCAGGAGCTATAGGGGGTTCGGTGTCTTGCTCAAGGACACCTTGGCATGAACTACGGGCAAAGGATTGAACCAGCAACCCTCCGGTTACAGGGCTGTTGCCCTACAATCTGAGCCACCCTTCACCACTGTGCCACCCTTCACCACTGTGCCACCGTGCTGCCAAGAAAACGCTTTAAAAATGCTTGAAAATAAAATAAATTGAGTCTGAATCTTTTAAAAAATATTTTTTTAAATCATTTTTTGACCTGAAAAACTTACAAAAACACTCTTAAATATTAGAGAAAACACTTTAAGACTTAACCTGCATGGTGGTAGAGTGGCTAGCATGATGGACTCACAGCAAGTAGGATAGGGGTTCGAGCCCCGGAGTGGGGGTAGAGCCTTGAAACGCTTGTCTTTCTGTGTGGGGTTTGCATGTTCTCCTCGTGTATGTGTGGGTTTACCTCCACAACCCAAAGACCAACATGCAAGGTTGATTGGCTGCTACAAAATTACCCATAAGAATGAATGTGTGTGTGGATGGTTGTCTGTGTGTGTGACTCTGCAAGAGACTGGTGACCCGTTCAGGGTGTATCCTGCCTCTCATTTGAGATCTGCCATGATACACTCCGGCAACTCGCCGTGACCCCATTAAGGATGAGCAGTTCAGAAAACGAAGGAAGAATTAAAAATTCCAATATTCCTGAATGCATCTCAGTGTGTGTGTCTCAATGTGTCCGCTGACTGTTGGGGACCATGTGGTGAGTCTCTGAACGGAGTTCACCACACCCTACAGTAGTTTAGTCTTTCATAAAAAAAAATCGTTCACTCAGAGATCGGGTGAGGAGTTCTGCCATCTGGGAGGAGCTCTGTGTAGAGCCACTCCCCCTCCAGGTTGAGAGAAGACAGATGGAGTGGTTGGAATGCCCCCCGAGCTCCTCGCTGGTGAGGTGTTTCGGGCTCGTCCCACCGGGAGGAGACCAAGAGGCAGACCCCGGACCCGCTGGAGAGACTATGTCTCCCAGCTGGCTGGGGAACGACTCAGGATCCTTCCGGGTAAGCTGGAGGATGCAGCCGGGGTGAGAGAAGCCTGGGCTTCCTGTCTGAGGCTGTTTCCCCTGCGACCCGATCCGGGATAAGCGTAAGATGACGGAATGGAATAAAAAAAATCTAATATAACTGAATCTGACGCTGTTTTACGTCCATTTTTTTTTTCAATAAAAACTTTAACTTTGAAAGTTTTGAAACAAGAGAAAACATGAAAACGTTCATTCGTTAAAGGTCGACTTTTTAAAGTGGGTTTTTTGTGTTTTACAATCAGAAAAAAAATTGACTTCTCTTTGAGCTGCCACCCTCATCGTGGTGGAGGGGTTTGAGTGCCCCAATGATCCTAGGAGCCATGTTGTCCGGGGCTTAATGCCCCTGGTAGGGTCACCAAGGCAAACAGATCCTAGGTGAGGGGCCAGACAAAGCGTGGCTCAACACCCCTATGAAGAGATCAAACATGGCCAAGCTACCCTCGCCCGGACGCGGGTCACTGGTGTCCCGCTTGGAGCCAGGCCCGAGGGTGGGGCATGAGAGCGAGCGCCTGGTGGCCAGGCTTTTACCCATGGGGCTCTTCCAGTGGACTCTCCCCCTGCAGGAGGGGCCATAGCGGTCGGGTGAAGGAGGAGATGGGTGGTAGCCAACGGCGGGGACCCTGGTGGTCAGATCCGTGGCTGCATAAGCTAGCGTTAGGGATGTGGACTGTCATTTCTCTGGCGAGGAAGGAGCCCGAGCTGGTGCACGAGGTCGAGTGGTTCCGGCTAGATATAATAATAATAATGCATTTTATTTCTAATGCACTCTACACCTGAAATCAAGCCTCAGAGTGCTACAAGGTTAAAACATTAAAACTTAAAACAATTAAAACAGCAATAACAATAAAAACAAACATACAATGCAAACAAATTTAAAAATGATAAGCTTTTTTAAAAAGGTGGGTTTTTAGTCCTTTTTTAAAGGCATCCTCCGTCTGTGGGGCCCTGAGGTAGTCTGGGAGGGCATTCCACAGGCGGGGAGCACCAGCCTTGAAGGCCCTGTCACCCATTGTTTTTAGCCGTGTCCTGGGTGGGTTCAGACGATGCTGTTGGCCTGACCGGGTCCTGGTTGAGGTATTGAGTGTGAGTAGTTCTGAGAGGTAAGTGGGGGCCTCACCGTGCAGACAGTGATGGGTGTGAAGGAGGACCTTATATTCAATACGGAGGTGAACGGGAAGCCAGTGAAGGCTGTGAAGGATGGGGGTGCACCCTCATCAGGACCCTGGCAGCGCTGTTCTGAACATGCTGGAGCTTTTGAGTGCTCCTGCCAGGGATCCCGATGAGAAGCGCATTACAGTAATCCAGCCTGGAGGAGACAAAGGCATGGACGAGCTTCTCAGCAGCCGGGAGGGAGAGAGATGGACGAAGTTTTGAGATGGTACGGAGGTGAAAGAAGGAAGTTTTGCAAATGTGGGTGACATGATTGTCAAAGGTGAGGTGGGGGTCGAACTTAACCCCTAGGTTGGTAACAGAGGGAGAGAGGGGAATGTTGTGGCCAAAGAGGGAAATTGAGTTTATGGGGGAGGAGCGAAGTTGTTGAGGGGTACCAATTTGAATGGCTTCGGTTTTAGAGCCGTTCAACTGAAGAACATTTTGGCTCATCCATGCCTTTATGTCCTCCAGGCAGGAGCTGAGGTGTTTGAGAGTGGCAGAGGGTGACCCAGAGGAAGTGACTTTGAGGTAGAGCTGTGTGTCGTCAGCATAGCGGTGGAAATTAATGCCATGTGTGCTGATGACACTACCAAGGGGGAGCATGTAAATTGTGAAGAGGGTAGGACCGAGCACGGAGCCCTGGGGGACCCCACAGGTGACTGTGTGGGTTCTGGATTTAGCTTCCCCCAGGACCACGCACTCGGTCCGATCAGTGAGATATACTGTAGTTGGACATGCCTCGACGCACAGCTTAGGCTCTGGAACCAGGCCTCGTGACAGGAACTGGACCCTGTTCTATTCTAGAGTTATCACTAACTTGGAGGAACTTCTCCAGGTTATGTATAGTAAATAACAAGGAGCCACTTTACATCACATACATGACACACAGCGAGCAGGTGGACACGGCTTCATACCTCGATGCTGAAGTAGCCTCTGTCCACGTAGTCGCCTAGGAAGAGGTAGCGCGTGTTGGCAGGAGAACCTCCCACCTCAAAGAGTTTCATCAGGTCAAAGAACTGGCCGTGGATGTCTCCACACACTGAGGAGAGAGCGGACACACTGTAAGATTACACAGATAGATGGAGTGATGGATGGATGGAGGGACAGATGGAGGGAAGGAGGCAGGGAGCAAGGGATGGATGGAGGGATGGCAGCCTCGTTCTCTCTCTCTCTATCTTTTTCACTCTCTCTCTCTCGTCCCCTCCATCTGTCTGTTCTCTCCTTCCTCTCCGTTTCTGCCCTGCAGACAGTTTACGCTGCTCGTCTGTGTTTTTATTTCTCCATCTATCTATTGTTTTGATCCATTTTTTTCTGTTTATAGTTTTTTAAACATTAAAATAAACTCACATGACATCTTTAGGGACCGATTCTACACTTCTATTTGGATCAACGTCGCTTTAAGGGGGAGGTATATCTCTAACCTTTACACCATGGAGGAGTTTAAGTATTTCTTGGTCTTGTTTACAAGTGGGGGAAAGATGGAGATGGATCAGTGCAGCATCAGCAATAACTAGGACGCTGCATCAGTCTGTCGTGGTAAAGAAAGAGCTGAGTCGAAAAGCAAAGCTCTCGATTTACAAGTTGATCTACAGTACGTTCCTACCCTCACCATGGTAACCAGGATCTAAGTTCCTACTATCACCATGGTAACCAGGATCTACGTTCCTACTATCACCATGGTAACCAGGATCTACGTTTCTACTATCACCATGGTAACCAGGATCTACGTTCCTAACCTCACCATGGTAACCAGGATCTACGTTCCTACTATCACCATGGTAACCAGGATCTACGTTTCTACTATCACCATGGTAACCAGGATCTACGTTCCTAACCTCACCATGGTAACCAGGATCTACGTTCCTACCCTCACCATGGTAACCAGGATCTACATTCCTACCCTCACCATGGTAACCAGGATCTACGTTCCTATCCTCACCATGGTAACTAGGATCTATGTTCCTACCCTCACCATGGTAACCAGGATCTACGTTCCTACCCTCACCATGGTAACCAGGATCTACGTTCCTACCTTCATCATGGTAACCAGGATCTACGTTCCTACCCTCACCATGGTAACCAGGATCTACGTTCCTACCCTCACCGTGGTAACCAGGATCTACGTTCCTACCCTCACTGTGGTAACCAGGATCTACGTTCCTACCCTCACCATGGTAACCAGGATCTACGTTCCTACCCTCACCGTGGTAACCAGGATCTACGTTCCTACCCTCACCGTGGTAACCAGGATCTACGTTCCTACCCTCACCTTGATAACCAGGATCTACGTTCCAACCCTCACCATGGTACCCAGGATCAATGTTCCTACCCTCACCATGGTAACCAGGATCTACGTACGTTCCTACCCTCACCATGGTAACCAGGATCTACGTTCCTACCCTCACCATGATAACCAGGATCTACGTTCCAACCTTCACCATGGTAACCAGGATCTAGGTTCCTACCCTCACCATGGTAACTAGGATCTACGTTCCTACCCTCACCATGGTAACCAGGATCTACGTTCCTACCCTCACCATGGTAACCAGGATCTACGTTCCTACCCTCACCGTGGTAACCAGGATCTACGTTCCTACCCTCACCGTGGTAACCAGGATCTACGTTCCTACCCTCACCATGGTAACCAGGATCTACGTTCCTACCCTCACCATGGTAACCAGGATCTACGTTCCTACTATCACCATGGTAACCAGGATCTACGTTTCTACTATTACCATGGTAACCAGGATCTTCGTTCCTATCCTCACCATGGTAACCAGGATCTACGTTCCTACCCTCACCATGGTAACCAGGATCTACGTTCCTACCCTCACCATGGTAATCAGGATCTACGTTCCTACCCTCACCATGGTAACCAGGATCTACATTCCTACCCTCACCTATGGTCACAGCTGATGATCATAACATGCTGGAGAGACTATGTCTCACAGCTGGCTGTGGAACGACTCGGGATCCTTCTGGGTGAGCTGCAGGATGCAGCCGGGGTGAGAGAGGCCTGGGCTTCCCATCTGAGGCTGTTGCCCCTGCGACTCAGCCCCTGATAACACCCCGAATAATTACACCACCTTTTGGCATGAAAAACAACCCTCTTTTGTTTAGTATCATTGATTTTATGGCCTAAAAGTAACAAATCTGATAATTAAGGCGACCAGTTTGGACAGAAAACAATCATCCATAATAATTTGGACCTGTAAGATTCTGCATGTGTTTTTCACCTGCATATTTCTGGGTCAGAATCAGGATCAATATGTTTCTGCTTGGAGGTAAACTGCTGCACTAAGCTGCTTATGATGGTCTGTCTCTCTGGCTGCCCGTCTGTCTGTCCTCGTCCCTGGGGATCTGTACCTGTGAAAGCTGAGCGATGTTCCCACACTGCGCGGGCGCCACAACCCACACAGTTATCTCACCGCTCGCATCCAGCAGGCGGTGTCAACAGGTTAGTACTGTCTGATCCTGCCTGCGTGATTCGGTTTTACATCCAGGATGGAAAAACATCCACTTTTTATTCAACTTAGAGGATAAAAAATAAAGGAACATGTTGTGAATTCAACAAATAAACGATTGGATGATTGAATCGAGAATAATTCCTTGTTCACTACTGGTTCACTTTATGTTGAGCCCGGAGCACAACGAAATGATCTTATCAGACTCAAGCATAAAAAAACACGTAATAAGTCTTAATATTTACAATAAATAAACCAACCTGGGATATTCCTGCCCTCAGTCTCTTTAACACATTTCCGTTCTGTCGTCTTCCGCTTATTCGGGACCGGGTCGCGAGGCAACAGACTCAGACGGGAAGCCCAGGCTTCTCTCACCCCGGCTGCATCCTCCAGCTCACCCAGGAGGATCCTGAGGTGTTCCCCAGCTACCTGTGAGACATAGTCTCTCCAGCGGGTCCGGGGTCTGCCTCTTGGTCTGCTCCCGGTGGGACGTGCCCGAAACACCTCACCAACGAGGCGCTAAGGGGGCATTCTGACCAGATGCCCGAACCACCCCATCTGGCTCCTCTCAACCTGGAGGAGGATGGCCCTAAACCGAGCTCCTTCCTGATGGCAGAACTCCTTACCCGATCTCTGAGTGAGAGCCTGGTCACCCTGCGGGAGAAGCTCATTTCGGCCGCTTGTATCCACGATCTCCTTCTTTCAGTCACCACCCACAGCTGGTTACCATGGAGAGGGTAGGAACGTAGATCCTGGTTACCATGGTGAGGGTAGGAATGTAAATCCTGGTTACCATGGTGAGGGTAGGAATGTAAATCCTGGTTACCATGGTGAGGGTAGGAACATAGATCCTGGTTACCATGGTGAGGGTAGGAACGTAGATCCTGGTTACCATGGTGATGGTAGGAACGTAGATCCTGGTTACCATGGTGAGGGTAGGAACGTAGATCCTGGTTACCATGGTGAGGGTAGGAACGTAGATCCTGGTTACCATGGTGATGGTAGGAACGTAGATCCTGGTTAACATAGTGAGGGTAGGAACGTAGATCCTGGTTACCATGGTGAGGGTAGGAATGTAGATCCTGGTTACCATGGTGAGGGTAGGAACATAGATCCTGGTTACCATGGTGAGGGTAAGAACGTAGATTCTGGTTACCATGGTGAGGGTAGGAACGTAGATCCTGGTTACCATGGTGAGGGTAGGAACGTAGATTCTGGTTACCATGGTGAGGGTAGGAACATAGATCCTGGTTACCATGGTGAGGGTAGGAACGTAGATCCTGGTTACCATGGTGAGGGTAGGAACGTAGATCCTGGTTACCATGGTGAGGGTAGGAACGTAGATCGACTTGTAAATCGAGAGCTTTGCTTTTCGGCTCAGCTTTTTCTTAACCACGACGGACCGATGCACCGTCCTAGTTATTGCTGACGCTGCACCAATCCGTCTGTTGATCTCCCGCTCCATCCTTTATCCATCCGTGATCTCCAGCTCTCACTGGATCGATTTGCTGCCGAGTGTGAAGCCGCCGGGATGGGAATCAGAGCCTCCAAATCTGATACCACGGTCCTCGCCCGGAAAAGGGTGAAATGCCCCGTGCAGGTCAGGAACAGGATCCTGCCCCATGCGGAGGAGTTTAAGTATCTCTGGGTCTTTAAAACATTTAAAAAGTCAAATATTATGCTAAATACAGCTTAATCTCTGAGTCTATGAGGTCTGTAGTTCCTCAGAAATCCTGAATTTAATCCATAAAGTAACAGAAAGAATATCTTAATATGATCTTTGTTACTTTTCTGTTCTGGCTGCTGCGGCGGCCATCTTGGATGTAGTCCTCCAAGATGTAGGCCGCCATTTGGTTGTAGTCCTACCTATAGACAAACTAAACCTGTGGTAGTAGATATGATGTCTGAGCATGTGTGGTGATTTCTGGTTCTAAGGAAGAAAAGAAAGATGGATGGATAGAAGGAAGGGCGGAGGTAAGGATATTGAGGGAAGGATAAGGAGGGAGGGAAGGGTGTTTTTTTCTTGTTTGGTGCATTTTTTGGCTGGTGCAACTTATAGTCTGAAAAATACGGTATGTCTATTATAGGTCCTGAAAACAAACATCCAGAGTTCCTCTCCTTTTGTTTAGCTACATATGTCCAGATATGTGACTCTCGTTACGTCACGTCTGGGCACAAGATGGTTGTGTTCATCTTGGCTTATCTTCATCTGGTTTATGTTTTGTTATCACACTGTGTCGCATAAGCCTTGACCAAAGCCACATTGAGTTCTAACATTTGACCAGGGGGCTGTAACAGGATCAGATGGATGGCATGCTTTGGTAACCTCTAGATTAGACCGATAGAATGACGCTAGATTTTAAACAAGCGCTAAATGTTACATCAAGAGCGTTAAATTTCAAATCTAGCGGCACCAGGTTTGAAATCTAAACGCTTGATGTAACATTTTGTTTGTTTTAACATCTAACACACTTGTTTACGTGTGTGTATTGGCCCCGATGGCTTTCCATATTTGTGCACACTGTTTATTTTGACAGTGTGGGCATCACGGAGACACACACATTTTAATGGGAGCAGTGTTGGTGTTTCTTTGGCACCATCTAGTGATGAAACATCAGAATTACAGGTGAAATAAAACATTAACAAGGTTTATTTATTATTTTTTCAAGTTCGGCGGCCCGGATTAAAATGTTTAACGGACCGCATGTGGCCCGCGGGCCGTAGTTTGCCCATGCCTGGCCTTGACCCTTTTAAACATCTTTTCAGTGATAACATGCGAACGTTTACGCCCACACTGCCTTACACCTAATGACACCTTACCGGTGACTGGCGCCTCGATATCCAGCATGGTGCGTTCCTGTCGCAGGATGGCGGCGCCCTCATCGATGATGCGCAGCGCCACGGCCTCCTCCAGCCGGCCCTCCTTGGTGAGATGAGCTTTCAGTAGGTCCACCCGCGGCCGGCCCTCCGCGTCGAACACCTCCTTCATGGTCAGCCGGTGGGCCAGGGGGAAGGGGACCGCTGGGGGGCAGAGAGGAAGGAAAGCATGGGTTGTTATGGCGATGTGGGCGAGGATGGAGGAAAGAAACGTTTATCATGAAGAAGAAGAGACAGATTTACTGAACCATTGTGCACACGTGTTGGATGTACGTGTGTGTGTGTGTGTGTGTGTGTGTGTGTGTGAGTGTGTGTGTGTGTGTGTGTGTGTGTGGATGCAGGGGCTTCCCGTGCATGTTATCTGCAGTAATGTTTCTCTTACATAATGAAAGCCCCCGGGGTCCTAGTGGAGAGGAGGGGCTCGCTACCATGGTGATACAGCAGGAAGCGCACGTGAGGAAACACGCACATGCACACACACACACACACACACACACACAGAAACACACACATGTAGACAGATGCACAAAAAACGCAGA
>LR738561.1:16422500-16437500 GCA_902685375.1 Neostethus bicornis
ATCGTAAATATTTTAAAAAAAGTAGTACAAACAAAAAATTTTTACAGAACAAACGATTGACTTATTTTTTGTTTATTTTTGTTTATTTTTGGGGAGATGGTGGCTCCGGACCGGAAGTTTGCCGATTCGCATACCTCTGGGTGCACATCTAGGGTCCATGGAGAAGACACCTAAACCCCCGTTTCTCCCACCATTGGCGCCGTCGTGGCAGCCAGCTGCGGTGTAGGAGTGCAGGACGCAAACTACCCCGGTGAGGTATCATTAGAGTAAAAATATTTACTTTTATATATATTTTTATTCCGTTCCGTCATCTTCCGCTTGTTCCGGGGTCGGGTCGCGGGGGGCAACAGCCTCAAACGGGCAGCCCAGGCTTCTCTCTCCCCGGCTGCATCCTCTAGCTCACCTGGAAGGATCTCAAGTCGTTCCCCGGCCAGCTGTGAGACATAGTCTCTCCAGCGGGTCCGGGGTCTGCTCCTTGGTCTCCTCCCGGTGGGACGTGCCCGAAACACCTCGCCTGCGAGCCGCTTGGGAGGCATCTTGACCAGATGCCCGAACCACCCCATCTGGCTCCTCTCGACCTGGAGGAGGAGCGGCTCGACACCGAGCTCCTCCCGGATGGCAGAGCTCCTCACCCGATCTCTGAGTGAGAGCCCAGCCACCCTGCGGAGGAAGCTCATTTCGGCCGCTTGTACCCGTGATCTCATTCTTTCGGTCACCACCCACAGCTGGTTACCATGGGGAGGGTAGGAACGTAGATCCTGGTTACCATGGGGAGGGTAGGAACGTAGATCCTGGTTACCATGGTGAGGGTAGGAACGTAGATCCTGGTTACCATGGGGAGGGTAGGAACGTAGATCCTGGTTACCATGTTGAGGGTAGGAACGTAGATCCTGGTTACCATGGTGAGGGTAGGAATGTAGATCCTGATTACCATGTTGAGGGTAAGAAGTAGATCCTGGTTACCATGGTGAGGGTAGGAACGTAGATCCTGGTTACCATGGTGAGGGTAAGAAGTAGATCCTGGTTACCATGGTGAGGGTAAGAAGTAGATCCTGGTTACCATGGTGAGGGTAGGAACGTAGATCCTGGTTACCATGGTGAGGGTAGGAACGTAAATCCTGGTTACCATGGTGAGGGTAGGAACATAGATCCTGGTTACCATGGTGAGGGTTGGAACGTAGATCGACTTGTAAATCGAGAGCTTTGCTTTTTGTTTATATTTTTATATTTTTGTTTATTTTTTTAAAGAGGGGCGGGGCTTCACGGAGCTACGTTTCACGTCCCTGTCTGTTGGTGTAATCTCCTGCTGAGTGGAATCAGGGTCACATGAAGCATGTGGTAGAACTCCTTCTGCAGGACTCGTCTCTCATTAAAAACACATCAAATATAAATCTTAGTCTACACCCTCGTCAATCTGTGACCTTACGTAAGCCTATCCATTAACCCTTTAAATTAACAGACACTTTTATTTACTGTTTTGTTTTGTAATTTATGGAGAAGCTGAATTTTTAATCCCTGTATCCATGGCAACACGATGTTCACCCTCAGGTGTCAGATTGTGAAGCTGAAGTGGTGTAAAAAGAACATATGAAGATGGAGATAGTCCATCATGGTGGAAGGCTGAGCATTTCTTTTCCTTCTCATCTCTTTGCCCACTCGCCACAGCTGTGAGGAATTTATTAAACACCAGAGCTGCCAGCTCAGCCAAAAAACAACCCCCCTACCCACCGTCATGTTTGACATAGCTTTCAACCAAATCTCCTAAATTTGTTTGGGCTGGCCTAATAGCCCAACTGGAGCAGAATCTGATCGGAATCATATTGTTATTGTGCATCATCCCTAATGGCCAAAGTTAATTACGAGGGTATTTCATCAGTTTTAATGACACAAGGTTCACTAGCGCCGGCAGGAAGTGACAGACCTGACGGAAATCAGCCTTGATCCATCTGTCCTCGTTTGGGTCTCCACATGCTGCTAAACCAAAACCAAACAGCTACAAAGCCAAAGACTTGTGCTTGGTAATTAGCAGAGAGTCAGATCACAGACGAGAGATGGAAATAATCTTTGTTCTGATGTAATTAGGGAATGAAAAGAGACAGTTTGTGTGCTTCATGAGGCCGAATCCGCGCAACAGATCTGTGCACCACTCATACAGAGACATTGAGGAACACTGCTGGTATGCATGAACACGGTGGGGCAAAAAAGTATTTACCCGGGCACAAATCGTGCCAATTCTGCCACTTAAAAAGATGAGAGAGGTTCTGTAATTCTCTGTTAAGTCTTATAGACAGCGTTGGCACGGTGGTGCAGTGGGTAGCACAGTGGCCTCACAGCAAGAAGGTTGTGGGTTCCAGTCCCGGTTGGGGACAAAGCTTGGAATGCTGTCCTTTCTGTGTGGAGTTTGCATGTTCTCCCCATGTCTGCGTGGGTTTCCTCCGGGTATTCCGGTTTCCTCCAAAGACATGCATGTTAGGTTGATTGGCCAGTGCCAAATTGCCCCTAGGAATGAGAGTGTGTGACCTGTTCAGGGTGTATCCTGCCCCTTGCCTTGAATCAGCCGGGATGGGCTCCGGCACCCCCCGCATTCTCGTAAGGGATAGATGGATGAGAAGGTGACTGTGAGTCTTATAGACTTTGTTGGCATGGAGGTCAGATGTTTTCTCTAAGAGGGGCTGGTATTTTGGACCCGTACAGATCTCCTCTTGAGCGGTGATTTTTTAGGGCTGTTGCCGGGCAACATGAACTTTTAAATCCTGACAAAGCTTTTCTGTAGACTTGTTAGGACACTCCAGGGCCGTATAATCCTTCTAACACACGGCGGCCCAGTGGTTAGAACAGTAGCCTCACAGTAGGAAGGTCAGGGGTTTGAATCTCAGAGTAGAGGTGAGCTTTATGTGTGGAGTTTACATGTTGGACCCATGTATGTGTTGGTTTCCTCCCACTCTCCAATTGGCTGCTACAAAATTGCCCCTAGGAATAAGTATGTTTGGCCCTGCAACAACTGGTGACCTGTTCAGGGTGTACCCTAATTATTGCCTGTATTTAACCGGGATAGGCTCCTGCAACCCCATTAGGAATAAAATAAATTGGTTGGCTTTACCAATTTATTTGGTTGGATATGTTCCTTGCTTCCAACCAATATTATTATAGCTCTAGTAACATGTGTGTGTGTTGTACATCATTTTTTCTAGAAGGTTTTGTTGTGTGTGTCAGTTTTATCACTGGTTTAAACTCTTGTTTGTACTTTTTTTTCCCCTCAGATAATCCAGCAGGTTGGTTGTGATGCAGAATACTACAACTTCAGATTTTCTTTTTACTTTCTCCCCCTTTCTTCTTCTTCTTCTGTACCCTATCCCTCCTCTTTTTCACCCCACCTACCCCCGCCCCTCTCCTTAGTAATTCCTGTCAGGTCCAGAAGCACAGAAAGCACATATATTTTGATTGTAAAGCATTTAAAATAAACAAATAAAGCTTGTCGAGAACAAAACTGCCCAGCAATACTTGACATACAGATCATCATTCTGCTTATCACAACGCCGGACAGAACAGGTAAAAAAAAAAAAAAAGGAATAAAATAAATACTGTATATGTCATCCCTCAACTGGGAATTTTGTGTACTGCATTACACCGCAGCAGGCTACCAGGATGGTGCCAATGGTGGGAGAAACGGGGGGTGAGGTGTCTTCTCCAAGGACTCTAGATGAGAAATCAAAGGGATGCGAACCCGCAATCTTCTGGTTGACTTCCGGTCCGAGGGTGAACTCTCTACCACTGAGCGACTGTCTCCACATGTATGTTTTGGTTTCCTTCCACTCTCCGATAGGCCGCTATGAAATTGCCCCTAGGAATGAGTGTGTGGGGTCTCGCAACAGACTGGTGACCTGTTCATGGTGTATCCTGCTTATCGCCTGTAATCAGCCGGGATAGGCTCCTGGAACCCCATTAGGGATGAGCGGTTCAGAAAACAAAACAAACAAAAAGACAAAACAAACCTCTCACACAACACCTCACAAAAATCAATATTCAACACCATTTTTGATCTGCCACTTTAATGCCATCCAGGGCTTCCGGTTCATTTATTTTTCCCTCAGCACCTAGGTCAGGGACTGCTGGCTTTAGCTTATGATTGCAGCAATACAAAAACATCCAACCCAATCAGATAACAGAGATGGAGTGATATGATTACAAACGTCCGCCATGTTTGTAGTTCTTTAGCTGAACATGCGCTCCGTGTTGGGAATGATTTCCCAGACTAAGAATTTAAAAACAGTGTTTAGAAAGTTTACTCAGGGTGAAAAACGTGGTCAAAACAGTCTGTTTTATGTTGGTTTCCAGGCTTGAGGTTACTGTATGTCTCAGACTGACGTACCAGGGGCGGATCCAGGATTTTCTACCTCCACTTCCAGAACATTTTGAAAAATAAGAGTAATTTTCCTGCATTTTGGTGGCCCATTCGCTGGCCCTTTAAGAGGATAGCTTGACTAGTCTCCTTTCCTTCTCTTTTTTTTTTTTGTGGACCAATCAGGGACGAGGGATCTGCCCCTGCATACGTTTATTAAAAAAAAAGATAAAAGTCCGACTTCTGTTCATTTGTTAAAGATAAAATCTAAGCAAAAACTCTTCGAAAGATAATTGAATTTAAAGCAAAGACTAAATTAGTGTAAAAAGTAAATAAAAATGACGTCCATTTGATTTTATCACGCAAACCGTGGGTTCGTTCATCTTCTGAACTGTTTATCATTAAGTCGCCAGGGCTTATTACAGGCAAGGGGCAGGGTACACCCCGAACAGGTCACCAGTCTGTTGCAGAGCCCCCCCCCCACACACACATAGGTAAACATTCACACAGTCACTCTTAGGGGTCATTTCTCAGCAGCTAATCAACCTAACATGCTACTTTTGGAGTGTGAGAGGGTGACCGTCCTTTAACTGGAAGGTACCAGGTTCGATCCCGTGCCCAGAGTGTATGCTGACGTGTCCTTGAGCAAGACACCAAACCCTCAGTTGCTTCTGATGATAGTGGTCTGCGCCTTGCATGGTAGCTCCCATCATTAGGACTGAAAGTGTGAATGAGTATCTGGCATGGAGTGAATGAATGGGGCATGTGTGAACCGTCTTTGAGCGTCCAGAAAAGCGCTTTGCATTGTTCTTAAAACCGGAGTAAAACATCTGCAGGCGTGTTTGAGCGGGATAGAGATCAAGTTGGCATTGCAGGTTTGATTTATAAAGATAACATTATGTAAAGAGAGTTAAACCGATATGTCCCGGTCCCAGGGGGTGTTGGCCTGATGGTAGAATTACCGTCTTTCGACCGGGAGAACCAGGTTCGAATCCCACTGGGCCAAAGCTCTCCCTGGGGTTGAAAACCAGTAGGACAAAACTAAAAAAAAAACATAACAAAGTGATCTGTCCCAAGTTTGCGCAGAGTAAGAAACATCCTCAAACTAAAAAACTCAGCCAATGATGAAGATTTGAAGTTCTTAGTTTTCTACCAAAATTTAAATGAACAAATTAAATCCAATAACGAATCAAAATTATTCACTTTTCACACATTGGCTTCATGACTTCACACTAATAAACAAAATGCTGGGTGAGTAAAAAATGTTAAAGCAGGTTCCCACATAAGATCATCATAATTTGGATCAATACTGCTGATATTCTTCTTCATCTTCCATCATTTCCTTCCAGGGGACGCCACATCAAGTCAGTTTCTTCCATCTAACCAGTGGTTCTTAACTTGGGTTCGGTGAGTTGGACTCAGGGGTTCGGTTGAGCCTACGCCTCGGAGGTCCACCCCTCAGTCTAGTCTGCAGTTAGTGGGCACAGTCATTGAAAGCTTCCTGCTCTGGGATTTCCTACCGGTCCGCTTTGAGGTCGCTGGTTTTTGCAGCGGAGTGAGACCTCCCTATCAGACCGCTTAGAGAGGGCGGTATATGTGTCTGAGTGAGAGTCCCTACAGGTCCGCTGGATAAGCAGCAGAGTGAGACCTCCTTCTCAGTCGGGGCCACACACCGGAATTAGCCCGTTTTCTCCCGAGCGCTGATCCAGGCAAATAAGCTCCTGCGGTGACGTGGCGTGTGTCCGTATTTTATTTTTTCCAAAGGAAGGGTTCGGTGAACGAGCATACTGTATGAAACTGGTGGGGCTCGGTGCCTCCAACAAGGTTAAGAAGCATTGCATGTAACCCTATCTGCTGCATCCTCTTCGGTCACACCAACTATCTTCATGTCTTCCTTCACTGTGTCCATGAACCTCCTCTTTGGTCTTCCTCTAGTCCTCTTTCCTGGTGGTTCCAAACCCAGCATCCTTCTTCTGATGTACTCTCTCTCTCTCCTCTGCACATGTCCAAACCATCTCAGTCTAACCTCTCTGACTTTAAAACCTCTAACATGTGCTGTTCCTCTGATCCTGTCCATCCTGGTCACTCCCAGAGAGATCCTCAGCATCTTCATCTCTGCTACAAACATCTCTGTTTCCTGTCTTTTCCTCAGTGCCACTGTCTCTAGACCAATCAGCATGGCTGCTCTCACCACACTGTCTCTAGACCAATCAGCATGGCCGCTCTCACCACGCTGTCTCTAGACCAATCAGCATGGCCGCTCTCACCACGCTGTCTCTAGACCAATCAGCATGGCCGCTCTCACCACACTGTCTCTAGACCAATCAGCATGGCCGCTCTCACCACGCTGTCTCTAGACCAATCAGCATGGCCGCTCTCACCACACTGTCTCTAGACCAATCAGCATGGCCGCTCTCACCACGCTGTCTCTAGACCAATCAGCATGGCCGCTCTCACCATACTGTCTCTAGACCAATCAGCATGGCCGCTCTCACCACACTGTCTCTAGACCAATCAGCATGGCCGCTCTCACCACACTGTCTCTAGACCAATCAGCATGGCCGCTCTCACCACGGTTTTCTACACTTTCCCTTTCATTTTATCTGAAACTCTTCTATCACACATCACACCTGATACTTTTCTCCACCCGTTCCCGCCTGCCTGCACACGCTTCTTCACCTCTTATCCACACTCTCCATTGATCCGAAGTACTTAAAATCTTCCACCATTTTTATCATCACTGCTGATTTTACCCCTACAAAATAAAACGATTCGCCAACTACTAGAATCTAGTTTATTGGGGGGTTCACTGAGGTAAAGAGACACATCAGCCAATCAGAGCATCCCGTTAATGTGACCAAACCTCAGCTTTTGAATCCCACCTTTTATAATGTTTTATGTAGCAGGAAAAAGTCCGTTTTTAAACGTTTTGGAAATCGATTTTGAGCGAGTAACTTGTTTTTGCAGGTTATTCATCAGGCTTTAACTCTGAAAAGAAAAATGCAAATGTAAAAAGTGTAAAAAAAAATGCACAAAATGACTGAGAAAAACTGTGAAGATCCACAATCTGTGTGCAGACACACAACGACACACTGAAACAACAGCCCGAACAGCCTGGCCTCATTAGACAATCCCTCTCTCTCTCTCTGGAGTACCTTCCCTATAAATAGCCACTGTCCTGCCCCCCTCCCTTCAGGCCACACGGAGACCTGCCGAGGCGGGACCCCCAGCCCACAAGGACAACTCTGAAAAACCAAACACAGGCACAACGGGAACGGGACAGCTCGTTTTAAACTGAAAGAGGATAAGTCGGGCATGCCCCGAGTCATGCCAGAGGTGCTTCGTGAGAGTGAATACTGAATGTAACCTTATTTAGTTACTAAGAACTTTACAACTTATTTCTTATGAAAGTCGGAGCTCAAGTAAAACCATGTTCCCTATTGGTGCAAAAAAAAGTCGAAACGATGACTCGCTGTTTCTCTGTACGATACCAAACGGAGAGCATCATCCTGACTGTGCACAAGCAGAGCCTGGATGGGTTTAAAATGGGGTTGCCATGACGATACAAACCGATGCAATGTGCAGTTTCATTAACTTCTCTGTGCCGACTGGAAATGAGGAACATACAGGAGGGTGTGTGGGAAATCAGACCATCTCACCTTCTAGACCTACGCCTCTCATATGCACATACTGTATTTTCAGACCCACCAGGGCACCTGAACCGTTTAAACCACCCAAGTAATTCTTTACCTAACAATCAACACATCACAGGATCCAAACTTCTTCCATCCATCCCAAAGAATGACAGATAAGTTAAGAGATGTAGTCCGTCCTGTTGGGAGATGTAGTTCTTCTACTTGGGAGATGTAGTTCCTTCCTGTTGGGAGATGTAGTTCCTTCTTGTTTGGAGATGTAGTTCTTCCTGTTGGGAGGTGTAGTCCTTCTTGTTTGGAGATGTAGTTCCTTCCTGTTGGGAGATGTAGTTCCTTCCTGTTGGGAGATGTAGTTCCTTCCTGTTGGGAGATGTAGTCCTTCTTGTTTGGAGATGTAGTTCTTCCTGTTGGGAGTTGTAGTCCCTCTTCTGATCTCTTCCTTGATGCTTCTCCTATCTCTAAAGAACTCTTCCATCCTTGCGAGGCGACTCATTTGACCGCTTTCTATTAGGACTGATAGCTGCTGGATTTCTTTTTCAATATAAAGCAATCCCACTGGTCTCAGAGATGTTACAGTAAAACTACAAGTGTCATGTCCGAGCCCGATGCTGGCGTTAGTAAGCTAGCTATAAACACAGAGGGTTCATGTGTTGGTACATCCATCTGAGTACCATGAAGATGATGGTAGCATCATCACCATAGAAACCTAATGTTCCCATAGTCCTCTGATGGGATCTGATTGGTCAGATTTTTATCACATTTCCAATCAGAAGAAAAACTACAAAAATGGCTGAAAAGATGGATGGACATGTTGATGTCTGTGAGGATCAATAAGCACCATGGTAACATCAGGATGCTTTTCAGATCAGTTTACAAAAAAAAAAAAAAAAACTACGGATTTTTTTTTTGCTTTGACCCTTCTAGAACACCGTAGTTAAAAATAAAAAATATGCAAAACAAATCTTTTGATGCTTTTGATTATGTTTTCTGATTCTCCGCTTTGCGCCTGCGCAGTGCAGGCTGGAATATAGGTCATTTAAATGCATGGTTTGCGGTGATGAAGACATTCACACATCAATAATCATCATAATTAAAAATAATAATAAATAAAAAGATGATGATCTCCCTCCCCCCTCCTCCTCCATACCCACTTACATCCCCGCACGCGTGGAATACCCGGGCATGCCCGTGTGGAGGGATGGGGGGTGGGGGGTTCACCTACACGCACCCTGATGTGCATCACGGAGCCGCCCACGCTGATGGTGAGACATCCCAGTGATGCAGGCTGAGCATCTGCATCCACAAACACTCCATTTTCTGCAAGCATAGGGGGGTGCAGAGGAGGAGGAGGGGAGGAAGGATGGCTGCAGGACTGGGGGGTAAAGAGATGGAGTGTGTGTTTGTGTGTGTGTGTGTGTGTGTGTTTGTGTGTGTGCTTGGGTTGTTTCAGGAGGGGGGGGGCGCTTCTTCTCTGGTTTTTACATCTTTTGTTTTTAGTGGTAAAAAAAAACAAGAGGCTTCTGTTTTTATAAAAAAAAAAAAAGGCCCAAATCAGACCAAAAAAAAAGACCCCCCCAATAAAAAACACGACGTGCACGCGCGTGTCTCTGCTGTAAAACACGGGGGGAAGGGGGGTCAACATGACGACTAAAGATTAGAGAATAAAACAGAAGGAAAAATAACCCACCATCACACACACACACATCAGCATCCCCATCCTCCCACACTGACTGACCCCCTCCCCTCCACCCTTCCACCCCTGTCCCCTCTGCTCTCCATCCACGCAAACATGATGGCGTGACAGCATCCACACATCCACGCGTGTTTTTTTTTTACCTTTATGTCTTCCTTTCGCTGTCATCCTCACTCTGCCTGGTGTTTCATTGGAAGGAGATGCTCCTCTCCCTCTGTGCCTCCCCCTCCTTCTCTCTCTCTCTCTCTCTCTCTCTCCCTCTGTGTGTGTGGGGGTATTTATTCACTACCACCTGACCACCACTAGGAGCAGAGCAGCAGGGAGTCGCACTAGCAACCCCGTAAAGCCTAAGGAAAGAGGCAGAGGGAGTCTGAGGGAAGACCCTGATTATGTGGTATAGTGTTAGATAACCCTCCCGCCCACTCCTGCGCCCTCCTGCACCCTCGTGCCCCCTCGTGCCCCCTCCTTCACCCACTCTACACATCATTTTTATTATGAGAAATTCATTCTGAAAGGATTTGGTTTAGAAATTTTTTGCAGAAGTCATTGATCTTCATGAATTAAAGTCTGATATTTTCACATAATTATAGTGTAAATATTTATTTACTGTCTCTAATTACTAAAATTTAAAGGGACCAATCACGTTCCAGGATTTTTTTCTTTTTTTTTACTCACTCTATTCATCCCTCACCGGGGAAATGTGTGTGCTGCATTACACCGCAGCAGGCTGCCCACGACGGCGCCAATGGTGGGAGAAACGGGGGGTTAGGTGTCTTCTCCAAGGACCCTAGACGTGAACGCAGTGGGATGCGAACCCGCAAGCCACCGTCTCCCATCGCTTTATTGATGGTGAACAAAAATCTGTGGTGCTGCTGTAAATGTGACCGGACTACTGGTTCTGGATCGGGCAGGGAACGCAAGGGAAGCAGAAGCACAGACCATAAAAAAAATTATTTATTTAAAACATTCTAAAAATGGCCGTCCTTAAAACAGTTTGTTGGGTTCAGCCCACCGGCTTCTCCTCGGACAGGGTCCGCTCTTTGACATGGCCGTTGCTTGTACTGTGTCTGCTCCTTGACGGACGCCATTACTCACACTGTGTCTGCTACTTGACGGGGCCGTTGCTCGGACCGGGTCCGCTCCTTGATGGGACTCTCTCCACCGGTGGGGATCCATGACACACCCTGTGTCTCCTTGCAGGGGAGCCCTCGCCACACGTTGGCATGCAGGCTGACTACACCACCACGCCACCTGCCCATGGTTCAGAAGGAGGGCTTCCCACTGTGTGTCTCGGCTGCTGCTTTGGCTCTCCTTCTCCTCCTCCCCCAGCTGCCTCTTCTAAACCAATCAGGGACCTGCTAAATAAAGGTCTTCACAATCCATTCTTCTGGTTCTCTTCACTTATAAACGTTTGATTCAATCAATGAGATTTTCAGCTTGTTTTTCAGATTACGTACCTTCAATAAGCTAGTTCCTGGTTGGAAACGTGGTTGTGTTGTTTGTCCCTCTTGCTGTCCAACATTTGATATTATCGGTCGAAGGTTTTTTTTTTTGGTGACATCGATATTATTTTAAACTCTCTGGGGAATCGTTGGTATGGTTGATCCTTTTCTCACCCGGAGAACTACAAACATGGCGGACGGATACTTGTGTTCATGTTATGCGATCACCTATCTCTGTTCTCTGATTGGCTAGGACAATTTCCCACTGTTGCAATTGTAAGATAACACTGCTACCCTTGACCTAGTTGCTGGAGGACAACTAAATTGAACAGAGACGCTCGGTGGTGCCAACCTAGTAGCTGCAGTGAAGTGAAATTGAGCGTTTTAAACATGCTTGTTTTGATAAATTGGCTGCTAAGAAATTGGTCCTAGGAGTGAGCATATGTTTTTGTGAATGGTTGGCCCTGCAACAGACTGGCAAGGTGTTTGGGATGCACCCTGCCTCCTACCCCCTCTCAGCCAGGATAGGCTCCGGCACCCCCTGTGACCTCATTAAACGAAAGCAGTTCAGAAGATGAATGAAGGCCTAGAATGGACCCTGGAAGGAAGGAATGAGGTGGTGCAACAACACGGATGCAAACACACACGCGTGATGTGTAACAGCAGAGGAGGTGGAGGTGTGTGTGTGTGTGGGGGGGGGGGGAGTACACTGAGGAGGAAAGTTGGGGGTTGCCAGCAGGGTATTTGCTGGGTGTAAATGAGGTTTATGGTTGTGCAGGACTTCTCTGCAGCTGCCAACACCCTAGAATGGAGAGAAGGAACTCACGCACGCAGGCGCGCGCACATGCACGCACGCGCGCGCGCACACACGCACACAGAAACCCAGTCAGGACGCATGCTGCCATCCTGTGGAAACATTCATCATAGGGTTTTCCCACAGTGGTGTACGTGGGGGAGCATGCGCACTCTGAGCAGCAGTTTTATGATAACCATGTTTTTTTTTGTTTTGTTTTATTAGGTTTCATGAAAAAGTGCGCAGATTTTAATGGACTTAATGTTGCTTTTATTATTTCGCGTATTTTGTTTCTTCTTGTTACGTGTCTCCACAAAGTCAGAAAATAAGATGATGTGTAATTAAAGAAGAGCAGCAGGTTTTATTTTGAAAGTCTGTCTTACACACGTATTTACATGTTTATTAATAGTTAAATGGTCTGTCTTTTGATGACGTCATTGTTTGTTCCGTTACGTCATCTTCCGCTCATCCGGGGTCGGGTCGCGGGGGCAACAAGCCTTAAACGGGAAGCCCAGGCATCTCTCAACCCCACCTGCATCCTCCAGCTTACCCAGAAGGATCCCGAGTCGTTCCCCAGCCAGCTGTGAGACATAGTCTCTCCAGCAGGTCCGGGATCTGCCTCTTGGTCTCCTCCTGGTGGGACGTCCCCAAAACACTTCATCAGCGAGGTGCTCGGGGGGCATCCTGACAAGATGCCCGAACCACCCCATTTGGCTCCTCTCGACCTGTAGGAGGAGCGGCTCTACTCCAAGCTCCTCCCAGTTGGCAAAGCTCCTCACCCAATCTCTGGGGGAGAGTCCAGCTACCCTGTGGAGGAAGCTCATTTCGGCCGCTTGTATCTGGGATCTTATTCTTTTGGTCACCACCCACAGCTGGTTACCATGGTGAGGGTAGGAATGTATATCCTGGTTACCATGGTGAGGGTCGTAACGTAGATCCTGGTTACCATGGTGAGGGTAGGAACGTAGATCCTGGTTACCAGGGTGAGGGTAGAAACGTAGATCCTGGTTACCATGGTGAGGGTAGAAACGTAGATCCTGGTTACCATGGTGAGGGTAGGAACGTAGATCCTGGTTACCATGGTGAGGGTAGGAACGTAGATCCTGGTTACCATGGTGAGGGTAGGAACGTAGATCCTGGTTACCATGGTGAGGGTAGGAACGTAAATCCTGGTTACCATGGTGAGGGTAGGAACGTAGATCCAGGTTACCATGGTGAGGATAGGAACGTAGAGGCCCGAGGGTAGGGCACGAGAGCAAGCGCCTGGTGGCCGGGCTTTTACCCATGGGGCCCGGCCGGGCTCAGCCCAAACAGGGGACATTGTCCGCCCTTCCAGTGGACTCACCACCTGCAGGAGGAGCCATATGGGTCGGGTGAAGGAGGAGATGGCTGGTAGCAAACGACGGGGACCCTGGCGGTCAGATCCTCGGCTGCATAGGCTAGTTAATCATTGTTTTTTGGAACTAAATGAATTTTAATCTTTCACAGGTTCGAGTCATGGGTGGGGACGAGGCAAGGAGCACTGTCTCTTCTGTGTGTAGTTTGCATGTTCTCCCTGTGTATGTGTGGGTTTTCTCTGGGTACTTAGGTTTCCTCCCACCCTCCATAATTATGCATGTTAGGTTGATAGGCCACTACATAGTATTGCCCCTAGGATGCCCCTAGTGTGTGTGTGTGTGTGTGTGGTTATGTGTGTGTGGGGCCAGAGACAGACTGGCAACCTGTTCAGGGTGTACCCTACCCCTCGAATCAGCCGGGATGGGCTCCGCACCCCCTGCCACCTCATAAGGGATAGACGGTTAAGAAGGTGACTGATCTGACCGTTACTAGAAGGGTCTCTTCTGCTGGGCCAGGGGACCCCCTCTGCTCGGCTTTGGAGTCCCAGCATCAGAGTGTGGGTTCAGTGAATGGTCTTCACTGGGCCTTTGAAACTGGAAGCAACCTGAAGATGGAGTTGATAAGCCATCGGGTGGATTTTGAAGCCATGTAGCCTTGGCAAAAACTGGTTGGCTGGTCTCTTTGATCAGTATTCTGGATGAACCATGAGCTCCTCTTTGATCCATTAGTGTGGTGGTGTCTGGTTAGAGGTTAGAGGTTTTGGGGATAAAGTTAGAGAGGTCAGACTGAGATGGTTTGGACATGTGCAGAGGAGAGAGAGAGAGTACATCAGAAGAAGGATGCTGGGTTTGGAACCACCAGGAAAGAGGACTAGAGGAAGACCAAAGAGGAGGTTCATGGATACAGTGAAGAAGACATGAAGATAGTTGGTGTGACTGAAGAAGATGCAGCAGATAGGGTTAGATGCAAGAAACTGACTTGATGTGGCGACCCCTGAAGGGAAAAGCTGAAAGGAGAAGAAGAGTGTGGTGATGTCTGGATGATTTCGGGGTGTAACGACCATGTATGTACTCCACCTCACACACTGTTTACTGTCCACTATGTTCTTTGCTCCTAATCAATCCTATTCAAGCTTTAATAACATGGGTTTATGTTTATCTCTGGTTTTAATGTTTTTTATGGTTGTTTGTTCACGAGGGATAGGCTCCAGCATCCCTATAGACCCATTAGGGATAAGAGGTTCAGAAGGCGAAACTTCTTCTTCTTCTCCTTCCAGCATTTCCCTTCAGGGGGCGCCACATCCATTCAGTTTCCTCCATCTAACCCTATCTGCTGCATCCTCTTTGGTCACACCAACTATCTTCATGTCTTCCTTCACTGTATCCATGAACCTCCTCTTTGGTCTTCCTCTAGTCCTCTTTCCTGGTGGTTCCAAACCCAGCATCATTCTTCTGATGTACTCTCTCTCTCTCCTCTGCACATGTCCAAACCATCTCAGTCTGACCTCTCTGACTTTAAAACCTCTAACATGTGCTGTTCCTCTGATCCTGTCCATCCTGGTCACTCCCAGAGAGATCCTCAGCATCTTCATCTCTGCTACAAACATCTCCGTTTCCTGTCTTTTCCTCAGTGACACTGTCTCTAGACCAATCAGCATGGCCGCTCTCACTACGCTGTCTCTAGACCAATCAGCATGGCCGCTCTCACTACACTGTCTCTAGACCAATCAGCATGGCCGCTCT
>LR738561.1:16442500-16575000 GCA_902685375.1 Neostethus bicornis
AAAACACAGTACGACAGACCTCAGAGGGTCAGTCAGTCACCCCTTACAGTACGCCCACAGCTGGGTGGTGACCCAATCAGGATTGCTAACGGTCGCTAATGCTTAACTACTGGTACCCGCCACCACCTCCAAAAAAAAAGCACGGTTGACTCGCAGCTAGAAGGTTTGGGGATCGACTCCTAGGTTGGGAGCGAGGCTTGAATCACTGGTCTTTCTGTGTGTAGTTTGTATGTTCTACTCGTGTATGTATGGGTTTTCTCTGGTTCCCACCAGCAGACGAGTGACCTGTTCAGGGTGTATTCTGCCTCTCACCTGAAGCCAGCTGGGATTGGCTACGGTACCCCCCGTGACCCGGACAGGGTCAAATGAAATGACATCATCAGTACCTGTGAACCTGTGATGTCACAATAATGTTATTTTTCTCATTTTTAAACATGTTTATATTTATTAATTTGTTCAAATGATTCATAAACTAATTCCAGTTTTAAATTTATTCCAGTTTAAAAACTGCTTTTGTGACTCTTTTAAAACTTTATTTACATCAACAGTTGAAGGAAACGATGATGAAGCGGTTTATTAAACGTCAGTCCGACCGACCAATCAGACCTCCTTAACCGTTTATCCTTTACAGCAGGGGTGTCAAAGTCCGGTCCTCGACGTTCGGTGTCCTGAAGGTTTTCCACATGTTCCTGCTTCAATACCGCTGATGGACGTACAGTGAAATCAACGGCCAATCAGATTTAGGATAGACGGTTAAGAAGGTGTCTCACTCACCTGGATCAGGTGGGTAGATGCAGGAACACATGGACAACCTTCAGGACCACGACCCTCCAGGACCGGTCTTTACACCTGCACCTTACAAGGTTCCTGAAGTCCATCCATCCAAAGCGAGGGGCAGGGTACACCCCGAACAGTCGCCAGTTTGTCGGGCCACAGACACACACACATTCCTAGGCAATCAACCTAACATGTATATTTTTGGCGGAAACCAAAGAAAACACACACATACACATGGAGAACATGCAAACTACACAGAAAGACCAGTGTTCCAAGACCCGCTGCCACTGTGCTACCCACCGTCCTGCCGTTATCAAACGTCTTGAGTGGAAGTGGAAGCAGAGATTGTTCTGGTTCATCTATAGTGAGATCCGATCAGGGAGGGAAGAAGTGGGAGGGGTTTAACATCAGAAAACAAAACGTCCGGACACTGAACAGCAGTTACTCTCTTTTGTTTTTTTATTTAAATTTCACGTGTTCGAGGAGAGACGCGTATTGCCGTTTGATGGTGTTTCTTTTGTTATTTTAGTCACTCTTATTTTGAAAGAACTTCCTGTCGTGCACCGCGATTACTTCTGGGTCAAAATTTCAAATTTTTCTGCTTCATTTTAAACACAAATAAACAAAGATGTTAAAGTTCCATCGTCTTCCGTTTGGGTGGCGCAGGGGGCAGCACAGTGGCCTCACAGCAAGAAAATCGTGGGTTTAAGTTCAGGTGGTGACGAGGCTTGGAACACTGGTCTTTCTGTGTGTAGTTTGCATGTTCTCCCTATGCATGTGTTGTTTTTTTCTGGTTTCCTCCAAAAACATGCATTAATTGATTGGCCGGTGCCACACTGCCCCTAGGAATGAGTGTGTGTGTGGCCCTGCGACAGACTGGCGACCTGTTGGGGGGGAAACCCTAACCCTCTTCCTGAATCACCCGGGATGGGCTCCGGCACCCCATCCAACTCCGTTAGGGATCGACGGTTAAGAAGGTGACTGTCTGTCTTCCACGCTTCTGGGGCCGGGTTGCCGGGCAACAGCTTCAGACGTGAAGCCCAGGCTTCTCTCACCCCGGCTGCATCCTCCAGCTCACCCGGAAGGATCCTGAGTCGTTCCCTGGCCAGCTGTGAGACATAGTCTCTCCAGCAGGTCTGGGGTTCTGCCTCTTGGTCTCCTCCCGATGGGATGTGCCAGGAACACCTCACCAGCAAGACGCTTGGGGGGCATCCTGACCAGATGCCTGAAAATGACCTCATTAAATCATTTTTTTCTTGTGTTTTCTTTAGGAATTGAATGATTTGGCACGGGATCCTCCGGCCCAGTGTTCAGCAGGACCAGTAGGAGATGACAGTAAGTCCAGGGACGGCAGAGGGACCGCAGAGGGAACCCAGTAACACAGAACGTATCAAAACTGTATCAAATACAAAGAATGTTTCCATGGCAACGGGTTTAAAAACTGTTTAGATCTCAGGGGGCGTTGGCCTAGTGGCAGAGTGGCCGTCTGTCCACCGGGAGAACCTGGTTCGATTCCCCCTGGGACCGCTCACAAAAAAAATCAAACAAAAAATAATGTTTAGATCATTAAAAACAAACAGGATTGTTTTGTTTTTATTTGTTTATAAAAATCTGAGGACTTCAAAATAAAAGTGAAAGTAATTTTTTATAAACTCTTAAAATGGCGACGTGTTCGTGCCGCCGCTTTAATGATCAAAGGTTTATTTTGAAAATCTAATGCAGGAAACTGTTTTTTCACAAGTTTTTGTTTTTCTTTAAAATTAGAAAAATTAAATTTTTTTGACACTAGTTTTAAACCAATTTAGTGTGATTTTTTTTTTTTTTTTTTTAAATATATAATAATAAAAAATAATTGTTTTTTTCATGGTTTAAATATTTTTAAAAAACAAGAAACAAAATATAAAAACAAAAGCATAAATTTATTTGTAATAATTGGGATAATTTTCTGTTAAATTTTAAGTTTTAGCTGCGAGACGTTTTTTTTTTCTGTGAAAACATCAAACAAAAAACATCAAATAAAAACAGGAAGTATTTAAATCAGATTTTATTTTATAAAATACAAACAAACTGGTTTGTTTAAATTTGTTGTCAAACAAACAGGATTTTCAGTTTAATGGACACAAAAACTCACACATGCTTTTATTGTGACATGTCAGAAGTAGACATCCCAAGTCTCCCGCAATTAGGACCTATCTCAGGCTCGCCCGCCAAGGCTAATAAATGACTGGCTGTAAATGAAGTTCCAAACGGATAAATAAAGTTAGAATTGATTGAATTGATAATAAAACTCCTGCATGATGAACCCTCTAGTGCATTCCATGAACATGATTAGGTATAATGAGGCTAAGCACATGGCATCTCCTGCTGCATGGTCTACTGCCGGTATTGTTTTAGGTGAACGTATGGAAGAAGTCGGACATCTGGAATCTTTGGTCATGTAACAGCTTATGTGTGTGAGGCTCAAAACAAAGCGTGACCAAGCAGCACAGGGGTGTATTCCTGGTGGTAATTCCTCTTCATACTGATACATAACACTAGGTGGTAACACACGGAAGACGCCCAATTTACAAGCTGCTTTCTCATGTTTTGATTGGTTTGTTTTACCCCAACTGTCATGGCGGGTGTTGTCTATAGGCGGATGTGATGTCACACCTGATGGAAGCTGACATGCAAACTGGAAACCACCATCAGGAGACATTGGGGGTTCAGGGTCTTGCTCAGCTTGGCATGAACTCCAGGCGAGGGATTGGAACCAGTAACCCTCCGGTAACTGAGGGTTACCCACCACCTCTCGTCCTACCCACCGAGCCATATACAGATTGTTTCCTGTTCTTCCTGCTTCCATCCATCGGTGTGAATACCGTTTCTGCTCTAGTGCTCCCTGGTGGCTGTTGGAAGAATTTCAAATACTTTTCTCAAATTCCTGGTCTCAAACAAGACCAGGGAGATGGTGATTGACTTCCAGAAGAGGAGGACTGCTTTACAGCCGCTCTGCATTCTGGGTAGAGATGTGGAGGAGTACAAATACCTGGGAGTGACCATCGACAGTAGACTGAGCTGGAGGAGCAACAGTACTGCTGTGTACAAGAAGACCTGCAGCCGACTTTACTTCCTCAGGAAGCTGAGGTCGTTCAATGTGTGCAGCAAGATCCTGGAGACCTTCTACCAGTCTGTGGTGGCCAGCACCTTGTTCTTCTCTGTCATCTGCTGGAGGAGCACCATCGCAGCCAGTGACGCCAACAGACTGAATAAACTAATCAGACTGGCTGGCTCTGTCATTGGCAGCAAACAGGGCTCACTTGAGGCAGTGGTAGAGAGGAGGTTACTGAACAAACTTTTATCCATCATGGAAAACCATGACCATCCTCTCTACCCACTCCTGGACGAACAGCGGAGCTCCTTCTCCAAAAGGCTCAGACAGCTCCGCTCGAGAACATCTCTTTCTTTCCGTACGTGATCGGGCTCTACAACGACTCACTTAGCAGATAGGAAGTTGTTGCTGTGACACACAAATTTCCCATGTGTGGGATCATTAAAGTAGATTCTGATTCTGAAAAATGGGACGCATCAATCCGTAAGATGCAGGGTGGAAGGAGAGTCAAAAAAGTTTAGACTTATACGGCGTAATCTACGGTAATGCGGGCCAGAGTTTGGCACCCTGCATTGCACCGCAGTTGGCTGCCACGTCGGGACCAAATGGGGGGTTAACTGTCTTCTCCAAGGAACCTAGATGTGAACCCAGTGGGATTCGAACTTGCGAAATTCCGGAGAACTTCCTGTCCAACGGCGAATGCTCTTTCACTGAGCCACTGCCTCCCCCAGGGTTAAGGTTAGGTCAGCCTGTAAAAAATCCAGTTATTTTGAGCCCTGCGTTTTTTAAGCAGTGAATTTGAACTGAAATAATAATAAAAATGTTCTTAAAGAGACAGTAGAACAAACAGTCACCACCTGGATTTAACTAAGCAAATAGATCCCAGCCTCCTATTGGACGATTACCCGTGGGCGTGGAAAAGATGGTCTGTTTGAGATGGGTAACATCATCGGCTGGCATCAAGCAGAGGAAACATCTCAGGAGATGATTGGGTTAAAAACTGGGACCCGCCGTCTTCCAGGAAGAAATATGGGCGGAAAAAAATCTTGAACGATCGTGATCGGCGATCATGTGGTGAGATCGAATCAAAGAAAAACAACCGTAGAACTCAGAGATGTGTTTAATGGTGAATGTAAGAGCGAAAGGAACTGAACGGGTGTGTAGCTTTAAGAAAACCCTGAATCAGTGACCCTGACCAGAAAAAAAAAGACTGAAGGAATGTAAGAAGGTCAGAGATAAAGTCAGAGAGGTCAGACTGAGATGTGCAGAGGAGAGAGAGAGAGTACATCAGAAGAAGGATGCTGGGTTTGGAACCACCAGGATCCTGGTTACCATGGTGAGAGTAGGAACATAGATCCTGGTTACCATGGTGAGGGTAGGAACATAGATCCTGGTTACCATGGTGAGGGTAGGAACATAGATCCTGGTTACCATGGTGAGGGTAGGAACGTAGATCCTGGTTACCAGGGTCAGGGTAGGAACGTAGATCCTGGTTACCATGGTGAGGGTAGGAACGTAGATCCTGGTTACCATGGTGAGGGTAGGAACGTAGATCCTGGTTACCATGGTGAGGGTAGGAACGTAGATCCTGGTTACCATGGTGAGGGTAGGAACGTAGATCCTGGTTACCATGGTGAGGGTAGGAACGTAGATCCTGGTTACCATGGTGAGGGTAGGAACATAGATCCTGGTTACCATGGTGAGGGTAGGAACGTAGATCCTAGTTACCATGGTGAGGGTAGGAATGTATATCCTGGTTACCATGGTGAAGGTAGGAACGTAAATCCTGGTTACCATGGTGAGGGTAGGAACGTAGATCCTGGTTACCATGGTGAGGGTAGGAACATAGATCCTGGTTACCATGGTGAGGGTAGGAACGTAGATCCTAGTTACCATGGTTAGGGTAGGAACGTAGATCCTGGTTACCATGGTGATGGTAGGAACGTTGATCCTGGTTACCATGGTGAGGGTAGGAACGTAGATCCTGGTTACCGTGGTGAGGCTAGGAACGTAGATCCTGGTTACCATGGTGAGGGTAGGAACGTAGATCCTGGTTACCATGGTGAGGGTAGGAACATAGATCCTGGTTACCATGGTGAGGGTAGGAACGTAGATCCTAGTTACCATGGTGAGGGTAGGAACGTAGATCCTGGTTACCATGGTGATGGTAGGAACGTTGATCCTGGTTACCATGGTGAGGGTAGGAACGTAGATCCTGGTTACCATGGTGAGGGTAGGAACGTAGATCCTGGTTACCATGGTGAGGGTAGGAATGTGGATCCAGGAAAGAGGACTAGAGGAAGACCAAAGAGGAGGTTCATGGATACAGTGAAGGAAGACATGAAGATAGTTGGTGTGACTGAAGAGGATGCAGGAGATAGGGTTAGATGGAGGAAACTGACTTGATGTGGCGACCCCTGGAGGGTGATTATGGTAGGACAAGAAGCAAGGGAACTCGTTAACTGTCCAGAGTGACGGGCACATTAGGGTGAGAAGAGAGGCAGGTGCAGGGATGGCCCAATGAAATATCAGAGTGTATCACCCTTTTTTTGCCAGGCAGTGTAAATATGTGGAATGACTATTTTACACACACACACACACACACACACACACACACACACACACACACACACACACACACACACACTCTCCTGCTTCATTGTTTTTTCCCTGTGTTTTTTTTTTCAGTGTTTCACTGGCAGGCCACGATAATGGGACCCGTAAGTTTCTTTTTTAATTATTCATTCTAACGATGTTTATTTGGAGCTGATTGGCGCCGCCTGCTGGACGCTGTCTGACCCCCGTGTGTGTGTGTGTGTGTGTTTCAGAACGACAGCCCTTATCAGAGCGGAGTTTTCTTCCTGACCATCCACTTCCCCACAGATTACCCCTTCAAACCTCCAAAGGTAAGACCTGGGCACCCCATTTCTCTCTCTCTCTGTGAACGTTTGATCTGACCCCTCATCGCTGCCTCGCCCACAGGTTGCGTTCACCACCAGAATCTACCACCCAAACATCAACAGCAACGGCAGCATCTGTCTGGACATCCTGCGGTCACAGTGGTCCCCCGCCCTCACCATCTCCAAAGGTAACACTAGTTGTGTTCCGTCGTCTTCCGCTTACTGATTAATAAACATTAGGAGTTTAACGAGGGGGAGGGGTTTAAGTATCTCAGGGTCTTGTTTACGAGTGGGAGAAGGATGGAGCGGGAGATCGACAGACGGATCGGTGCAGCTTCAGCAATAACTAGGATGCTGCATTGATCCGTCGTGGTGAAGAAAAGAGCTGAGCCGAAAAACAAAGCTCTCGATTTACAAGTCATCTACGTTCCTACTCTCACCATGGTAACCAGGATGTACGTTCCTACCCTCACCATGGTAACCAGGATGTACGTTCCTACCCTCACCATGGTAACCAGGATCTACGTTCCTACCCTCACCATGGTAACCAGGATCTACGTTCCTACCCTCACCATGGTAACCAGGATCTATGTTCCTACCCTCACCATGGTAACCAGGATCTACGTTCCTACCCTCACCATGGTAACCAGGATCTAGGTTCCTACCCTCACCATGGTAACCAGAATCCACGTTCCTACCCTCACCATGGTAACCAGGATCTACGTTCCTACCCTCACCATGGTAACCAGGATCTACGTTCCTACCCTCACCATGGTAACCAGGATCTAGGTTCCTACCCTCACCATGGTAACCAGAATCCACGTTCCTACCCTCACCATGGTAACCAGGATCTACGTTCCTACCCTCACCATGGTAACCAGAATCCACGTTCCTACCCTCACCATGGTAACCAGGATCTACGTTCCTACCCTCACCATGGTAACCAGGATCTACGTTCCTACCCTCACCATGGTAACCAGGATCTACGTTCCTACCCTCACCATGGTAACCAGGATCTAGGTTCCTACCCTCACCATGGTAACCAGAATCCACGTTCCTACCCTCACCATGGTAACCAGGATCTACGTTCCTACCCTCACCATGGTAACCAAGATCTACGTTCCTACCCTCACCATGGTAACCAGGATCTACGTTCCTACCCTCACCATGGTAACCAGGATCTGTGTTCCTACCCTCACCATGGTAACCAGGATCTACGTTCCTACCCTCACCATGGTAACCCGGATCTATGTTCCTACCCTCACCATGGTAACCAGGATCTACATTCCTACCCTCACCATGGTGACCAGGATCTACGTTCCTACCCTCACCATGGTAACCAGGATCTACGTTTCTACCCTCACCATGGTAACCAGGATCTACGTTCCTACCCTCACCATGGTAACCAGGATCTACGTTCCTACCCTCACCATGGTAACCAGGATATACATTCCTACCCTCACCATGGTAACCAGGATCTACATTCCTACCCTCACCATGGTAACCAGGATCTACGTTCATACCCTCACCATGGTAACCAGGATCTACGTTCCTACCCTCACCATGGTAACCAGGATTTATGTTCCTACCCTCACCATGGTAACCAGCTGTGGGTGGTGACTGAAAGAATGAGATTGCGGATACAAGCGGCTGAAATGAGCTTCCTCCGCAGGGTGGCTGGGCTCTCACTTAGAGATTGTGTGAGGAGCTCTGCCATCCGAGAGGAGCTTGGTGTCGACCTAGCCAGATGGAGGTGGTTCGGGCATCTCGTCAGGATGCCCCCTAAGCGCTGGTGAGGTGTTTCGGGCACGTTCCACCAGGATGAGACCAAGAGGCAGACCCCGGACCTGCTGGAGAGACTATGTCTCACAGCTGGCTGGGGAATGACTCGGGATCCTTCCGGGTGAGCTAGAGGATGCAGCCGGGATGAGAGAGGCTTGGGCTTCCCGTCTGAGGCTGTTGCCCCCGCGGTCCAGCCCCGGATGCGAGGAAGATGACCGAACGAAAACTAAACAACATGAGAAACTGTTTCTTTTAAATTTCGGGAAGTTTGTTTCCATTAAAAATTCTTTTTTTTTTTTTCCATCAGTCCTCCTGTCGATCTGCTCCCTGCTGTGTGACCCGAATCCGGACGACCCCTTAGTTCCTGAGATCGCCCGCATTTACAAGACGGACAGAGAAAAGTATGACATCATCGTTTCACAATAAAACTTTTTAACTGCAATTTACACTGTTTTATTGAGGTTTTTCAAAATAAAATTACAACAAAAAAAAATCAACTTTTCAGTTTCGTCTCATTTCAGATGTTTTTTTTTGCTCTTTTTGATAATTTTTTTTATGTTTTTCTGACTTTTTTTTTTTTTTTTTCGGCAGGTACAATAAAATAGCTCGAGAATGGACACAAAAGTACGCCATGTAGGCCGACCGACGAAAGAAAGAAGACAAAAACGTACAAACAAAGAAAAGTATAAAAGAATAACACCTGGTTGGTTTCCATGGAGTGCTTTCTTTGAGCCACGCCCACTCACCCACCCACCCTCACCCATCACCAACCCCTCCCTCATCAACGTCTGCACATCATAAAAAAAACATTTTTAATCCGTTTCTCTTTCGTCACTGAAATCATTCCTTTTGTTTTTTTCTTCTTCTTTTTTTTTTTTTAAATCTTCATCAAATTGTTTTTAATTTTATTTGAGGGGGGGGGGACGGGGGAGGGGGGGATTGGGGAGGGGGGGAGGAATCAAAATGGCCGTGTTTTGAAAAAAAAAAAAAAGTTCATGTAAACGAATCATGTTTCACGTTGAACCGACTCCCCCCGCCCGCCCCTCCCTCCCCACAGGGGTTCACTCCCACCCACACCCAGCTCTTACCCAACCTGATTTCCCACCTCCTCTCGCTCTCCCCCCTCCTCCCCTACCCACCACCCGCCCTCAAACATCTTCGTTCATTCCTATAATGGAAATTCTGAACCGGCTATTTAAGCAAAAAAAAAAAAAAAAATTTTTTTTTTTTTCAAACGTTAATCTTCTTAGTTTTTTTTTTTTTTTTTTTTTTTGCTTTCATCAGATTAAAGCAGGTAAGATCTGCGGGACTGGCATCGGGCTCTCTGCGTGCGAGGAGACCCTCACTCTCTTCTTGCACAAAAACCTCTGTATATTAAAAATGACCTGAAAGGCTCGTTGAGCTTTGTGTGTTGATTAAACTGTGTAATAAAAACTTCAGACTGGTCTCTGGATTCAGTTCCTACATCAGATCCTTACGCTCATTGCCGGGGGCAGCACACTCTGCCACCCTGCGGAAGAAGCTCATATCAGCCGTTTGTATCGGTGATGTCCTTATGTAGGTCACCAACCACAGATGGTTACCATGGTGAGGGTAGGAACGTAGATCCTGGTTACCACGGTGAGGATAGGAACGTAGATCCCGGTTACCATGGTGAGGGTAGGAACGTAGATCCTGGTTACCATGGTGAGGATAGGAACATAGATCCTGGTTACCATGGTGAGGATAGGAACGTAGATCCCGGTTACCATGGTGAGGGTAGGAACGTAGATCCCGGTTACCATGGTGAGGGTAGGAACGTAGATCCTGGTTACCATGGTGAGGGTAGGAACGTAGATTGACTGGTAAATCCAGAACTTTATTTTTCAGCGTCCCACCCGGGATTCAAATCCTGACCTTGTTGCTGTGAAGCCACTGTGCAGGCCTTTGATAAAATTAAGTTAAAAAATTGACGTGATTTTACTTTGAAAAAAAACTGAAAATATTGTGAATAATTTAACTTGATTTCTTTCACAAACCAAATAATTTTAATTTGGAAATCAGTGAGTGAATGGAATTTAAAAAATGGATAATTTAGTTTTTCTGATACGTTAGAATAAAGAATTGAAAAATTAGAAAATTTTATGAGTTTGATACGAAAATAAAAAACAAAAATAGAAGTTTTATTTTTTTATTAGTTTGAATTTGTTGTGTAAAAAAAAACATTTCTGTCGCCCTCTGGTGGTGAAGTGTTTATCACAAATCAACAAAAATATTAAGTCAAGATTTAAACACGTTTAACTTGTAATTTTTCAATTTTCAAAAATACATTTAAGGGATTTTATTTTAAAAAAAAGAAAAAACAAGTAAAAACACTGAGAAAGTTTTTATGTTTCAAAAAATTGAAGTTTAAGGTCTAAAAAGAAAAATGTTTTTGGTCGCCCTCTGCTGGTCAAAAAAGGAACTCATCTTACAAGTTTTAGAATCAGAATCAGAATGCTTTTATTGCCATGTCAATGAGAATATTAGAGACTAGGAACTTGCTTTGATACAGCTGTGCAATATTATAAGATGAAAATAATAAAAAATAAAATAAATAAAAATAATAAAAATAATTTTAACAAAACAGAGTACTCAGAAAGAAAAAGAAAAGTAGTGACATGTCATAGAAAATAATAAAAAATAATAAAGATGGTAAAATGACAAGAGGGAGGTGATTAAGAGATGTGGGGTTCAGGTTATAAAGTATTAATTAGACTAACGGCAGAAGGGAAGAAGCTGTTTTTGTGGCGGGACGTTTTTAAATTTTCACATAAAAAAATGATTTGCTAAAAAATAATAAAATAATAATTTTAAATTACAATCTGTTTTTCATTTTATTTACACGTAAAACAAAAAATGAACATATTTATATTTTATTTAAATAAATAAAATTCAAAGAGTAAAAATTTTTTAAGATGGTTCTCTGTATTTGATTATAAAAGGATTAAATAATTATCACAAATAACTTCTGATAAAATTAAAAAATATATTTTTTTACTTCAATGGTTACCATGGTGACAAAATAAGAAAAATAAAAACAGTTTATAAAAATTTAAATTCAAACTTTAACTGATTTTTTGTTTTAGACTATTTAAAAGTTAGAAAAACTAAACCGGAAGTAAAAAGTCATTGTTTTCTTGCTTCATTTTTTACTCTTTGACGTAAATCCTTGATTCTGATTGGTTCGGAATGCGGAAGTAATTAATGATTAGCATTTAGCTTCCCGGTGACCTTGCTGCTTTAACGGGATCCAAAAACCGGGAACCGATTTTAACAAATAGTCTTTATCGTGATTTAAAGTGAGATGGCGAAGCTTTCTGCGATCGTTCCTGAGACTTCTCCTGGTTTACGGTTTACTAAAGGTAAACACACACACACACACACAGGCTAACGTTAGCTTCACACACGTGATGAAAACATTCAAAATAAACTCTGATTATTTTTCAAATTTAACATAAAAATCATAAATTTTTAAATAATTTCTACTGATTTTCTTCTTTTTATCAGCAGATTTTCTGATGACGTAACTGTTTGTTTACATTAAAGTTTTTATTTCAGTTAAAAAATTTAATTCTTTAACAAATTAAAACAGAAAAAGACTGAAAAGAGTTTTAAAATAAACACTGATCCATTTCTATTCATTTGGCTGAACTTTGTTAGTTAACTAGTTACTCGGTTAACTAGTTAGTTTACTAGTTAGTTAACTAGTCAGAGTCTATCAGTTAGTTTGATCAACCAAACTTCTAAAAAACAGAAACCATCCTGTTTTAATGTCAGGATTAAATTCATGTTTTTAATCGTTTATAATCAGTTATTCTTTTATTTTGGTAAATATTTTATAAACAAACAAGAACCATGTTGTAGAGATCTACAGGAACACACGCATGCGCACACCTCCACTCCAACATGTATCTTAGAAGGTCTCCTTTAATTGGTCGATGTTTGTATTTAATAATGATAATAATGAACTGTTTGGTGGACTCACAGCAAGCAGGTCAGGGTTCCAGTCCCAGAGTGTGAGTGAAGCTTGAAACGCTGTCCTTTCTGTGTGGGGTTTGCATGTTCTCCCACTCTCTAAAAACATGTTCAGTCGTCTTCGTTTATCCGGGGCTGGGTCGCTGGGGCAACAGCCTCAGACAGGAATGCCGCCCTGGTTTCTCTCACCCCGGCTGCATCCTCCATCTCACCCAGAAGGATCCTGAGGTGTTTCCTGTCCAGCTGGCAGACATAGTCCCTCCAGCGGGTCGAGGGTCTGCCTCTCGGATTCCTCCCGGTGGCTGGTGCCTGAAACACCTCACCAGCGAGGCGTTTGGGGGGCATCGGTGGTTCAGCTACTCTCGACCCAGAGGAGCAACGACCACCTTATTTGGGTGGAGCGGTCGACGTGCCCCTGTAATCCGAGGTGCCAGGTTGTCGGGGGCTTCGAGCCTCAGGTACCCAAGGTAAACGGGTCTTATGTGGGAGCCAGACATATACGCCCCTTATGAAGAATAGCAGCATGGCAAAGTGTCCCTTGCCTTGACGCGGGTCAGTGGGGCCCCCTGTGGCGCCAAATACGAGGGTGGGGCACAAGAGTGAGTGCCTGGTCGGTGGGCCAGGCTCAGCCCGAACAGGAGACACGGGCCTTCCTCAAAGTGGACTCACCACCTGCAGATAGAGTCGGGTGAAGGAAGAGATGGGCAGAAGCTGACGCGGGCAGACCTGCGGGTGCATAGGATAGTTTCAAAAACGGGATTCGAAATTCTGATCTAAAAAACGTAAATTAAATGGTGTGTATGTGTCTGTGTGTGTGTGTGTCTCTCTCTTTGCAGAGCATGTCCTGTTTGCCTTGCCGGTTGCCATCGTCGCGGCGGCTGCGGGCTTTCTGGCGGGCAGGTACCTGAGCAGGTGTAAAAGGAAGAGCCAGGTGAACACCACCATCTCTAAAGACAGTCCCAAAGTGGTGCACTGCTTCGACATGGAGGACATCGGAAACAAAGCCGTTTACTGTCGCTGCTGGAAGTCCAAGAAGGTCAGAGCGAGCGAGTGAGCGAGAGGGAGCGTGTTAACCCTCATTTATCAAAGTTACGTCCAGGTTAAAAGGTCTGGGTTTAAAGGTATGCGACCGTACGGTCCGCGCACATCACCGACGGATAAAAACGGCTGATAAAAATATAAACTATGATTCGGACGGGCATTGATACACAATAATACAGACCTATTACATCATATTTAACCAGGACTAGTTACTTAAGGTTACTCCTGGTTATACAAAGAGGATGCAGTGACCTCTGCTGGCTGTAAAGCTGTATGACACCTGTTTTTACAAAATAAAACTTGCCGAAAAATATCAAACAATCAACTTAATACGAGGGCACTCGAGCAGATGAAGACGCTAGTGTAGCCGGGTGTTTGTATTTACACCGATGGATGGAAGCAGGAAGAGCAAGAAGAAACAATCCACTGTCTAAACACCACTACCATCCACCACTTCCTGTTCTAAACTTATCACAATAAAACATAGATCCTGGTTACCATGGTGAGGGTAGGAAAGTAGATCCTGGTTACCATGGTGAGGGTAGGAACGTAGATCCTGGTTACCATGGTGAGGGTAGGAACGTAGATCCTGGTTACCATGGTGAGGGTAGGAACGTAGATCCTGGTTACCATGGTGAGGGTAGGAACGTAGATCCTGGTTACCTTGGTGAGGGTAGGAACGTAGATCCTGGTTACCATGGTGAGGGTAGGAACGTAGACCCTGTTTGCCATGGTGAGGGTAGGAACGTAGATCCTGGTTACCACGGTGAGAGTAGGAACGTAGATCCTGGTTACCATGGTGAGGGTAGGAACATAGATCCTGGTCACTATGGTGAGGGTAGGAACGTAGATCCTGGGTACCATGGTGAGGGTAGGAACATAGATCCTGGTCACCATGGTGAGGGTAGGAACGTAGATCCTGGTTACCATGGTGAGGGTAGGAAGGTAGACCCTGTTTGCCATGGTGAGGGTAGGAACGTAGATCCTGGTTACCACGGTGAGAGTAGGAACGTAGATCCTGGTTACCATGGTGAGGGTAGGAACATAGATCCTGGTCACTATGGTGAGGGTAGGAACGTAGATCCTGGTTACCATGGTGAGGGTAGGAACGTAGATCCTGGTCACCATAGTGAGCAGAGGTGTCAAAAGTACCAACATTTTCTACTCAAGTAGAAGTATAAATACCGAGTTAAAAAACTACTTTAGTAAAAGTAGAAGTATCAACTCAAGTTTTCTACTTAAGTAAAAGTAAAAAGTAACCTATTTTAAAAATACTTCAAGTAAAAAAGTAAAAGTAATTTTCAGAAAAAAAGGAATATTGTTAACAAAAGCGTATGAACATATTTTTTAACTATTATCACATGCTTTAAGGAGCAGAAAATATGATAATAAATGAAAGTGTTTTGGTGAAACTTTATGAATCAGAAACATTTATTTCTTCATAATCTTTATTGGAAATCGATTAATTAACACAATCAAATGTATTATCATAAGCAGGGCATTATGTAACGTCCCTTCAGCTACCAAGCTTCACTCTGCATCACCTAATTTAACCAACTTCAGCAGACACAAACACACTCAATGTTAAAAAAATAAATAAATAAATAAAATGACCAAAAGGCTTTTTCAAGCCTTGAAGGCAGCTAGTTTTCAAAGTTCTTTGAGGCAATACTGAATAGTCTTTAACAAGTTGATAAGGTTGGGAGTGCCACATACAGCGTGCGTGACACCTGGAACCAGCGTTGCCAGGTGGGAGGTGCTGGATTATCGTACCAATGACGTAAAATTATCGTATTTTACAAAAAATATCGTACACCCAGTAAAACCACGCCCATTGACAAAATAACACCCTTTACATGCACTCGTAAGGCAGTGGGAGTGAAGGAAACACACAGGAGGCAAAATCCTTGGATTCTTTTTCTAAAATTTTAAGAACTGTAAAAATGAAAAAATAACCAGGGAAATAAGATTTTAAAAAACCCAGAAAGAAACCAGTAGGGGCGGGACTTAGGAGACGGTATATATAAATTTATATATATACATATCTACATATATATGTGTACATATAAGGTTTTTTTAATGTTAACCCAAACATCTACATTATACAAAATCTAAGCGATGTGTAGTTTTAATCTCCTCAGTCAGTCTTTATAAACTAATCAATAACATTTTAGATGCTTTTAAGCACAAATACTTCATCCACTACTATTTATGGATTAATCAGTTCAATTAGCTTTGTTTCTAAAGATAAAATAGTGCGTCACAGATCAAAGTTATTTTTATAAAAATACCATCTACAACATTTTCAGCAAAGACGTTTACAATAACCGCAGACTGAAAATAATAATAAAAAAAACATTTATTTGCTGTTGTTTTTTTAAAAAATTGATAATTCAATCAAAGTTCAGTGTTGCAGCATCAGAAACACTTTGATTTCCGAGCCCGCATCAAGTCTCAAACGCGGAAATTAACGTTCCTGGCTACTCTTTAAAAGTTTGTGGGCGGGGCTACTCGCCCCAAAGTAATGATTGACTGGACCTTTCAGCCAATCATTCATCTGTTCCTTTGTTTGATGCATTCAGGGTTCATAAAAAAAAAAAAAACTCCTACAAACAGTCGCGGCTTCTTAACGGTGACAAAATGGAGAAAGTAGCGAATACTTTTTATAAAATGAACGAAGTAAAAGTACAGATGATTGCATAAAAAAGTAGTGAGTAAAAGTAAAAAGTAGACAAAAAAATAATTACTTCGTTAAAGTAAAGATAACGAGATTTTCTACTTGAGTAAGGTAACGAAGTAGTCTTACTTCACTACTTGACAAAATAAAAAGTTCTATTAGTGAGGGTAGGAATGTAGATCCTGGTTACCATGGTGATGGTAGGAACGTAGATCTTGGTTACCATGGTGAGGGTAGGAACGTAGATCCTGGTTACCATGGTGAGGGTAGGAACGTAGATCCTGGTTACCATGGTGATGGTAGGAGCGTAGATCCTGGTTACCATGGTGATGTTAGGAACGTAGATCTTGGTTACCATGGCGAGGGTAGGAACGTAGATCCTGCATATTTACAGACTGATCAGTTTTTGACAGGAAGTCACTTTTTTGATCCATGACCTGGTTCATGGAATTCTTTTATCACCCTTACCCGTCCCTTCGTTGTGTGAAGGGCGTGGCACAGCGCCAAGGTGTGGTCGCTTGTTTTCATACTGATCTAGATCACGCCTCAAACGGCTTAAAGAGACTAAGATCTGATCGAGAGCAACTTTGATAAATGAGGGAAAGTGTGTGTGTGTGTGTGTGTGTGTGTGTGTGTGTGTGTGTGTGTGTGTGTGTGTGTGTGAGAGAGAGAGAGCGTGTGTGTGTGTGTGTGTGTGTGTGTGAGAGAGAGAGAGAGAGCGTGTGTGTGTGAGAGCGTGTGTCCGCGAGTGTGTGTGAGAGAGCGAGTGTCCGCGAGTGTGTGAGAGAGAGTGTATGTGTGTGTGTGTGAGAGAGTATGTGTGTGTGAGAGAGAGTGTATGTGTGTGTGTGTGAGAGTGTGTGTGTGTGTGTGTGTGAGAGAGAGTGTATGTGTGTGTGTGTGTGTGAGAGAGTATGTGTGTGAGAGAGAGTGTATGTGTGTGTGTGTGAGAGAGTATGTGTGTGTGAGAGAGAGTGTATGTGTGTGTGTGAGAGAGAGTGTATGTGTGTGGGAGAGAGTATGTGTGTGTGACAGAGTGTGTGTCCACGTGTGTGAGAGTGTGTGTCTGCGTGTGTGTGAGAGAGAGTATGTGTGTGTGTCAGGTGTGTGTGTGTGTGGGGGTGATTAATCTCCCTCTCTTGTGTGTATAACTCTAACTCTCTCCCTCCTCTGTGAGTGTGTGAGTGTATGTGTGTATCTCTCTATCCCCTGAAAGTGTGTGAGACTCTCTCTTGCTCTTGTGTGTGTAGCTCTCTCCTCTATGTGTGTGTGTGTGTGTATGTCTCTCTCTCCTGTGTGTGTGTGTGACTCTCTCTCCCTTGTGAATGTGTGTGTGTGTATAACTCTCTCTAGCTCTCCTTTATGAGTGCGTGTGTGCATGCGTGTCACTCTCTCTCTCCCTCCCGTGTGTGTATAAGAGTGTGTGTGCTCGTCCGTGCCCGTGTAACCCTCTCTCTCCCCCTCGCCCCCCCTCAGTTCCCCCTCTGCGACGGAAGCCACACTAAACACAACGAGGAAACGGGGGACAACGTGGGACCCCTCATCATCAAGAAGAAGGACGCCTGAGGAAGCGTCGCCGTGGCAACCACCTGCTAAAACCCTGGGGGGGGAGGGGGGCGATGTGGGGGGGGGGATCTGCCTTCTAAAAAAAAAAAAAAAAAAATGATTGTAGGGTCTTTTAACCCCCTGTTGACCCCGCCCCCCTCCTCCTCCCCCCTCCTCTTCTGAAAACTGATTTCTGTTTCTGTTAAAGCCAATCTGCTGTGTGACCACTTCCTGTTTGGGAGGAGGTGTGTGTGTGGGGTGTGTGTGGAGGGGTCACGCGGGGTGGGGGACGTGTGTGTGCCCCCCCCCTCCCACTTCTTTATGTGTCTTGATTCTGTTTGTTAATAAAGTGAATCTAATTAAAAGCTCTTATTTTTTTAAATTCTCTCTCTCCTGCAGGAGCTCTGCAGAGTGGGAGGGAGGGAGGGAGGGGGGGGGATTTAGGGGAGTGGGGTGTGTGTGTGTGGTGGGGAGAGGGGTTGGGGGGGCGCTGCAGTGTCCAGTGGCCATTTTAAGCCGCTGCAGTACCGCAGAGAGGCCTGTAGAAGACGCTGTGTGCCCTGCAGTGGTCAGCAGCATGGTGTGAGGGGGGTGAGGAGGGGGGGACTCTCAGAAGAGGTGGACTGGACTCTGCTGTGGAGTCACGGACACGCGCATGCGCGTTTTAACAAACTAACTTTTAATTGATTGAAATAAAGTCTTGAAAAACAAGTTTAAATAAAAATAAAAAGTTCTATTAATTTTTTACCATTTTTTAAAATTAAAATGAAAATTTAATAAATATTTTTAATAAAATATTTAAGCAACAAAATTTTAAGATTTTTACATAAAATTATAAGTAAAAATGTATTTTTTTTTTCTTCTTTCGGGTTTTTTAATAAAATTAAAAAAATATATTTTTAGCATTTGATGTTTTCTTTTTTTATTTCTAAATATTAAACTTTAAAATAGGATTTTTATATTTTTAAAAAATATTTATTTATTTACTCGTAAATTTTCAAAATAAAGTTTTGAGAAACAAACTTTAATCAAAATATTTTATTTATAAAGTGAAAAAAAAGTTCTTATATTAAGTTTTATTTCAGTTTTTTTTATAAAATTTTATTTTTTAAGCACTTATTTTGTAAATAAAGCTGTTTTTTTTATTGTTTTCAAACTAGAAATTAGTTTTTTTTTCTACAAAAATTAAAAGTCCAGATGTTTGTTTTTATTTACATTATTTTATCATTTTCTTATTAAAAAATATATTTTTTTAAAAAATCCACGTTTTATTAATTAATAAAAAAATCAATTTTTTAAAACATTAATAGTGATTTAAAAAAATATTTTTAAAATATTATTAATTAAAAAATGGTCTTATTAAAAATTTATTTTTTAAATTAATAAAATAAAGAGATTGAAAACTTGTTAATTATTATTTAAAAAGTGGGTTTTTTTATTATTAATTAAAAAAAAAAAACTTCAAAATTGATTTAATTTTAATACAACTTTTATTAAAAAAAAAAAAAAAAGTTACCGGATGTTTTCTTGAAAATAAAAGTTTTTTTCTATAAATAATAAAAATATTTAGGAAAGGGGGGGGGGCATTGTGAGGACCCCCCCCCATCACGACCCCCTCTCTGCGCACGCGCACAGGCTTCAGAATCCACTTTTCCACATTTTTTCAGCGACGCCCCTAAAAAAAAAAAAAAAAAAAAAAAAAGAAAGAAAAAAAAAGAAAAAATTTTCCACGCAGAGTGTTTTTGCGGAGCCTCCGCAACAGCAGCGCCATTTCCTGCGCTGCCGCAAAAAGGACCTGCGGTGAGTTTCACGCGTTTTTACACATTTTACACTTTTTAATGTTTTTAACATTTTTTTAAATTTTTAATAATGTTATTAATGTGCGCGTGCGCGTGGTGGCGGACACCCCTCTTAATCTGCCCCCCCCTCCTCCTTATCTCTATGGTAACCTTTAATCGCGTTCTGGTTCTGGTTGGGGTTCTGGTGCTGGTTCACCCCCCTCCTCAGACAAAAGGACTCCGCCGCTGCCGCTGCTTTTCTGTTTGTTTCTTCTCTTCCTGCGGTTTGAAAATGGCGCTGCGCTGCGCATCTGAGCTGCGCATAAACGCATATTTTTTGCATATTTTTGCTTCTTATTTGATTCGCTTTGATTTTTTTTTTTTTTATCCTTAAATTTTCTTAAAGAGACAGGCAGCCGCACCGCGCATGCGCACAAACACCCCTCTCTCTTCCACTCTGAGCTTTACTTTCACACTTTGTTTGTTATGGTTTTAAAAATATGAATTTTAATCACTCTCTCTCCCTCCCTCCCCCTTCCCTCACTTCCCCCGTGCCCCCCACCCTCCAACCCACTCCTCATATTTACCTGTGCCCCCCCCACCCCCCTCCTTCCCATCAACCCCCTCCTCCAGGATGCAGCACAGAATGGAATTCGGGATTTCGGCCAAAACGTTGAAGTGAATCTTCGTGCCCCCATCATCGTCCCCCCTTCCTCCCTCCCCCACACTCACACACTCAGACCAAACTCCCCCCCTTCCTCCCCCACACTGCTATGTCCACTGTGGTGGACATGGCTGGCCCCTCCCCCCCTGATCAGCCCCCCAGCAGCGCTAAGATCCCCAACGAGCCCCTCAGACCGAGCCTGAAACGCTCCCACCATTCTTACACTCTGCCACACTACATGCCAGCCCCGTCCCCCGCCGTGGACCAAGCCGCCTCCCCGCCTCAGCCGCGCTCCGCTCAGCCCGTCCACGCCAAACCGCGGCGCCCGCCTTCCTGGCCGGACATGTGGGAGTCGCCCAGCGGGCTCCACCTGGCGCACGCCGCCGAGCTGCTGATGCGTGCCGGGCTGCTGACCATCACCCCACCTGAACAGGCCGCCCCGGTTGCCCCCGGCGCCCAGACGCCCAAGCCCGGCGACACCAAAGGAGGGAAAGACGGAGAGGGCGGAGCCTCCGGTCCGGAGGAGGAGGAGGAAGATCCCAGCGGGTGCGGCACAGACTTCCAACCTTTCTTGGGGGCATGGTTCCCCTTTAGCCCCACTCTGCTGCCCCTGGCTGGCTTTCAAATGGGCGGGGCTCAGTGGAGGAGCGGCGCAGCGGAGCCTTCGGAGGGCGTGGTTGGCGAGGGATACTCTCCGGGCTCTTTAGGGGGCGGTAGCCGCAGGAAAAGGAAGCGGTGCGGGGAGTGCGTGCCGTGCCGCCGGCAGACGAACTGCGAGCAGTGCAGCAGCTGCAGGAACCGTAAGCGAGGACATCAGATCTGCAAGTACAGGAAGTGTGAGGAGCTGAAGAGGAAGCCTGGGGGCCCCGGGGGGCCGGGGTCCGAGTTCACACTGGGGGCGGAGAGAAGCGGCGGTGATGGACATTAGCTCCGCCTCCATCCGTTTTGTTGACAATCAGTGGAGGTGGATGTGGGATGGATTGGGGGGACTGTGGGTGTATTTTTTTTTTTTGGGGGGGGTCCTCTGTAAGATAGCCTGTAAATACCTGAAGGTCTTTTTTTACGTTCCTGCTTCTGCTCGAATAAATTATTTCATGTGCAACTCGTTCTGTAAAACTGTTGGATCTTTTCAAAATAAAAGACTTTGCCGTGTCCGTAGCTTCCTGTGACCCGCTTTTACACCCCCTTAATACCCCCCATATATGACCTTCCTATCTGCCTGATCGTCCTTGTGTGACCCTCCATCTGACCACCCCTCACTGACCCCCCTGGTGACCCCCTACCTCCATCTACCTGCATGGATGTGACTGAGTCTCCGTGTTTGCAGCCATGTTGCTGCTCGTGATGCGTGAGTGTCTGTGGGGCCATGTGTGTGTGTGTGTGTGTGTGTGTGTGTGTGTGTGTGTGTGGATTATGAGTCACCTAATAGTGTGGCTGAGAGCCTTATCGCAAACCCACAGACACACACACACACCTACACACCGCTTTGGCAGGTCCTACACACCTAAAACAAACACATACGAACACATACAAAGATACACAAACAACACACACACACGTTTGCCAACACACACGTCGATACACACACACACTGGTAGTTTTTAAATGTTATTTGAACTGAATCCTGTGTGTTTCTGCTTTTTTTTCCTCTTCTGCTTGTTGCCGTAACGATGGCTGATGTGATAAGACCTTCTTCCTCGCCACTCCAGGGGACCGCAGGGAAGACGTAACCATGGCAACGGCCGGCCCGAGGTGTCACGCTATAATTGGGCCACGGCTGCACTTCCTGTGAGCCTTCAGTCAGGGGGGATCGCAGAGGGACTGTGTGTGTGTGTGTGTGTGTGTGTGTGTGTGTGTGTGTGTGTGTGTGTGTGTGTCAGGCAGAGGGAGAAAGCGCTGCACGCCAGCCAACGCAGGACACTGCCAACTCATGGAGAAAAGCAGTGAGATCCAACATCATGCTGAAAGACACACACACACATAGGTACTGACACATGGATACACATACAAAATCACACACACAAACACACACACACATAGGTACACACACACACACTGACACATGGATACACACACAGGCTACGTCTGTGTCCACACACAGACGCAGACAAAAAGAGACATTCAGGAACACACACACATTGATACACCCATTACACTCATACACACACACACACAGGATACACACGCTACTTCTGGGTCTACACACCTATGTAGACAAAAAGGAACACACACACACCTACAGTGACACACACACGCACACACATAGAAACACACACACACTCACACACACGCTCTAGCTCAGTGTGCCCTCCTCAGTGCCCTCCTCAGTGGGCCCTCCTCAGTGCCCTCCTCAGTGTGCCCTCCTCAGTGTGCCCTCCTCAGTGCGCCCTCCTCAGTGGGCCCTCCTCAGTGCCCTCCTCAGTGCGCCCTCCTCAGTGGGCCCTCCTCAGTGCCCTCCTCAGTGTGCCCTCCTCAGTGCACCCTCCTCAGTGGGCCCTCCTCAGTGCCCTCCTCAGTGTGCCCTCCTCAGTGTGCCCTCCTCAGTGTGCCCTCCTCAGTGCCCTCCTCAGTGTGCCCTCCTCAGTGCGCCCTCCTCAGTGTGCCCTCCTCAGTGTGCCCTCCTCAGTGCGCCCTCCTCAGTGCGCCCTCCTCAGTGTGCCCTCCTCAGTGCCCTCCTCAGTGTGCCCTCCTCAGTGCGCCCTCCTCAGTGGGTCCTCCTCAGTGCGCCCTCCTCAGTGCCCTCCTCAGTGTGCCCTCCTCAGTGCGCCCTCCTCAGTGCGCCCTCCTCAGTGTGCCCTCCTCAGTGGGTCCTCCTCAGTGCGCCCTCCTCAGTGTGCCCTCCTCAGTGTGCCCTCCTCAGTGCGCCCTCCTCAGTGGGTCCTCCTCAGTGCGCCCTCCTCAGTGTGCCCTCCTCAGTGTGCCCTCCTCAGTGCCCTCCTCAGTGCCCTCCTCAGTGCGCCCTCCTCAGTGTGCCCTCCTCAGTGTGCCCTCCTCAGTGCCCTCCTCAGTGCTCTAGCTTAACATTACCTTTAATCTATGGTTAAAAGAACATGGCACTGACTCCATGACCTTCCTTTCTGAAGGTCATTAGACCATGAAGGTCCTATCTGAAGCTCATAGGTCACCTGCTTCTAAACCAATAGCAGGAGTCGAAGCAGTCACCTGATTATATAAATATAAACATTAAGAACAAGAGGGACATTTATTACACTGTCATACACACACACACACACACATACAGTGACACACACACACACATACAGTGACACACACACACCTACAGTGACATACACATACAGTGACACACACACACATACAGTGACACACACACACATACAAACAAACACACACTGACACACATACATACATCTACAGTGACACACACATGCAGTGACACACACACAATACCACACACACATACACAGTAACACATACACACACACATACACACTCACACACTGAGTAACACACACACACACAAACATGTACAGTGACTCATACACACACATACAGTGACATACACACACTCTCACACACACACATACAGTAACATACACACACACACACACTGACACACATACACACATACACACACACACACACACTCACACATACAAACACACACACACACACATACAGACACACATACATACAGTACGTACACAAACACACACACTCTCTCTGTCACACACAGTAACACACACACACACATACACACAGTGACACACACACAGTGACACACACATACACACACACACTGACACACATACACACACACACAGAGTGACACATAAACACACACACACACACCTACAGTGACACACACCTACAGTGACACACACACACACTACCACATACATACACATACACCTACAGTGACACACACACACATACATACATACATACAGTACATACACTACACACACAAAGTAACACACACACACTCTCTGTCACACACAGTAACACACACACACACACACACACACACACACAGAAACTTGTTTTTCATGTTTTTAGACAAAAGAAAAAATGTTAAATTCTTGGATCCCCCCCTCCCTCTTCCCCCTCCTCGTCCTTCTTCGTCCCTTTTCTCTTTGCTGCCTTTTCTAGTGATTTGGAGCTTTAATCCCACCGCCCTCCCCCTCCCCCACACCCCTCCTGGTCCTGTTACACACACACACACACACACACACACACACACACACACACACACACACACACCGGAAATCTGTGTCACCCCCTGCCCAGCAGGTCCAGTGACTCCCTGAACGCCTGCAGTCTGGCTCCACTGGCCTGCAAGATGGAGGGAGGGAGAGAGGGGGCTGGAAAGGAGGTAGAGGTGGTGGTGGTGGTGGGGGGGGGTTGAAAGAGAGGCAGGGGAGGGAGGGGAAGGACGAGGAGGAGGGGGGGGACTGGAAAGTAGATCTAGGGAGAGGTGGAAGAGAGAGAAGGGGGGGAGGAAAAAGAGCTGGTGAAATTGGGAGAGATGAAAAGCAGGACACAGGGGGAGAGCGGGGGAGAGCGGGGGGAGGACGGAGAGGGAGCAGTGGGGGGTGGAAGGGGAGGGGGAGAGGTGGACAGCAGGGGATGAAGATAACATGAGTCCAAACAAAGAGAGAGAGAGAGGAGGGACGAGCGAACAGCCAGTCTGAGATGCAGGTTAATGATGGATGTGCCGTCCAGTCTGACCCCCCCCTCCTCTCCTTCGTCCCTGTCCCTCCCCCATCACACCTCCCTGCTGCGGACCAACCTGTCGGACCGGCCCGTTGCCATGGAGACGCAGTAGAAACCCGATCCGACTCTCAAACGCAAACACCTTCCTGCACAAACTCATTGGTTCACTGTCTCTGTACCGAGGAGGGCTCGCTGCTTGATGTATCCACATCCCCAGACATGCCGAGTCTCCCGCATTGGGCAGGAGATATCTGCAATTAGGACCTATCTCACGCTCACCCACCGAGGCTGATAAAACTCCCGCATGATGATGTCTATTGCCAGTATTGTTTTTGGTGAACGTCTGGAAGAAGTCGGGCATCCGGGAACTTTGGTGATGTGACACCTGGTCACCATGGTGACCAGGATCTACATTCCTACCCTCACCATGGTAATCAGGATCTACGTTCCTACCCTCACCATGGTGACCAGGATCTACATTCCTACCCTCACCATGGTAATCAGGATCTACGTTCCTACCCTCACCATGGTGACCAGGATCTACATTCCTACCCTCACCATGGTAACCAGGATCTACATTCCTACCCTCACCATGGTAACCAGGATCTACGTTCCTACCCTCACCATGGTAACCAGGATCTACGTTCCTTCCCTCACCATGGTAACCAGGATCTACGTTCCTACTCTCACCATGGTAACCAGGATCTACGTTCCTGCTCTCACCATGGTAACTAATGTGGGTGGTGACCGAAAGAATGAGATCGCGGATACAAGCAGCCGAAATGAGCTTCCTCTGCAGGGTGGCTGTCCCCTAGTAGAGAGAGGCAGTGGGTAGAATTTGGGCGAAGGTGTTTTGAGGTGGTGGGTACGGACTCGGAGGGGAGCTCACTGAGTTCCATGAATACATTGATTGGTGAGGAGGCAGATTTTGTGAGCCCCAAAACAAAGCGGGTACAAGCAGTACAGGGGTGTATTCCTGGTGGTAATTCCTCTTCATACTGATACATAACACTAGGTGGTAACAGACGGAAGACGCACAATTTACCAGCTGATTTCTCATGTTTACTTTATTACATTATTGAATGTCTTGAGATACAAGTGTTGGTATATTACGCCTAACAGAGAACCAAATCCCCTGTGATTTCAAAAATAAATATCGATCATTGCTCTGGTCATTGCTCTAGAGTATGATCAGAGAGTTGACCAGCTGTAGCCAGCCACCTCATGTTTTGATTGGTTTGTTTTATGCCAACTGTCCTGGCGGGTGTTGTCCATTGGTGGATGTGACGTCAAGCTCCTCCTCCTTTTGGCCCCGCCTCCTCAAATCCCTCCAGCCCACAAAAATCCCAAAAACTTGTTAGCTGCATGTTAGCTTCTTGTTAGCTGCATGTTAGCTTCTTGTTAGCTGCCTGTTAGCTTCTTGTTAGCTGCATGTTAGCTCCTTGTTAGCTTCTTGTTAGCTGCTTGTTAGCTGCCTGTTAGCTGCTTGTTAGCTGCCTGTTAGCTGCTTGTTAGCTGCCTGTTAGCTGCTTGTTAGCTGCATGTTAGCTTCTTGTTAGCTGCATGTTAGCTGCTTGTTAGCTGCATGTTAGCTGCTTGTTAGCTGCATGTTAGCTTCTTGTTAGCTTCTTGTTAGCTGCTTGTTAGCTGCATGTTAGCTTCTTGTTAGCTTCTTGTTAGCTGCATGTTAGCTCCTTGTTAGCTTCTTGTTAGCTGCCTGTTAGCTGCTTGTTAGCTCCTTGTTAGCTTCTTGTTAGCTGCATGTTAGCTTCTTGTTAGCTGCATGTTAGCTTCTTGTTAGCTGCATGTTAGCTGCTTGTTAGCTTCTTGTTAGCTGCTTGTTAGCTTCTTGTTAGCTGCATGTTAGCTTCTTGTTAGCTGCATGTTAGCTTCTTGTTAGCTCCTTGTTAGCTTCTTGTTAGCTGCTTGTTAGCTTCTTGTTAGCTCCTTGTTAGCTTCTTGTTAGCTGCTTGTTAGCTGCCTGTTAGCTGCTTGTTAGCTGCATGTTAGCTTCTTGTTAGCTTCTTGTTAGCTGCATGTTAGCTTCTTGTTAGCTCCTTGTTAGCTTCTTGTTAGCTGCATGTTAGCTTCTTGTTAGCTCCTTGTTAGCTTCTTGTTAGCTGCTTGTTAGCTTCTTGTTAGCTGCTTGTTAGCTTCTTGTTAGCTGCATGTTAGCTGCCTGTTAGCTGCTTGTTAGCTCCTTGTTAGCTTCTTGTTAGCTGCTTGTTAGCTTCTTGTTAGCTGCTTGTTAGCTTCTTGTTAGCTGCATGTTAGCTTCTTGTTAGCTGCATGTTAGCTTCTTGTTAGCTCCTTGTTAGCTGCATGTTAGCTTCTTGTTAGCTGCTTGTTAGCTTCTTGTTAGCTTCTTGTTAGCTGCTTGTTAGCTGCCTGTTAGCTGCTTGTTAGCTTCTTGTTAGCTGCTTGTTAGCTGCATGTTAGCTTCTTGTTAGCTTCTTGTTAGCTGCTTGATGTATCCACATCCTTGTTAGCTGCTTGTTAGCTGCTTGTTAGCTGCTTGTTAGCTTCTTGTTAGCTGCTTGATGTATCCAAATTTTCCTTGATTTCCTGTCCAGTCACCGTCTTCTCATCTCTATTTCCTGTTTTTTTCCCCCCACAATGCACCTTGTTAGTTTTTAAAGAGTTTTTTTTTCCTCACTGAAAAGGAGGCTCTAAGGACAGGAATGTTTTGAGTTTGTGAATGAGCTGTTTGTTCTTTTAAAACTGTTTTTATTGGTGTGTAGAAATAAGATCTCTGCAGCTGCTGAAGGTGGACTCTGGTCGTAACAAACGGCCCGCATGTTGATCCGCTGCAGTCATGTTCTCGGCTGTTAATCTTTAGCTGGTTGCTTCCAGGAAGCAGAGTGAAGTCATCCTCATTTCATCACCGTTTGTTTGACCAACGCTGGGTTACTCTCTTCCTGCCTGGACTCGTAGAAACGTGCTCACGAGCAGTCACCATATGTTTCAACTTTTACAGCAAACGAGATTCTTTTTTTGTTACAATGTGAAACTTTTACAGAATCTGGTTAAAAATAAAAATTACATTTTACAGTGAGAACATGCTGGCTTCATCGGGCCGGTTGGGGTCCTGCCCCAAGTGGAGGAGTTTATGTATCTTGGGGTCTTGTTCACGAGTGGGGGAAGGATGGAGCGGGAGATCGACAGGCTGATCGGTGTGGCGTCAGCAATAACTAAGACGCTGCATCAGTTCGTCATGGTGAAGAAAGAGCTGAGCAGAAAAACAAAGGTCTCGATTTACAAGTCGATCTATGTTCCTACCCTCACCATGGTAACCAGGATCTACATTCCTACCCTCACCATGGTTACCAGGATCTACGTTCCTACCCTCACCATGGTAACCAGGATCTACATTCCTACCCTCACCATGGTTACCAGGATCTACGTTCCTACCCTCACCATGGTAACCAGGATCTACGTTCCTACCCTCACCATGGTAACCAGGATCTACGTTCCTACCCTCACCATGGTAACTAGGATGTACGTTCCTACCCTCACCATGGTAACCAGGAGCTACGTTCCTACCCTCACCATGGTAACCAGGATCTACGTTCCTACTCTCACCATGGTAACTAGAATCTATGTTCCTATCCTCACCATGGTAACTAGGATCTATGTTCCTACTCTCACCATGGTAACCAGGATCTACGTTCCTACTCTCACCATGGTAACTAGGATCTACGTTCCTACTCTCACCATGGTAACCAGGATCTACGTTCCTACCCGTACCATGGTAACCAGGATGTACGTTCCTACCCTCACCATGGTAACCAGGAGCTACGTTCCTACCCTCACCTATGGTTACCAGCTGTGGGTGGTAACCGAAAGAACGAGATTGCGGATATAAGCGGCCAAAATGAGCTTCCTCCACAGGGTGGCTGGGCTATCACTGAGAGATCGGGTGAGGAGTTATGCCATCCAGTAGAAGTTTGGAGTAGAGCTTCCTGGGCATGCACAGAACCTTTAAGTGTAGCTCAATTCGACGGGTAGGGAAACTGTAGGAAAGGGGGGATGGATTATGAGTTCTGGGCATGTGCAGAAGGGCACATGTGAGCAAGTATCTCAACTCAGAACACCGGTCAGTTGGGTGGGTAACAGGGAGAGACCCAGATTGGGTCTCCGAGTTCCACAGGGATCACATTTACTGTTTAAAGAGACACAGACAGCACTGTGTCCCTATTTCACCTCACTCTTCACACCTCCACCAGACAGGAAGTCCAAGACTGGCACAGAGAAAGGAAGAAGAAGTTCTTACAAAGCACGGCTAGGAAACCCAACACTGTCCAGCTAAATATAGCGTTGCTTTCACACGCTCTGCATGACTGCTCATGTTAGAGTCACATGTTTGCAGATCCATGGTCGGACAGACAGGAGGTGGGGGAGTTTATTAAGTTGCCTGTGACGTTTTGCATGTGACCCGACTTTGATTTGCTGTGTCTCCCCGAGCGTCTCGCTGGCGACCGCAGACTGGAGCTCAGGCTAATCTGTTATCCGTTTGATCTCTGGAGAGAAAACCTCTGAAAGTGACTGCCAACCAGTGGTGGACTGTGCATTAAACACCGAGACCCTCACCATGGTAACCAGGATCTACGTTCCTACCCTGACCATGGTAACCAGGATCTATGTTCCTACCCTGACCATGGTAACCAGGATCTATGTTCCTACCCTCACCATGGTAACCAGGATCTACGTTCCTACCCTGACCATGGTAACCAGGATCTATGTTCCTACCCTCACCATGGTAACCAGGATCTACATTACTACCCTCACCATGGTAACCAGCATCTACGTTCATACCCTCACCATGGTAACCAGGATCTATGTTCCTACCCTCACCATGGTAACCAGGATCTACGTTCCTACCCTCACCGTGGTAACCAGGATCTACGTTCCTACCCTCACCATGGTAACCAGGATCTACGTTCCTACCCTCACCAGGGTAACCAGGATCTATGTTCCTACCCTCACCATGGTAACCAATATCTACGTTCCTACCCTCACCATGGTAACCAGCATCTACGTTCCTACCCTCACCATGGTAACCAGGAACTACGTTTCTACCCTCACCATGGTAACCAGGATCTACATTACTACCCTCACCATGGTAACCAGCATCTACGTTCATACCCTCACCATGGTAACCAGGATCTATGTTCCTACCCTCACCATGGTAACCAGGATCTACGTTCCTACCCTCACCATGGTAACCAGGATCTACGTTCCTACCCTCACCGTGGTAACCAGGATCTACGTTCCTACCCTCACCATGGTAACCAGGATCTACGTTCCTACCCTCACCAGGGTAACCAGGATCTATGTTCCTACCCTCACCATGGTAACCAATATCTACGTTCCTACCCTCACCATGGTAACCAGCATCTACGTTCCTACCCTCACCATGGTAACCAGGAACTACGTTTCTACCCTCACCATGGTAACCAGGATCTACATTCCTACCCTCACCATGGTAACCAATATCTACGTTCCTACCCTCACCATGGTAACCAGGATCTATGTTCCTACCCTCACCATGGTAACCAAGACCTACATTCCTACCCTCACCATGGTAACCAGGACCTACATTCCTACCCTCACCATGGTAACCAATATCTACGTTTCTACCCTCACCATGGTAACCAGGATCTACATTCCTACCCTCACCATGGTAACCAATATCTACGTTCCTACCCTCACCATGGTAACCAGGATCTACGTTCCTACCCTCACCATGGTAACCAGGATCTACGTTCCTACCCTCACCATGGTAACCAGGATCTACGTTCCTACCCTCACCATGGTAACCAGGATCTACGTTCCTACCCTCACCATGGTAACCAGGATCTACGTTCCTACCCTCACCATGGTAACCAGGATCTACGTTCCTACCCTCACCATGGTAACCATGATCTACGTTCCTACCCTCACCAGGGTAACCAGGATCTATGTTTCTACCCTCACCATGGTAACCAGGATCCACGTTCCTACCCTCACCATGGTAACCAGGATCTACGTTCCTACCCTCACCATGGTAACCAGGATCTACATTCCTACCCTCACCATGGTAACCAGGATCTACGTTCCTACCCTCACCATGGTAACCAGGATCTACGTTCCTACCCTCACCATGGTAACCATGATCTACGTTCCTACCCTCACCAGGGTAACCAGGATCTACGTTCCTATCCTCACCATGGTAACCATGATCTACGTTCCTACCCTCACCAGGGTAACCAGGATCTACGTTTCTACCCTCACCATGGTAACCAGGATCTACATTCCTACGTTCACCTAGGACCGAAAGAATGAGATCACGGATACAAGTGGCCGAAATGAGCTTCCTCTGCAGGGTTGCTGTCCCCTAGAGAGGCAGTGGGTAGAATTTGGGCGAAGGTGTCTTGAGGTGGTGGGTACGGACTCGGAGGGAAGCTCACTGAGTTCCATGAATACATTGATTGGTGAGGAGGGAGATTTTGTAATGAATCAAGTGATTTGAGAACGGGGGGTGACGTGGTCACACTGAACCCTGGCAGCGTAGTGTGAGATGTGCTGAAGCTTCTTAAGACTCCTGCCAGGAATACCAACGAGGAGGGCATTACAGTCGACGAGTCTGGAGGAGATAAAGACATGGATCAGTTTGAACTCCATAAACAGACAGGCCTCTGTCAAGCAGCATGAAAACTGTCTGAACAGGAAGAGAGAAGAAGGTGGAATGCTTTGCAGACACAGGCTGAGTTTCAGGGATTAATGAGGGAGGACATGTGACGGGCTCTGGAGGAGGGGTGAACAGCGTTAAGCCCTGAAAAGTCTGAATGTTTCTGATTCTGTACAGATTTCTGTGGATTCTAGTTTCTGATTGGACGGAAGGATTTAAATAAACAGTAGAAATTAAAGAAAAAAATTGTACAAATTTCACCCCAAAAAAACTTCATAAAGACAAATATTAATTTTCACAGTATCTTCCTTCAGGGGTCGCCACATCAAGTCAGTTTCTTCATCTAACCCTATCTGCTGCATCCTCTTCGGTCACACCAACTATCTTAATGTCTTCCTTCACTGTATCCATGAACCTCCTCTTTGGTCTTCCTCTAGTCCTCTTTCCTGGTGGTTCCAAACCCAGCATCCTTCTTCTGATGTACTCTCTCTCTCTCCTCTGCACATGTCCAAACCATCTCAGTCTGACCTCTCTGATTTTAAAACCTCTAACATGTGCTGTTCCTCTGATCCTGTCCATCCTGGTCACTCCCAGAGAGATCCTCAGCATCTTCATCTCTCAGTTTTCCTATGTTTTAAGAACACAAATTCCCCCCTCATCCCGCTCCCTGCTCCCCGCTTGGTTCCCGCTGTTAGAGCCTAAAGCACATCTAATGAAACCATTTCTGTTGGCGTGGTAGAGAACAAAATCCATGGCCCAGATCAATCTGACACTTGAATGCCATCCAAATACTGGACGTTCACAGGATCGTGAATGGGAAATAGGCTCCACTTCTACAGCTTTTTTTCTACCTGCGTTGGTTCTACGTTGTTTTGCACACACACGCACGCACGCACGCACGCACGCACGCAGTCATACCTGATGGTGGAAGCTGACATGCAAGCGGGAAACCACCAATCAGAAGACATTGGGGGTTCGGTATCTTAGTCAGAGACACCTCAACATGAAGTCTGGTTGGGCCCTTCGAACCTGCAACCCTCTTGTTACAAGATGCTCACCCTTCCCACTGGGCATGACGGAAACCTCTAGAACAAACGTAGATCCTGGTTACCTTGGTGAGGGTAGGAATGTAGATCCTGGTTACCATGGTGAGGGTAGGAACGTAGATCCTAGTTACCATGGTGAGGGTAGGAACGTAGATCCTGGTTACCATGGTGAGGGTAGGAACGTAGATCCTGGTAACCATGGTGAGGGTAGGAACGTAGATCCTGGTTACCATGGCGAGGGTAGGAACGTAGATCCTGGTTACCACGGTGAGGGTATGAACGTAGATCCTGGTTACCACGGTGAGGGTAGGAACGTAGATCCTGGTTACCACGGTGAGGGTAGGAACGTAGATCCTGGTTACCACGGTGAGGGTAGGAACGTAGATCCTGGTTACCATGGTGAGGGTAGGAAGGTAGATCCTGGTTACCATGGTGAGGGTAGGAAGGTAGATCCTGGTTACCATGGTGAGGGTAGGAAGGTAGATCCTGGTTACCACGGTGAGGGTAAGAACGTAGATCCTGGTTACCATGGTGAGGGTAGGAAGGTAGATCCTGGTTACCATGGTGAGGGTAGGAAGGTAGATCCTGGTTACCATGGTGAGGGTAGGAAGGTAGATCCTGGTTACCACGGTGAGGGTAGGAACGTAGATCCTGGTTACCATGGTGAGGGTATGAACGTAGATCCTGGTTACCATGGTGAGGGTAGGAACGTAGATCCTGGTTACCATGGTGAGGGTAGGAACGTAGATCCTGGTTACCATGGTGAGGGTAGGAACGTAGATCCCGGTTACCATGGTGAGGGTAGGAACGTAAATCAGACTGTTTCCATGGAGACACAGAAACAGTCTGATGAATCAGGCCAGCAAGTTAGCAATGCTGGCGCACATCCTTTTATTTTCTTTCATTCATTCATCTTCTGAACTGTTTATCACTAATGGAGCCAGGGGGGAGGGTTCAGACCAGAGGCAGGATACACCCTGAACAGGTCACCAGTCTGTTGCAGGGCGACACACACAGACAACCATCCACACACACACACACACACACACTCCTTCGTAGGGCCGATTTTATCACTGCCAGTCAACCTAACATGTACAGTATGTTTCTAGAGAGTGTGAAGAAACCAGAGAACAGTTACATAAAAATGACTCTCCCTCTGGGACTGAGCAAGAGCAAAGCACCTGCACCAGAACATTCTTAATTTATACTTGAATGTGGCAGAGACCAAAATCCACAGCAAAGAACAACCTGGCGTATAAACAGTATCTGAATACTGGACGGGTAGGCTCCGGGCAGAACCAGGGGAACCCGTCTGATTACAGGAGACGCAGGATACACACCGAACAGGGCGACCAATCAACCAACATGGATGTTTTTGTAGAGTGGAAGGAAACCCACACATACACAGGGAGAACATGCAAACCTCACACAGAATGACCAGTGTTTATAGCCTCTATCTTCTTCCTGTGAGGTCATCGTTCAGCCTGTGCTTGTAAATTCCTTTGTTTAATTTTCTCACCGACGTAAACATAGAAAGAAAAGTTGAATTAGTTCCAGTAAAAATGAAACCAAACTAAACTGGACTTTCTTATTGGACATTTTTTACTGCAGCCCCTCCCTTCAGAGGTCACCTCCCCCCCTCAGAAATGACTGGAATGACTGTTTTAGTCCTGCTGATCTAATTTAGAGATAAAGATCGACCCTGAGGCGTGTTGGACCGGCCGAGGTGTTCACATGACGTTGGAGAACGATCGATCAGGTTCACGTGGAAACAGGAGTGTCTCTCTTTAGACCCTGAAGGTTTCTGATCAGCAGGTCCCGGCTTGTTGTGAATGTGCATGGATCAGAGTTCATGTGAGATTCTCCTGAGGGTGAGGGTACGGACCCTCCCTGAGAAACTGTCAGGACGCATGGTTTAAATCTTCTTCAAACTGGTTCATCATTTTAACGCATCACACGTATCGATAAACATTGTAACCATAGTAACCAGGATCTATGTTCCTACCCTCACCATGGTAACCAGGATCTACGTTCCTACCCTCACCATGGTAACCAGGATCTACGTTCCTACCCTCACCATGGTAACCAGGATCGATGTTCCTACCCTCACCATGGTAACCAGGATCTACATTCCTACCCTCACCATGGTAACCAGGATCTACGTTCCTACCCTCACCATGGTAACCAGGATCTACGTTCCTACCCTCACCATGGTAAAGAGGATCTACGTTCCTACCCTCACCATGGTAACCAGGATCTATGTTCCTACCCTCACCATGGTAACCAGGATCTACGTTCCTACCCTCACCATGGTAACCAGGATCTATGTTCCTACCCTCACCATGGTAACCAGGATCGATGTTCCTACCCTCACCATGGTAACCAGGATCTATTTTCCTACCCTCACCATGGTAACCAGGATCTACGTTCCTACCCTCACCATGGTAACCAGGATCTACGTTCCTACCCTCACCATGGTAACCAGGATCTACGTTCCTACCCTCACCATGGTAACCAGGATCTACGTTCCTCACCTCACCGTGGTAACCAGGATCTACGTTCCTACCCTCACCATGGTAACCAGGATCTATTTTCCTACCCTCACCATGGTAACCAGGATCTACGTTCCTACCCTCACCATGGTAACCAGGATCTACGTTCCTACCCTCACCATGGTAACCAGGACCTACGTTCCTACCCTCACCATGGTAACCAGGATCTACGTTCCTACCCTCACCTATGGTAACCAGCTGTGGGTGGAGACTGATAGAATGAGATCGCGGATACAAGCGGCCAAAATGAGCTTACTCCGCAGGGTGGCTGGGCTCTCACTCAGAGATTGGGTGAGGAGTTCTGCCATCCGGGAGGAGCTTGGTGTCGAGCCGCTCTTCCTTCAGGTTGAGAGTAACCAGATGGGGTGGTTCAGGCACCTGGTCAGAATGCCCCCCGAGCACCTCGCTGGTGAGGTGTTTTGGGCACGTCCGACCGGGAGGAGACCAAGAGGCAGACCCCTGACCTGCTGGAGAGACTACTGTATGTCTCACAGCTGGCTGGGGAACGACTCAGGATCCTTCCGCGTGAGCTGGAGGATGCAGTCGGGGTGAGAGAAGCCTGGGCTTCCCGTCTGAGGCTGTTGGCCCCACGACCCGGCCCCGGATAAGCGGAAGATGACGGATTGGAACGGAATGTCTGTCCTGGAAACAAACATCCATGTTTCTTCATGCTTTGTTTATCTACGTACGTCCAGACGTGTGACTCTCGTGACTCTCGTGACGTCACGCCTGATAAGTGTGTTAAAAGAGTTATGAACATGTGAAATAGTGACGACAGAAGATGAAACGGAAAAAAAAAATCTGCATTTAAATCAAAATAGTCCGAAAAGGAGTTTTTTTCCCCCCAAATGAACAAGAAGCCAAATGTTTCAAAATTATGACAAATTTTCTGACATTTGGGTCCTCTGTCCGTGTCATGATCCCCTCATTGGCCACCAGAGGGAGCCCTGGACCTTCCCACATCACCCTAATTAGGGACACCTGAGGATGATTAGTCTGATAGCACACCTGTGAATCATGGTGCTTATTTCAAGGCAATCCCCCAGAATTTTTGGTCAGGTCATTGTCATCTTCCCAGCCAGGTCCTCCTGGCTGCCTGACCCGGAGGTAATCCTGTACCACATCCTCCACAATCTGGTAGCTACTTTTTAGGACGTCAGAGCCGACTCTAACACACCTGTTTACACACAGTCCGTTCCCATATTTGTTGGTGTAACCTCCTCACACTCAGTACAAAATTGTTTAGGAAGAGGCGGCCTGCGCAGTCTGGCCCCTCTGCACAGACTCCCGGGTGTGAGTCTGCGGCAGATAGTCCGTGAACTCCTGGTATGGAGACTTTGTGAAGACTGGGTCTTTCCAGAGATCAGGGGTCAGGTGGCTGTAGGTATTTAAAATGGCATCAAAGTTGCCGAGAGTGGCAGTGCAGCCCGAGTGGAGCAGAGGGGAGGTGTAGCAGTCATTAATACCAGCCATCATGAGCAGCTTCTTGGGCACCGGGGCAGACATGATACGGGTACCACGGGGACCGGGATGAGACGCACCAACACAGAACCACAAAGACCACACACTCCATCAAACACACTGTCCTGAAGACACTTGAAGACTGTTCTACGATGGATTCCTGCTGGATTCTTCTCCTCCTTCCATCATTTCCCTTCAGGGGGCGCCACATCAAATCAGTTTCTTCCATCTAACCCTATCTGCTGCATCCTCTTCAGTCACACCAACTATCTTCATGTCTTCCTTCTCTGTATCCATGAACCTCCTCTTTGGTCTTCCTCTAGTCCTCTTTCCTGGTGGTTCCAAACCCAGCATCCTTCTTCTGATGTACTTTGTACTCTCTCTCTCTCTCCTCTGCACATGTCCAAACCATCTCAGTCTTGCCTCTCTAACTTTATCTCCAAAACCTCTAACATGTGCTGTTCCTCTGATCCTGTCCATCCTGGTCACTCCCAGAGAGATCCTCAGCATCTTCATCTCTGATACAAACATCTCTGTTTCCTGTCTTTTCCTCAGTGACACTGTCTCTAGACCAATCAGCATGGCCGCTCTCACCACGCTGTCTCTAGACCAATCAGCATGGCCGCTCTCACCACGCTATCTCTAGACCAATCAGCATGGCCGGTCTCACCACACTGTCTCTAGACCAATCAGCATGGCCGCTCTCACGACGCTGTCTCTAGACCAATCAGCATGGCCGGTCTCACCACACTGTCTCTAGACCAATCAGCATGGCCGGTCTCACCACACTGTCTCTAGACCAATCAGCATGGCCGGTCTCACCACACTGTCTCTAGACCAGGGGTGGGCAATCTTTCTAATTCGTGGGTCACATTGAGTTCTAACATGTGACCAGGGGGCCGGAACAGGATCAGATGGATGGCATGCTTTGGTACTAGATTAGACTGATAGACGTTGATGTAACATTTTGTTTGTTTTAACATCTAACTTCTTTACATGCGTGTATTGGCCTCGATGACTTTCCATATCTGTGCACACTGTTTATTTTGACAACGTGGGGCATCATGGACGCACACATTTTAATGGGGGCAGTGTTGTTGTATCTTTGGTACCATCTAGTGACGAAACATCAGAATTACAGGAAAATAAAACATTAACAAGGTTTAATTATTTAAGTTTTTCAAGTCCGGCGGGCCGGATTTAAACATTTAATGGTTCATATGTGGCCCGCGGGCTGTTGTTTGCCCATGCCTGCTCTAGACCAATCAGCATGGCCGGTCTCACCACCTTTCATTTTAGCTGAAACTCTTCCATCACACATAGAAGAGTTTCTATCCCTGCAAGATGAATGAGGAATTACACATACTTCTAACGAACAGGAGAAATCATTTTTATTTACAAGTCTAAAGTGATGCAGAAGGTTTTAATGACGTAAACAATAAAAAAACCATCTACATAAACTACAATCTGTGTTTTTAATGTTCATATTTCTCAGTATAGATGTGTTGAGACTCCTCCTCTCTGGCCTCCAGGTCGGGACGATGATTCCTGAGTTTGATCCTTCTGTAGTTTGTAGGTAGTTTTAACATTTCGTTCTAAAACAGAACATTTTCGTGGCAACATGTTCAGTGTTCTGGACCTGCTGGAGAGACCACGTTTCACAGCTGGCCAGGGAACAATTCGGGATCCACCCGGGTGAGCTGGAGGATGGATGAGAGGTGAGAGAAGCCTGGGCTTCCCGTCTGAGGCCGGCCCCGGAAAAGCGGAAGACGACGGAACGGAATGTTCAATGTCCAGGTCCTACTGCGTGTCCAGGTCCTACTGCGTGTCCAGGTCCTACTGCGTGTCCAGGTCCTACTGCGTGTCCAGGTCCTACTGCGTGTCCAGGTCCTACTGCTTGTCCAGGTCCTACTGCGTGTCCAGGTCCTACTGCGTGCTCCTAGGAGACCACAGCCAGGCTCCCTTGCTGTAGATGTGCAGGTTTTACAGGAACAGGAGGTTTATTTCTTGGAGGATTTTCAATGAAAGCTTTCCTCCGCTCTGCTACGCCGCTCTGTTGGTCAGACGGCGTCTCTACAGGAAATAAAAAAGAGGAGTTTGGGAACAGATCGTTCTTCACCTCCTCCGTCTTCTTTTTATTTTTCTCACCTCTGTCCTGTGGGCTGAACCTCCCTGAGTCTGACAGCAGCTGGTTGCCATGGAGACCGAGATGAGGCCTGCAGAGAAGGTTCCAGTTGTCCGAGCTGCTGCCTGATTCGCCATCGCTGTCCTCAGCGGGGTCCTTCAGGTCGTCGTCCTGCGTGAGGAGAGACGGTGGTTAAAAAAAAAAAAAAACACACACACTTTGCTGTTTTTTTTTAAATAAAAACTGACGTTAAGGCGTGTGAGAGGCAGCGTGATGTCGAGCTGCTGGGCATCTTTTCCTGGCAGCGGATCCACCGCCTGCAGTCTGAGAAACAAAGAAACACATCCAAACCTTCAGCTTCAGACGACCGAAAAAAAAACATCTCACTTTTAACATAAAATCCTACTTTTATTGATGTTTTTATTCAAAACAAAATAATAAAAAAAAAGCTGAGATCAGATTGTTTTTTTTATTACTTTAGGGTTAAAGTACCCTGGCATCCACTTCACCCTGGCCACCTACGCCCGTCATCTCAGCAGAGAAAGCCCACCACGAGCAGCTGTTGGTGCCCAACATCACTAACGCCTGCTTTGAGCCAGCCAATCAGACGCGAAGTGTGAACCGCGCCATGGTAAACACAGCTGGCTTAATGCCTGCTGTACAGACGAGACGTCCATCCAGTTCATAGACTGGTGCCCGACCGGCTTCAAGTGGGCATCAACAACCAGCCGCCCGGCGTGGTTCCCGGAAGAGACCTGGTCAAGGTGCAGAGAGGGGTGTGTACGCCCAGCAGCACCACCGCCATCGTAAAAGCCTGGGCACGTCTCGATCACAAGTTCGACCTGATGTACGCCGAGAGGCCATGTATGGTTTTGAGGGAAGCAGAGAAAACCCAAACATACACAAGTAGAACATGCAAACTACACACAGAAAGGAGAGTTTTTAGAGCTTCGTCCCTTTCTGGAACTCAAACCCCTGACCCTCCACCTTACTGCCTCCAGGCCACCGTTAGAACCCTCCACCTTCCTGCCTCCAGGCCACCGTCCACCGTTAGAACCCTCCACCTTACTGCCTCCATGCCACCGTTAGAAACCCTCCACCTTACTGCCACCGCGCCACCGTTAGAACCCTCCATCTTACTGCCTCCAGGCCACCGTTAGAACCCTCCACCTTACTGCCTCCAGGCCACCGTTAGAAACCCTCCACCTTACTGCCTCCAGGCCACCGTTAGAACCCTCCACCTTACTGCCTCCATGCCACCGTTAGAACCCTCCACCTTACTGCCTCCAGGCCACCATTAGAACCCTCCACCTTACTGCCTCCAGGCCACCGTTAGAACCCTCCACCTTACTGCCTCCAGGCCACCGTTAGAACCCTCCACCTTACTGCCTCCAGGCCACCGTTAGAACCCTCCACCTTACTGCCTCCAGGCCACCGTTAGAACCCTCCACCTTACTGCCTCCAGGCCACCGTTAGAACCCTCCACCTTACTGCCTCCAGGCCACCGTTAGAACCCTCCACCTTACTGCCTCCAGTCCACCGTTAGAACCCTCCATCTTACTGCCTCCAGGCCACCGTTAGAACCCTCCATCTTACTGCCTCCAGCCCACCGTTAGAACCCTCCACCTTACTGCCTCCATGCCACCGTTAGAACCCTCCACCTTACTGCCTCCAGCCCACCGTTAGAACCCTCCACCTTACTGCCACCATGCCACCGTTAGAACCCTCCATCTTACTGCCTCCAGGCCACCGTTAGAACCCTCCACCTTACTGCCTCCAGCCCACCGTTAGAACCCTCCATCTTACTGCCTCCATGCCACCGTTAGAACCCTCCACCTTACTGCCTCCAGCCCACCGTTAGAACCCTCCATCTTACTGCCTCCATGCCACCGTTAGAACCCTCCACCTTACTGCCTCCAGTCCACCGTTAGAACCCTCCACCTTACTGCCTCCAGGCCACCGTCCACCGTTAGAACCCTCCACCTTACTGCCTCCAGGCCACCGTCCACCGTTAGAACCCTCCACCTTACTGCCTCCAGGCCACCATTAGAACCCTCCACCTTACTGCCTCCAGGCCACCGTTAGAACCCTCCACCTTACTGCCTCCAGGCCACCGTCCACCATTAGAACCCTCCACCTTACTGCCTCCAGCCCACCGTTAGAACCCTCCATCTTACTGCCTCCAGGCCACCGTTAGAACCCTCCATCTTACTGCCTCCAGGCCACCGTTAGAACCCTCCATCTTATTGCGTCCAGCCCACCGTCCACCGTTAGAACCCTCCACCTTACTGCCTCCAGGCCACCGTTAGAACCCTCCACCTTACTGCCTCCAGGCCACCGTTAGAACCCTCCACCTTACTGCCTCCAGGCCACCGTTAGAACCCTCCACCTTACTGCCTCCAGGCCACCGTTAGAACCCTCCACCTTACTGCCTCCAGGCCACCGTTAGAACCCTCCACCTTACTGCCTCCAGGCCACCATTAGAACCCTCCACCTTCCTGCCTCCAGGCCACCATTAGAACCCTCCACCTTCCTGCCTCCAGGCCACCGTTAGAACCCTCCATCTTACTGCCTCCAGGCCACCGTTAGAACCCTCCATCTTATTGCGTCCAGCCCACCGTCCACCGTTAGAACCCTCCACCTTACTGCCTCCAGGCCACCATTAGAACCCTCCACCTTCCTGCCTCCAGGCCACCGTTAGAACCCTCCATCTTATTGCGTCCAGCCCACCGTCCACCGTTAAAACCCTCCACCTTCCTGCCTCCAGGCCACCGTTAGAACCCTCCACCTTACTGCCTCCATGCCACCGTTAGAACCCTCCACCTTCCTGCCTCCAGGCCACCATTAGAACCCTCCACCTTCCTGCCTCCAGGCCACCGTTAGAACCCTCCATCTTACTGCCTCCAGGCCACCGTTAGAACCCTCCATCTTACTGCTTCCTCCACAGGGTGGCTGGGCTCTCACTCAGAGATCGGGTGAGGAGCTCTACCATCCGAGAGGAGCTTGGTGTTGAGCTGCTCCTCCAGGTCGAGCGGAGCAAGATGGGGTGGTTCGGGCATCTGGTCAGGATGCCTCCCGAGCGCCTCGCTGGTGAGGTGTTTTGTTCCTGGGTTCCCACCAGGAGGAGACCAAGAGGCAGACCCTAGACCTGCTGGAGAGACTATGTCTCACAGCTGGCTGGGGAACGACTCAGGATCCTTCCAGGTGAGCTGGAGGATGCAGCCGGGCTGAGAGAAGCCCTGGCTTCCCGTCTGAGGCTGTTACCCCTGCGACCCGGCCCCGGATGAGCGGAAGATGACAGAACGGAACAAGTTTTTAATTTACTTCAATAAAACTAAATTGTAAAATAAAAAAAAACACAATAAACAGAATAAAACTAATTATTAAAATAAAAAGATTAATAATAATAAATATTCTCTAAATAATATTAATCAATGTTAAAAATAAATAAAGGGATTTTAATTTTTTTTACCTTGTATTCATCAGATTTTGAAGCAGTTTCGACGACCTAAATTCATCCAGTTCACCGATAACACTGACACTGACGTCACCGTCCCGACCGAGGAGCCAACTCACGTGTTTAATGGAAGCTGTAAACAAATAAAAATAATGAATAAATAATTAAAACTTTATATAAATGTATTTCTTAACAATATAAAAATGTAGCCTGTAGTTCTAATACTTAACCAGCAGATGGTGGTGTTTAACAACTAAAACATTCAAACTTTACTGAAATAAATAAAAACATTTAAGCTTTATTTTGATCTTTTTTTCTTCTGACGTCAGTTCCTGTTTTACAATCATTTTAAAAGCAGAATATTTGTTTTATTTTGAAAACAGAAAAAAAAGAAATAAATAAACAACAGTGACCTCATTTTATTAAAACTGATAAGAAACTGTTTCCGGAAACAAAATTATTATTTTTATAACTTTTTTAAAAAATAAACAGAATTATGTGTTTGTTTATTTTCTGAGCCGCTTCAATGAGCAGGTGTGAGGTGGGTTACACCCTGAACAGGTCACCAGTCTGCTCCTGCAACCAGTTTAATAAATACAATCTAATCTTATTTGAAAAACAAAGTTTAAAAACCCCCGGAAATTGACCCCGTCTTCCTCATAAGATTAGATGGTATGTAATAAACTGGTTCCGGGAACAGACTGGTGACCTGTTCAAGGTGTAACCCACCTCAGTCGGGATAGGTTCGTGACCCTGTGTGAGTCATGATGTCACTGTGAGGCGAGCTGCTTCTGGTTAGCCAGTAAAATCAGAGTAAACATGGCGGCCGATGCCAGACCAAACAGTTTAACTCAGAGTTGGTTTTTAACGAGGTTCTGTTCTAGTCCGTGTAGTCCCTCATTCATCCAGGAGTGATCCATAGAAGAAAAAGTTTCAAAAAAGTCTTCTGGACAGTTTAATTCTTGAACGAGACGTTTCGACTTCCATCCGGAAATCATTTTCAACCTGAATGAAATGGACTGAAAACTGGATCTATTTATACTAACCCTCGTGACCCAGTTTCACGTCTCTCTCCTTAGCAGGAATTTCTATTCACTAGGCTTTTAGCATTATTATAATAGGGTTCGTTTATTTATTATTTATTTATTTATTTATTTATTTCGGTCACAGTGCAACCTCATATCAATGAAATAAAGAAAACAACCATATTCCAGCAAAGGACCGAAAAGGTATCGGCTGAAGCAAACGCTTATTACGCCGACCCTTTTTTTTTTTTTTTTTTTATGTCATCATAAAAGCAAAAAGACATAAGTAAATACTAAGTCATCATAATTGTTATAACACATAACATAATAATATCATAATACATCATAACACAATCATAACACATCATAACATAACATAATCATAACACATCATAACACATAACATATAACATAATCATAACACATAATCATAACACATCATAACACATAACATATAATAACATAATCATAACACATAATCATAACACATCATAACACATCATAACATATAACATAATCATAACACATAATCATAACACATCATAACACATCATAACATATAACATAATCATAACACATAATCATAACACATCATAACACATAACATAATCATAACACATAATCATAACACATCATAACACATCATAACATATAACATAATCATAACACATAATCATAACACATCATAACACATAACATAATCATAACACATCATAACATATAACATATAACATAATCATAACACATAATCATAACACATCATAACATAAAACATATAACATAATCATAACACATCATAATTGTTTACTTTTTATATAAGCTTGAATTTAACCATCAAGACTTGCATATTTTTTAAGTATTAATAACTTAAATTTCTTTTTTAAACATAAAAGATTTAAACACAATTTAAGTTCATCATCACAATTATTCCAAAGATCCACACCTTTAATAGAAATACAGAATTTTTTAACATTTGTTTTAAATTTATTTTTAATGAACACATCATTTCCTCTTAGTTCGTATGGACTTTTCCTAATAATAAACATATTTTGTAGAGAGTTTGACATCATGTTTTTTTTTATCTTAAACATAAATTTTAAAGTGTGTAATTCCACTAAATCATAGAACTTTAATGTTTTTAAATTTATAAATAGATTATTGGTTGGTTGATTATAAGATGAGAATGTTATTGCTCGTATTGCTTTTTTTTGTAAAATATAAATTGGTTTTGTGTTAGTTTTGTACGTATTTCCCCAAATCTCGATACAATAAGTTATATATGGAAGTACTAATGTATTATATAACATAAACAAACTTTTTTTATTTAGGACAAATCTGAATTTATAAATGATTGCTATTACTTTAGACAGTTTATTTTTGTATAATTTATGTGTGATTTCCAGCTTAATTCGTGATCTATAATCATTCCAAGGAATTTACTGTCGTAAGCTCGTTCCAATGGGGTGTTATTAAGCATAATTTGAATTTGTTTAGGTACTTTTAATTTTGTAAATACTATAAATTTCGTTTTTTCAATATTTAATGATAATTTATTTATGTCAAACCATATTTTTATTTTACTCAATTCTCTTTCAACTGATTGTATCATTTGGTTCAGGTCTTTTCCTGAAAAGTAAAGAGTAGTGTCGTCTGCAAACAGTACATAATTTATTATGTACTGTATAATATATTTAATATAATTTTATTAGTTTACTGGTCTGTGGCTACAATAGGAGCCATTCACGGCCATCATAGGTAACACAGGCTCATTGGTCGAGCCCTTCTTACTATTTTTTTTACCTTTTACTCAGGTTAGTATAAATAGATCCAGTTTTCAGTCCATTTCATTCAGATTGAAAATGATTTCCGGATGGAAGTCGAAACGTCTCGTTCAAGAATTAAACTGTCCAGAAGACTTTTTTAAAACTTTTTCTACTATGAGGTTCTGTTCTGTTGTTTTCCACTCATCTTGGATTGGGTCGTGGGGGCAACAGCCTCAGACGGGAAGCCCACGCTTCTCTCACCCCGGCTACATCCTCCAGCTCACCCAGAAGGATCCTGAGTCGTTCCACAGCCAGCTGTGAGACAAAGTCTCTCCAGCAGGTCCGGTCTCTTGGTCTTGACCCAAAACACCTCACCAGTGAGGTGCTCAGGGGCATCATCTGGCTCCTCTCGACCTGGAGGAGGAGTGGCTCGACACCGAGCTCCTCCCGGATGGCAGAGCTCCTCACCCGATCTCTGAGTGAGAGCCCAGCCACCCTGTGGAGCAAGCTCATTTCGGATGCTTGTATCCGTGATCTCATTCTTTCGATCACCAAAGAAAAAATTTGGTTGTAAAAACAAACAATTGTAACGATGTGAACGAACGTTCTTCTTCTGAAGGGTTAAATCCCTGACGGAGTGTCAGGGGTGCCAGAGACCATCCAGGCTTATCACACACACACACACACACACACACACACACACACACACACACACACACACACACACACACACACAGACCCACACACACACACACACTCATTCCTAGCAGCCAATCAACCTAACATGTATGTTTTTGGAGGAGACCAGAGAAAAGCCACACATACACAGATAGAACATGTAAACTACACACAGAAAGATCAGTGTTTCAAGCCCTCACTCCGGAACTCGAACCACAGCGCCACCATGTGGCCTCCATCACAAATAATCTTACAAAAAAAAAATCAGACAAAAAGAAAAAAGGCCGTTAATAATCAAATATTTCCTCCTCCTCGTCCATCATGAAGGTATGAATGTGTGTATGAATGTGTGTGTGTATGGGTGAATGTGTGTGTGAATGTGTGTGTGAATGTGTGTGTGAATGTGTGTATGAATGTGTGTGTGTATGGGGGAATGTGTGTGTGAATGTGTGTGTGTGTGAATGTGTGTGTGAATGTGTGTGTGAATGTGTGTGTGAATGTGTGTATGAATGTGTGTGTGTATGGGTGAATGTGTGTGTGAATGTGTGTATGAATGTGTCTGTGAATGTGTGTGTGAATGTGTGTGTTAATGTGTGTGTGAATGGGTGTGTGAATGGGAGAATGTGTGTGAACGGATGTGTGAATGTGTGTGTGAATGTGTGTGTGAATGTGTGTGTGTATGAATGTGTGTGCGAATGTGTGTGTGAATGTGTGTGTGTGTATGGATGTGTGTGTATGGTTGAATGTGTGTGCGTATGAATGTGTGTGAATGGGTGGATGTGTGTATGAATGTGTGAATGTGTGTGTGAATAGGTGAGTACTTTATTGTGAGTCTCTACTCTCTGGTCTGAGTGGAGTGTGTGTGAATGTGTGTGTGTATAGGTGAGTACTTTATTTCATCTCGTGTGTGTGAGTCTCTACTCTCTGGTCTGAGTAGAGTGTGTGTTGTGTGTGTTGTGTAACGCTGACCTAACTCCCCCGCTTCTCCGGTGACTCGGCAGAGATTGGGTAAACAAAGACGGTAACCTAAAGCGTGGCGACGCCCCGAACCACAAACCCACAGAAGATTTTAAGTGGGTGAGCTGGAGCCTCCCGGTGTGTGTGTAACAGGACCCCGGTCAGTGTGTGTGAGGCGAGTCAGAGAAGATTACACGTGCTCACGTTAAAAACATATTCACACACTTAATCAGATTGGTAACCGGAGACGGTTTAAACACGGACCGGCTCGTTACGTCGTTAGTAACAAAAAAAAAACAATCAGTAACAATGACTCAGCAATTAATTATTGGAACGAAATGTGCAGGTTCGTTCCTACCCTCACCATGGTAACCAGGATCTTCGTTCCTACCCTCACCATGGTAACCAGGATCTACGTTACTACCCTCACCATGGTAACCAGGACCTACGTTCCTACCCTCACCATGGTATCCAGGATCTACGTTACTACCCTCACCATGGTATCCAGGATCTACGTTACTACCCTCACCATGGTAACCAGGATCTACGTTACTACCCTCACCATGGTAACCAGGATCTACGTTCCTACCCTCACCATGGTAACCAGGATCTACGTTCCTATCCTCACCATGGTAACCAGGATCTACATTCCTACCCTCACCATGGTAACCAGGATCTACGTTCCTACCCTCACCATGGTAACCAAGATCTACGCTCCTACCCTCACCATGGTAACCAGGATCTACGTTCCTACCCTCACCATGGTAACCAGGATCTACGTTCCTATCCTCACCATGGTAACCAGGATCTAAGTTCCTACCCTCACCATGGTAACCAGGATCTATGTTCCTATCCTCACCATGGTAACCAGGATCTACATTCCTCACCGTGGTAACCAGGATCTACGTTCCTACCCTCACCATGGTAACCAGGATCTATGTTCCTATCCTCACCATGGTATCCAGGATCTACGTTACTACCCTCACCATGGTAACCAGGACCTACGTTCCTACCCTCACCATGGTAACCAGGATCTACGTTCCTACCCTCACCATGGTATCCAGGATCTACGTTACTACCCTCACCATGGTATCCAGGATCTACGTTACTACCCTCACCATGGTAACCAGGACCTACGTTCCTACCCTCACCATGGTAACCAGGATCTACGTTCCTACCCTCACCATGGTAACCAGGATCTACGTTCCTACCCTCACCATGGTAACCAGGATCTACGTTCCTATCCTCACCATGGTAACCAGGATCTACATTCCTACCCTCACCATGGTAACCAGGATCTACGTTCCTACCCTCACCATGGTAACCAAGATCTACGCTCCTACCCTCACCATGGTAACCAGGATCTACGTTCCTACCCTCACCATGGTAACCAGGATCTACATTCCTATCCTCACCATGGTAACCAGGATCTAAGTTCCTACCCTCACCATGGTAACCAGGATTTATGTTCCTATCCTCACCATGGTAACCAGGATCTACATTCCTCACCGTGGTAACCAGGATCTACGTTCCTACCCTCACCATGGTAACCAGGATCTACGTTCCTACCCTCACCATGGTAACCAGGATCTACGTTCCTATCCTCACCATGGTAACCAGGATCTACATTCCTACCCTCACCATGGTAACCAGGATCTACATTCCTACCCTCACCATGGTAACCAGGATCTACGCTCCTACCCTCACCATGGTAACCAGGATCTACGTTCCTACCCTCACCATGGTAACCAGGATCTAAGTTCCTACCCTCACCATGGTAACCAGGATCTATGTTCCTACCCTCACCATGGTAACCAGGATCTAAGTTCCTACCCTCACCATGGTAACCAGGATCTATGTTCCTACCCTCACCATGGTAACCAGCTGTGGGTGGTGACCGAAAGAATGAGATCGCGGGTACAATTGGCCGAGATGAGCTTCCTCTGCAGGGTGGCTGGGCTCTCACTCAGAGATCGGGTGAGGAGCTCTGCCATCCGGGAGGAGCTTGGTGTCGAGCCGCTCCTCCTCCAGGTCGGGAGGAGCCAGATGGGGTGGTTCGGGCATATGGTCAGGATGCCCCTCTGAGCGCCTCGTTGGTGAGGTGTTTCGGGCACGTCCCACCGGGACGAGACCAAGAGACAGACTCCGGATCCGCTGGAGAGACTATGTCTCACAGCTGGCCTGGGAACGACTCAGGATCCTTCCGGGTGAGCTGGAGGATGCAGCCGGGATGAGAGAAGACTGGGTTTCTCGTCTGAGGCTGTTACCCCGCGACCCGACCCCGGATGAGCGGAAGACGACGGAACGAAACTGGTGCATCCACTTGGGTTCATGTCCTCCTTCACTCTATCCATGAACCCCCTCTTTGGTCTTCCTCTAGTCCTCCTGCCTGGCAGTTCCTCTCTCTCCTCTGCACATGTTCAAACCATCTCAGTCTCACCTCTGACTTTAACCTCTGACACAGGGTGGGCAAACTTTTGGTTCGCGGGTCACATTGGGTTCTAACATTTGACCAGGGGTCTGGAACAGGATCAGATGGATGGCATGTTTTGGTAACCTCTAGATTAGACCGATAGAATGATGCTGGATTTTAAACAAGCGCTAAATGTTACATCAAGAGGGTTAAATTTTAAATCTAGTGGCACTAGGTTTAAAATCTAAGCGCTTGATGTAACATTTTGTTTGTTTTAACATCTAACATGCTTGTTTACGTGCGAGTATTGGACCCGATGGCTTTCCATATCTGTGAACACTGTTTATTTTAACAGCGTGGGCATCACGGAGACACACACATTTTAATGGGAGCAGTGTTGTTGTATGATGTTTGTAGTGACAAAACATCAGAATTACAGGTGAAATAAAACATTAACAAGGTTTATTTATTTAATTTTTTTCAAGTTTGGCGGGCCGGATAAAAACGTTCCATGGGCCGCATGTGGCCCATGCCTGCTCTAACATGTGCTGTTCCTCTGATCCTGTCCATCCTGGTCACTCCCAGAGAGATCCTCAGCATCTTCATCTCTGCTACCTCCATCTCTGTTTCCTGTCTCTTCCTCGTGACAGTGTCTCTAGACCAATCAGCATGGCCGCTCTCACCACACTGTCTCTAGACCAATCAGCATGGCCGCTCTCACCACACTGTCTCTAGACCAATCAGCATGACCGCTCTCACCACACTGTCTCTAGACCAATCAGCATGGCCGCTCTCACCACACTGTCTCTAGACCAATCAGCATGGCCGCTCTCACCACACTGTCTCTAGACCAATCAGCATGGCCGCTCTCACCACACTGTCTTTAGACCAATCAGCATGGCCGCTCTCACCACACTGTCTCTAGACCAATCAGCATGGCCGCTCTCACCACACTGTCTCTAGACCAATCAGCAAGGCCGCTCTCACCACACTGTCTCTAGACCAATCAGCATGGCCGCTCTCACCACACTGTCTCTAGACCAATCAGCATGGCCGCTCTCACCACACTGTCTCTAGACCAATCAACATAGCTGCTCTCACCACACTGTCTCTAGACCAATCAGCATGGCCGCTCTCACCACACTGTCTCTAGACCAATCAGCATGGCCGCTCTCACCACACTGTCTCTAGACCAATCAGCATGGCCGCTCTCACCACGGTTTTCTACACTTTATTTATTTTTTATTTATTTATTTATTTCATTTTAGCTGAAACTCTTCTGTCACACATCACACCTGATACTTTCCTCCACCCGTTCCAGCCTCCCTGAACACGCTTCTTCACCTCTTTTCCACACTCTCCATTGCTCTGGACTGTTGATCCTAGATACTTAAAATCTTCCACCTTCTTTATCTCTTCTCCCTGTAACCTCACTTTTCCATTTGGATCCCTCTCATTCACACACATGTACTCTGTTTTACTCTGACTAATCTTCAAATCTCCAGCTCTCCAGCTTTTCCTCCTCCTCTTTACTCCTCTCACTACATCACAATGTCATCTGTAAACATGGAGGTTCCTGTCTGACCTCGTCTGTCAGATTTATTCACAAGTAAACCCAGAAAAACAGTGTTTTTTTTTTACCTTTCTTTGGTTTTCTGTCGTTCGTCTCTCCTTCTCTCTCCTCTCTTTCTTCTCGCTCTCTCCATCGACGCACCTGCTCCTCTCTCATCTTAAAGAACAGGATTCTTTTCTGCTCCTCACCCAGGGCCTCCAGGATCTCCGGCTCCACCCACATGTCCTCCAGAATCTTAGCCAGCATCCTGCGTGTGTTCCCAGGCTGCCTGAGTCGGCCGTCAGTTCTTCTGGCTCTGCAGCGAGTGGCTCGTCTTTCAGCGGAGAGGAATGATGTCTCCTTTTCCTGCTTCAGTAAGAGTCAGGTTCCTGTGGAGGATGGAGGATCAGGTACGGGTGGAGGTCAGCGTGCGGTCTCCTGCAGACACACAGATTAGATCCTTTGTTTTATCCTCATAGAGTTAGTCATAGAGACGTGTGTGCAGGGCTGAAATGTAAACACAGAGGGCGGGGTTGCTATCTTACACACACACACACACACACACACACACACACACACACACACACACACACACACACACACACACACACACACACACACACAGAAACTTTAAACGTGTTTTTCTCGTCTTATCTAATCATGTGCTTGAAGCTTTGAACCAATCACAAAGTTTAAAAACAACTTCCAGCTTCTTTTTGAAAAATGTTGAGCAATGTGTTGCTTAGCAACAGCCAATAGGATTCATTCTGATAACCATTAATCAGAACACGAGTTGATCGTTAACGTCAAGCAATAGAAACTCTAAACAAAAAGAATTCAGTTTCAACATAAACTCTGTTTTTTAAAAGTCCCAGGATTCTTTATTTTAAAGATTTAAAATCATTCTTAAAAAACTTTTAATTCCCAGGAAGTCTTCATTCATTCATTCCAAGGAAACTTCACTTGTTTTCAGAACCTTTTCACTCAATTCTAAGACGTTTTCTTTTTCTAACAGTTTCTTTAAACATTTCTAGGACTCATTTATTCATTCTTAAAGTCTCCCAGGACGTGTGATTCATTTCTAAAGCTCTCTTAATTCTCAGAAACTCCTCAGTCATGGTTTGATTCATTCCTAGGACTTTTTTTTTCTGTGGGTTTCAGCATCCCGACACATTTGGTTCATTCTTAACGTGTAATCTAAATCACTCCTGGATGGAATCACTCTTTATTTACACCTATGACATCATCAATCATTCCCAGGACACTGTTATTCAATTTTAAGATGCTTTATTTATTCCTAAAACTACTTTAAACATTCCTCGGACCCTTTAATGTCTGGTTTAAAGTGTCCTCGGATGTTTAATTCATTCCTAAACCACTTTTTAAATCCACAGGACCTTCTTAATCATTCACTCATTTCTCGGTGTGGGATTTCTCAGCTTGTTCTGTCAGTCAGTCCTTACGGGGTGCCGGAGCCCATCCCGGCTGATTCAATTCTATTCCATTTTATTTGTTTAGCCCAAAATCACAGAATTTCTGTCTCAATGGGTTCACATGAAAGATTCAGGAGGAAAAAAAAACAAGAAAAAGAGGAACGTACTAACACAAATACACAGCAAGAAAAATAACTAACAAATACTAACTAAACAAGACTAGCACATTTATGCACTTAGACTCTCCTTCTCAGTGAGGAAAAACTCCTAAAAAACCCATCAGGATTCAAGGCAAGGGGCGGGGTACACCCGAACGGTTCTAGGACATTTCAGCCATGGACATTTGAGCCAAAAAACTGTAACCTAGGATATTTGAGCCATGTGCGCCCCCGAATTTAGGACATTTCTGTCGTGGTTCCCTCGAGCCACCACCAGAGGGAGCCAGGGATCACCTCACCTTTCCCCCAATTCTGGCAATTAGACTATTCAACACCTGTGGGCTCAGCTGGAGCCAATCTCCCGGCTGCCTATTTAAGGGCAGCCTCACCAGCCTTTATTTGTCAGGTCTTACAATCACCTGTCCCAGCCAGGTTACCCTGGTTGCCTGACCATGTTTTGCATTTTTTGGATTTAAGTTGGACTTCTGAAGCCTTAAGTTAATCTTGTTCTTTTTCCTTTACAGACTTTCCCGTATTATGTTAATAAACTATGTTTAAGTCCTGCATTTGGGTCCTCCTCTTTCCACCATACCTTCCCCCTCCACAACAATTTCAGACATTTTGGCCAAAAACCTATTTTATGTAGAAAATTGTGATATTTTATGTAAAACATTGTGATATTTTGTAAATAGCCTAGGTTGCAGTTTCATGGCCCAAATGTCTGTGGCTGACATGACCGTTCACCCAGTAGGACAGTTATGTAACCCTTTGTGTTATTCTGATATTTGTTTTTAAATTCTGATATTTTACAAATAAAAAAATTCTGATATTTTTTGAAAATTCTGATAAAATTCTGATATTTTTAAAAAATTCTGATATTTTATGTAAAATTTTTATCGTAAATAAACAGTTGCACTACAGAAAATAATTGGTTTTAGTCATTTTTATTGCGCCCAGGTTGCAGTTCTTCAAATGTCCATGGCTGAAAAGACTGTTCACCCACCCGAACAGGTGCCACACGGGGCCACAACACACTCATTCCTACGAGCATCTTTGCACCAGCCAATAAACCTAACATGTATGTTTTTGGAGGGTGGGAGGAAACTGGAGTACTTGTAGGAAACCCACGCAGACACGGGGAGAACATGCAAACTCCACACAGAAAGGACAGTGTTCCAAGCCTCGTTCCCACCCAGGACTCAAACCCACGGCCTTCTTGTTGTGAGGTCACTGTGCTACCCACTGTGCCACCGTGCCACCCTGCTTGTTCTGATCAAATCTTATTTTCTTTTCCTGCAAATGAACAGCAGATAAACTCGTATTCTCATTAAAACGAGGGAACAATAAAAATAAAACAAGAGGTTCCAGAGCTTCTTCCATTCAGAGTCTAACCAATCAGATGATTGGTTCCTGAATGTCAGAAAGAGGACAGTTTAAAAAGAAAAGGTAGAACTTACAGAGTGTCTGTGATTCCTCTGGGTGATGATGGTTACAGGTAGGCTGGCACCGCTCGCCTGCTTTATATGAATCACAGAGAGAGAGAGGGGGAGGGAGGGAGAGAGGGAGGGATGACATCATAGTGTTTAGTTTTTTATCTCCTCCTCTTTTCTGATCCGGTGATTAAATGTTTACAATCAGAGACAGAGAGGTGTGACTGTTCACCAGACATGACTTATTCATGTTCCTGATGGGTCATCTTTTGAAGAGATTAAAGGACACTTTACCCGTTGCTAAGGACACTTTACTCGTTGCTAAGGACATTGTTCTTGTTGCTAAGGACATTTTAATAATTAGTCTGAGTGTAATAATGAGATAAAATGACCTTTAATGATCTCTTGAGGTAAATAAGTGAAGTATATTTGATTTCCTTGAGGAATCTTTTTTTTCTGGACCTGTTTTTGTTTCTTCAGAGAAGTTTGTCCCACTTTTTAAGATCATTAATCAAACACATGGAGGAAGGAATCGTATTTTTCCTTCCACAGGATATTTTTTATCCGTCAACAGGTTGTTTAGACGGTTTTTAGATCAGGAGCTATTGTTTTAGTTTGCTCTGCAAAGAGAGGGGGACCCGGAGGGGGCCTATCCCGGCAGGAAGAGGGAGGATAACAAGGATCTATGCTCCTATCCTCACCATGGTAACCAGGATCTACGTTCCTACCCTCACCATGGTAACCAGGATCTACGTTCCTTCCCTCACCATGATAACCAGGATCTATGTTCCTACCCTAACCATGGTAACCAGGATCTACGTTCCTACCCTCACCATGGTAACCGGGATCTACGTTCCTACCCTCACCATGGTAACCGAGATCTATGTTCCTACCCTCACCATGGTAACCAGGATCTACGTTCCTACCCTCACCATGGTAACCAGGATCTATGCTCCTACCCTCACCATGGTAACCAGGATCTATGTTCCTACCCTCACCATGGTAACCAGGATCTACGTTCCTACCCTCACCATGGTAACCGGGATCTACGTTCCTACCCTCACCATGGTAACCGAGATCTATGTTCCTACCCTAACCATGGTAACCAGGATCTACGTTCCTACCCTCACCATGGTAACCAGGATCTATGCTCCTACCCTCACCATGGTAACCAGGATCTACGTTCCTACCCTCACCATGGTAACCAGGATCTATGCTCCTACCCTCACCATGGTAACCAGGATCTACGTTCCTAACCTCACCATGGTAACCAGGATCTACGTTCCTACCCTCACCATGGTAACCAGGATCTACGTTCCTACCCTAACCATGGTAACCAGGATCTATGTTCCTACCCTCACCATGGTAACCAGGATCTACGTTCCTACCCTCACCATGGTAACCAGGATCTATGCTCCTACCCTCACCATGGTAACCAGGATCTACATTCCTACCCTCACCATGGTAACCAAGATCTACGTTCCTATCCTCACCATGGTAACCAGGATCTACGTTCCTAACCTCACCATGGTAACCAGGATCTACGTTCCTACCCTCACCATGGTAACTGGGATCTATGTTCCTACCCTCACCATGGTAACCAGGATCTACGTTCCGACCCTCACCATGGTAACCGGGATCTACGTTCCTACCCTCACCATGGTAACCAGGATCTACGTTCCTATCCTCACCATGGTAACCAGGATCTACGTTCCTACCCTCACCATGGTAACAGGATCTACATTCCTACCCTCACCATGGTAACCAGGATCTATGTTCCTACCCTCACCATGGTAACCAGAATGTATGTTGCTCCTCAGGTTGAGAGAAGTCAGATGGGATGGTTTGGGTATCTGGTTAGGATGCCCTCTCTCTCTGGTGAGGTAGGTCATCCCATCAGGAGGAAACCTATAGGCAGAACCAGGACCAGTGAGGGAAGATTAAAAAAAAGGAATCCAAACAAGGAAACTAAAAAAAAAAAAAAAACTTTAATTGTGAAACTTAAGTTTTTTTTTTTTTTAAACATTAGAAATAAAATCCACTTGAACTCTGATCTTTCATCTGGGAATTTCCAGTCTCATTGTTTTTCTGGAAGCAGCTGATTTCATCTAAAATGTTTCTCAATGATGAGTGTCTCACCTGGGGGTGAGGTGATGACGTCACAGGGCACACCTTGGTAAAATTCCCACATTAGTTTCAGCGCCTCAGCGCCTCCTGGTGGAAGGATGCAGGCACACACAGTCAGTTTATTAAACGTAAAAACTTTTAATAAGACATTTATTATTTATTTAAATGGAATCAGTTTGAAAAGAAAGAGAAAATTAAATAAGATTCATTTTTTAGCACCAAAACAATGCTTTTAAATGACCTTCAATGACAACATGTAAATATTGGTTACATCCGGGTTCTGAATCCGATTTAAAATGTAATTAATTCCAAATTAAAGTTAGTTCTAAATTGAAGTAACTGTAGGCATGGTGGCGCAGAGGGTGGCGTGGAGGGTAGCACAGTGGCCTTACGGCAAGAAGGTCGTGGGTTCGAGTCCCGGATGGAGACGAGCCTTCGAACACTGTCCTTTCTGTGTGGAGTGTGCATGTTCTCCCCGTGTTTGCGCGGGTTTTCTCCTGGTTCTCCAGTTTCCTCCCGTTCTATCCATTCTGTTCCGTCGTCTTCCGCTTATCTGGGTTCGAGTCGCGGGGGCAACAGCCTCAGACGGGCAGCCCAGGATTCTCTCACCCCAGCTACGCCCTCCATCTCACTCAGAAGGATCCCGAGTCATTCCCCAGCCAGCTGTGAGACATAGTCTCTCTAGCGGGTTAGGGGTCTGCCTCCCGCTGGGACGTGCACAAAACACCTCATGAGCGGGAAGCTCGGGGGGCATCCTGACCAGACGCCCGAACCACCCCATCTGGCTCCTCTCGACCTGGAGGAGGAGCGGGTCGACACTGAGCTCCTCCCTGATAGCAGAAGTCCTCACCCGATCTCTGAGTGAGAGCCCAGCCACCCTGTGGTTTCCTCCCACCCTCCTAAAACATGCATGTTGAATGGCCGGTACCAAATTGCCCATAGGAATGAGTGTGTGTGTGTGTGTGTGTGTGTGTGTGTGTGTGTGTGTGTGTGTGGTTGTATGTGTGTGGCCCTGCGACAGACTGGTGACCTGTTCGGGGTGTATCCTGCCCTTCGCCTTGACTCAGCCGGGATGGGCTCCGGAACCCCGCAAGGGACAGCGAATAAGAAGCTGACTGACTAAAGTAACTGTAATTCTGTCTGTTTTTTTCTGTGTGTGTGTGTGTGTATATGAGTGTGTGTGTGTGTGTGTGTGTGTGCATGAGTGTGTATGTGTGTGTTGGCGTGCACGTTTTAGCCCTGTATAGTGATGTGAGGATGTGCACGTGGTTCAGGTGTGTCCATGTCATCTTAGCCCCGCCCTCTTTTCTTTATTATACTTTCAATGTGATTACATCAGCATAATGGTTCATTACCCACAATCCCTTTACACACACACACACACACACACGCCACAATCCCTTTATACACACACACACACCTTCGTATGCATAAATCAGTGCATGCATCTCCATATTCTGCTGTGGACATTAACACACTTACTTGCACCATTACCGGAGAACCCCATCCACCCCCTACTGAGACAAGCTGTTTACTTTCCTTACACACACACACACACACACACACACACACACACACACACCCTCCCTCTGTTTTCATCCTTCCATCACAGCTGTGCAGATGTTTCACTTCTTAATTTTTCTGTCCATCATTCATTTCTCCTGGGACTGTGTGTGTTTGTGTGTGTGTGTGTTTGTGTGTGTGTGTGTTTGTGTGTGTGTGTATGTGTGTGTGTGGACCTCCTCCAAAATGAGATGTTCCATCTCAAGCTGTACTCCTTGTTTTTGTGCCTAAGAGATCGTTTGTATGAATCTTTGTACAAAGTTACAGAAAAAAAACGATTGCTTTATCATTATTTTAATCAAAACTATTTTTTAAGTTAAAGATAATTAAAATCTATTTAAATGTGAAAAAACAAAGTCACGCAGACAGACTTTCTAAAAAAAACATCTACCTCATTATGCCTGGAGGTGCCAGATGAGGACCCACCCAATCACAGGACTGACAAAAAGGTTCAGTTCTATCTCCTTCTGCTTATCCGGGGCCGGGTCTCAGACGGGAAGCCCAGACTGTTATCACTTCAGCTGCATCCTCCAGCTCACAGGGGTCAAACTCCAGTCCTGGCGGGCTGGGGTCCTGAAGGTTCTCCATGTGTTCTTACATCTTCACACTGATCCAGGTTTTTGAGTCAATGGGCCAAATTTTACTGGCTGTTAGTTTAATTTTATGTAAATCAGCTGACTTGGGATCCTTCTGGGTGAGGTGGAGGATTCAGCCGGGGTGAGAGAAGCCTGGGTTTCCCATCTGAGGCTGTTGCCCCCACAACCTGGCCCCGGATAAGCGGGAGATGACGTAACGGAAAGCATCAGCTGTGTTGAACCAGGAAGACATGGAAAACGTTTCAGGACACTGGCCCTCCAGGACCAGAGTTTGACACACCTGCTCCAGCTCACCCAGAAAGATCCCAAGTAATTCCCCAGCCAGGTCCGGGGTCTGCCTCTTGGTCTCCTCCTGGTGGGATGTACCTGAAACACCTCACCAGAGAGGCGTTCGGGGGGCATCCTAACTCGATATTAACCACCCCAGCTGGCTCCTCTCAAAGTAATTATCTCGTCAAGGTTTTGGTAATTGAAACAATCACCAAAGTACTAATAAATGAGTTAATCAGTTGTAATATCTACCACTTCATCAGCAGCCTGAGCAGGAAGGCCAGACACCACTCACCTTAGCCACACCCTCCATCTGACTGGCACAGAATCTAAATGAAAACAGTCAGGGTAGCTGGGGTGCCAGAGCCCATCCCGGCTGATTCAAGGCAAGGAGCAGGGTACACCCCGAACAGGTGTGTGTGTGTGTATGTATCTGACTCTGTGTGTGTCTGTGTCTGAGTGCGTGAGTGTGTGTGTGTGTGTGTATGTGTCTGACTGTGTGTGTGTGAGTGCGTGTGTGTGTGTGTGTGTATCTGACTGTGTGTGTGTGTGTATCTGACTGTGTGTGTGTATGTGAGTGTTTGAGTGTGTGTGAGTGTGTGTGTGTGTATCTGACTGTGTGTGTGTGTATCTGACTGTGTGTGTGTATGTAAGTGTTTGAGTGTGTGTGAGTGTGTGTGTGTGTATGTATCTGACTCTGTGTGTGTGTGAGAGTGTTTGAGTGTGTGTGAGTCTGTGTGTGTGTATCTGACTGTGTGTGTGTGTGTGTGTGTGTGTGTATCTGACTGTGTGAGTGTGTGTGTGTGTGTGTGTATGTGTGAGTGTGTGTATGTATCTGACTCTGTGTGTGTGAGTGTTTGAGTGTGTGTGTGTGTATCTGACTCTGTGTGTGTCTGTGTCTGAGTGCATGAGTGTGTGTGTGTGTGTGTATGTGTCTGACTGTGTGTGTGTGAGTGCGTGTGTGTGTGTGTGTGTATCTGACTGTGTGTGTGTGTGTATCTGACTGTGTGTGTGTATGTGAGTGTTTGAGTGTGTGTGAGTGTGTGTGTGTGTATGTATCTGACTCTGTGTGTGTGTGAGAGTGTTTGAGTGTGTGTGAGTCTGTGTGTGTGTATCTGACTGTGTGTGTGTGTGTGTGTGTATCTGACTGTGTGAGTGTGTGTGTGTGTATGTGTGAGTGTGTGTATGTATCTGACTCTGTGTGTGTGAGTGTTTGAGTGTGTGTGTGTGTGTGTATCTGACTGTGTGTGTGTGTATGTGTCTGACTGTGTATGTGAGTGTTTGAGCGTGTGTGTGTGTATCTGACTGTGTGTGTGTATGTGAGTGTTTGAGTGTGTGTGAGTGTGTGTGTGTGTGTGTGTGTATGTGTGAGTGTGTGTATGTATCTGACTCTGTGTGTGTGTGAGTGTTTGAGCGTGTGTGTGTGTGTATCTGACTGTGTGTGTGTGTGTATAGATGGGGGAGGGCTTCTTCAAGTTAATGAATTAGTAATCAGAATTGACGTTACGTCCCCCGCCCCCTTCGGACCCTCGCCAAAATATCTGCAGCATCTCTCCAGCTGATCCATTCTTCATCTCTTTGTCATCTTTACCCCCCTGCCCACCGCGCCCACCCTACCCACCCCGCCCCCCACATCTGTCTCCATCCCGACCCCCTCTCACCACACCTACCTGGCTTGTCTTCTAACCCACCCACCCTTTTGTTCTGTCCACATCATCTTTTTCTCCTCCGGACCCCCCACTCCTTCCTTTCCTGTCTCCGTCTCTATCAGCAGCTGGTGCTCTTGGCAGAGAATTTAACATAGCAAAGCATGGACGAAGCCCCCCGCCCACCCGTGCCCATTCCCTCCAGACTTCCATGTTTACATCAACATCTTTTTAACTGATGATCTGGGAATATTCGCTGAGATGCGTCCTGCGCTGCATGGCACCGCAGCAGGCAGTCAGTGACGGTGCCAGTGGTGAGAGGAACTGGAGGTTAGGTATCTTCTCCAGGGACACTTTGGCATGAGCTCAGCAGGATTCGAACCGGAAACTCTTCGGTCCAAAGATGGCAATGTTTTTATCTCTGAGCTATGCCTCCCTGTTACGCCCTACAGTAGATCTTTGTTTGTGCAAACTCTGGATGTTTTAAGTAAGAAAACTTTTATTTGTCCCACAAAGGGGGAAATTTCAGTATGCAACAGAATAGAAAAAAAAGGTCACGACACGTACGCACAAACAAAACAAAAAATAGACTGAGGACAAAAACATGCGTTCAAAGTGAGTGATCTACCGCACAGTTCTGGTGACTCATTGTGGAGTCTCACACCAGAAGGAAGGAAAGACCTCCTGAATCTCTCCTTCACACAGCGAGGGTGGAGCAGCCTGCCACTGAAGCTGTGCAGACAGAGTCCTGCAGGGGGTGGGGCTTGTTGTCCAGCTTGGATGTCCGTCTCTTCAGGACCCTTCTGTCACCCACCTCCCGCACTGAGTCCAGGAAGCAGCCCAGGACAGAGCTGGACTTCTTGATGATTCTGTCCAGCTTCTTTCTCTCCCTTTCTGTGATGCTATTGTTCCAGCAGGCCACACCGTACTGGATGACTACGTTCCCACGTTTAACCAGGATCTGTGTTCCTACCCTCACCGTGGTAACCAGGATCTACGTTCCTACCCTCACCATTGTAACCAGGATCTACGTTCCTACCCTCACCATGGTAACCAGGATCTACGTTCCTACCCTCACCATTGTAACCAGGATCTACGTTCCTACCCTCACCGTGGTAACCAGGATCTACGTTCCTACCCTCACCATGGTAACCAGGATCTACGTTCCTACCCTCACCATGGTAACCAGGATCTACGTTCCTACCCTCACCATTGTAACCAGGATCTACGTTCCTACCCTCACCATGGTAACCAGGATCTATGTTCCTACCCTCACCATGGTAACCAGGATCTACGTTCCTACCCTCACCATGGTAACCAGGATCTACGTTCCTACCCTCACCATGGTAACCAGGATCTATGTTCCTACCCTCACCATGGTAACCAGGATCTACGTTCCTACCCTCACCATGGTAACCAGGATCTATGTTCCTACCCTCACCATGGTAACCAGGATCTATGTTCCTACCCTCACCGTGGTAACCAGGATCTACGTTCCTACCCTCACCATGGTAACCAGGATCTACGTTCCTACCCTCACCATGGTAACCAGGATCTATGTTCCTATCCTCACCATAGTAACCAGGATCTATGTTCCTACCCTCACCATGGTAACCAGGATCTACGTTCCTACCCTCACCATGGTAACCAGGATCTACGTTCCTATCCTCACCATGGTAACCGGGATCTACGTTCCTACCCTCACCATGGTAACCGGGATCTACGTTCCTACCCTCACCATGGTAACCAGGATCTATGTTCCTACCCTCACCATGGTAACCAGGATCTACGTTCCTATCCTCACCATGGTAACCAGGATCTACGTTCCTACCCTCACCATGGTAACCGGGATCTACGTTCCTACTCTCACCATGGTAACCGGGATCTACGTTCCTACCCTCACTGTTCACGTCACAATCTGATGTAAATAAATCAACAATAGCTTTTACAAACAAAATGGATACATGTTCACGTCAGATTTGAACCACCAGGCCTGAAGGAGTTAAAGCTGACGAATGGAAACAAGAAAACAAAAGAATGGTGTAAAACGATGAAGCACATGAGCCTGACGGTTGGAGAAGAATCGAGGTCTGTATGAGTTGTGGTCACTAACGGAGCATAAGACACTAATTGTTTCTGGTATTTAGTCTTAACTTTTCTCCCAAATTGTTTCTAAACAATTCCAACTCCAGCAGAGCAGTAATTACAACGTAGCTGGAAAAATGTTCCTCATTTTCTCATTAAGAAGACGAGCTGGTTGGAAAAAGAAAGAAACAATGTGGAGACTTCTTCTTCTACCACCCCCCTTCAGGGGTCTCCACAGCAAGTCAGTTTCTTCCATCTAACCCTATCTGCTGCATCCTCTTCGGTCACACCAACTATCTTCATGTCTTCCTTCACTGTATCCATGAACCTCCTCTTTGGTCTTCCTCTAGTCCTCTTTCCTGGTGGTTCCAAACCCAGCATCCTTCTTCTGATGTACTCTCTCTCTCTCCTCTGCACATGTCCAAACCATCTCAGTCTGACCTCTCTGACTTTAAAACCTCTAACATGTGCTGTTCCTCTGATCCTGTCCATCCTGGTCACTCCCAGAGAGATCCTCAGCATCTTCATCTCTGATACAAACATCTCTGTTTCCTGTCTGTCTGAACATTTCTTTTTTTTCCACTGACAGATCAGTGTGTGTCACTCACAGGGTCCCTGTATAGGCCACCTCCTAATTCCCCATCGCTGGATGATGAAGTTTATCCAGATCCATCAGACTGTTTCCCTTATCTCCATGGAAACAGTCTGGCCTCACACTGAGGGTATTCACTCGCGTCATGGTGGGCAGGTTCCTTTCTGTTGGTCACCTGATGTGACGTGTGTTTTGCTGCATTTTAAAACCGATACGGGCGTGTTGCCATTCCTGTTCGCCCAAAAAATGAGCTAAACAACCAAAAAAAAATAATTGTTTTGTCTAATTTTGACTCGCTTTCAAGTAGATCGTGGTACATTGCAGGCAGTTACTGTTACAGTGCAGCCATAGTTTCCTGGCTTGGTTACTTCCTCTTTTGTCACTCTGGCTTGTTATAAATTGACTGCGCAATCCTTTGTGGTTTTCAAAATGGCCGATGAATACGGTTTGTAGGTATTCAGTAGGGCAGGGGTGTCAAACATATGGCCCGTGGGCTGGAATCGGCCCACAAAGAGGTTCAATCAGGCCCACAGGATAAATTGAAAGTTGAAAAAAATCCATAAACCTTCTTGCTCTGAGGCCACTGTGCTAACCTCTGAGCCACCGTAAACCTCTGTGCAAGTTTCCATATTCAAAGAATATAATATTCGGGGCCACAACGAGACACACCATGACGCAAAATATGAGAGCTTACAAGAAAAACTGAGAACAGATGAGGTCAACGAACTACAGTTCTGTAAAAACGAATCCTTACTGCGGGGATTTGTAATGTTAGTTTTTCTTTATGAGTCTCATGTAAACATAAAGTTCATTACAATCATTTTTAAACTAGTTACTTAAAGTTTGTACAATTTTGTAAAATGTTTCCAATAAATTTTTAGTTAAATTTCAAGTTTCACAAAGTCTTAGTGCTTCTTTAAAACAAAGGAAAGACATGATATTTTGGTTATTTATAGCTAAGAATGCTGTCGTTTTAATGGTCTGGCCCACGGCGTCTACCTACAGGTCATATGTGGCCCGCGATGTGAAATGCAGTAGGGTGTGAAACCCTCCCCAACAATGAGGGAGGAGGAATGTCTTGACGGGTAGGAACATGGTTGATCTCCCTTTTACAGATAGAGAACTACAAACATGGCGGACGGATGCTTGTGGTTGTCACACCGCTATCTCTGTTCTGTGATTGGGTAGTGTTGCAATCGCAAAATACAGCCTGTGATCCCTGACCTAGTTGCTGGAGTGAAACGAAGTAGAGCCACTAGGTGGCACCATCCTGGCTAACAGAACACAAGACTTAAAGAATGGAAGTAAATAGAAATAAAATCTGTCAAATTAGAGGTAAAAGTTGAAAGTGTGATACCGGGATGTGTAAATAGGACCAATAGCATGCAGACACTCTGTACTGGGACCGTCCTGATTGGTAGATTGGTGGGTGGGTATTGAGGGAGGGGGGGGGTTCACCTTTGGATTCTTCCTGATAGTGATGCTGCACCGTTCACATCACAGCCATGCATGCGCAGGCGCACAGCGGTGAGAGGGAGGGAGGGGGAGTAAGAGGGGAAGACAGAGAGGGAAGGGGGTAAGGAAGGATCCCGTGGTCGGTACGCGAGCCCCGGTGTGGAGGAGCGGAACCGGGAGCCGCAGACAGAACGGTAAGAAACAGAGGACCAGACATGATGCTGGGGTTCTAACGGGAGGGGGGCGGGGGGGCTGTATGCTGCGTGTCTGAGTGTGTGTGTGAGAGTGTCTGTATGTCCGTGTGTGTGTGTTCAATGTCTGTAGGTGTGTGTGAGTGTGTGTAAAATGTGTGTGTTATTTTGAATGTGTCTGTCTGTATGTTTGACTGTATTTGTGTCTGTGTTTACATGGGATTTTAGAGTGTGTGTGTGTGTATGTGTCTGACACTGTGTGCCAGTGTGTGTGTTATTTTTAATGCTTTTGTACGTCCGTGTGTGTATGAGTGTGTGTGTGTGTATGTATGTGTGTGTGTATGTCTCCGTGTGAGTGTGTATAAAATGTGTGTGTTATTTTGAATCTGACTATGTGTGTTTGAATGTACAGAAAATATGTAAACATGTGTGGGTATGTACTGTATATGTGTGTATGTATCTGTGTGTGTGTATGTGTGTGTGTGTGTGTAAAATGTGTGTTATGTTGAATCTGCCCATATGTGTTGTATATGTTTGAATGCAAATATTAAAACATTTGTGTGAGTACATGTGATTTTAATATAAGTATGTACAGTATGAGTGTGTGTGTGTGTGTGTTTGTGAGTGTGTGTGTGTGTGTAAATTAGCCAAGTTGTGTTTTTCTAAATCAGAAACACTATAATCCTGTTTACATTAAAATGTTTACATTAAATACTTCAGAATGTTTTCAGTTTTAAAAACTGCCATTTATTTATTTTGGAATAAATATGACGAATAAATAAACAATAATAAATATGATCCAATAAATATTCAAATATTAGTCAAAGCTTTGATTCATGTGTGTGAACGAGAGGAGTGAGCTTACAGGGAGAAGAGAGAAAGCAGGGGGAGGAGTTTAAGTACTTAGGATCAATGGAGAGTGTGGAAAAGAGGTGAAGAAGTGTGTGCAGGCATGCTGGAACGGGTGGAGGAAAGTATCCGGTGTGATGTGTGATAGAAGAGTTTCAGATAAAATGAAAGAGAAAGTGTAGAAAACTGTGGTGAGAGCGGCCATGCTGATTGGTCTAGAGACAGTGTGGTGAGAGCGGCCATGCTGATTGGTCTAGAGACAGTGTGGTGAGAGCGGCCATGCTGATTGGTCTAGAGACAGTGTGGTGAGAGCGGCCATACTGATTGGTCTAGAGACAGTGTGGTGAGAGCGGCCATACTGATTGGTCTAGAGACAGTGTGGTGAGAGTGGCCATGCTGATTGGTCTAGAGACAGTGTGGTGAGAGCGGCCAAGCTGATTGGTCTAGAGACAGCGTGGTGAGAGTGGCCATGCTGATTGGTCTAGAGACAGCGTGGTGAGAGAGGCCAAGCTGATTGGTCTAGAGACAGCGTGGTGAGAGCGGCCATGCTGATTGGTCTAGAGACAGCGTGGTGAGAGCGGCCATGCTGATTGGTCTAGAGACAGTGTGGTGAGAGCAGCCATGCTGATTGGTCTAGAGACAGTGTGGTGAGAGCGGCCATGCTGATTGGTCTAGAGACAGTGTGGTGAGAGAGGCCATGCTGATTGGTCTAGAGACAGTGTGGTGAGAGCGGCCATGCTGATTGGTCTAGAGACAGTGTGGTGAGAGCGGCCATGCTGATTGGTCTAGAGACAGTGTGGTGAGAGCGGCCATGCTGATTGGTCTAGAGACAGTGTGGTGAGAGCGGCCATGCTGATTGGTCTAGAGACAGTGTGGTGAGAGCGGCCATGCTGATTGGTCTAGAGACAGTTGCACTGAGGAACAGACAGGAAGCAGAGATGTTTGTAGCAGAGATGAAGATGCTGAGGATCTCTCTGGGAGTGACCAGGATGGACAGGATCAGAGGAACAGCAAATGTTAGAGGTTTTAAAGTCGGAGAGGTCAGACTGAGATGGTTTGGACATGTGCAGAGGAGAGAGAGTACATCAGAAGAAGGATGCTGGGTTTGGAACCACCAGGAAAGAGGACTAGAGGAAGACCAAAGAGGAGGTTCATGGATACAGTGAAGGAAGACATGAAGATAGTTGGTGTGACCAAAGAGGATGCAGCAGATAGGGTTAGATGGAAGAAACTGACTTGATGTGGCGCCCGGAAGGAGGGCGTCCTGTGTGTGTGTGTGTGTGTGTGTGTGTGTGTGTGTGCGTACATATGTGTGTGTGTGTATGTGTCTGTGTGTGTCTGTATGTGTGTGTGTATTTGTGTGTGTGTACTGTGTGTGTGTTTTTTGTGTGTGTTTATGTGGGAATGTTTCATGGGAATTTTTGTGTGTCTGTGTGAAAGTGTGTGTGTGTGTGTGTGTATGTGTGTGTGTGTATGTTTGTGTGTGTGTATGTTTGTGTGTGTGTATGTGTGTCTGTGTATATGTGTGTGTGTGTGTGTGTGTGTGTGATGGTGTGTTTTCTTTCTATAGATGTTGAAATAGGACCGCGGTCTGAAAGACACCGTGTTTCCCAGCCATCCCGTTTCCATGGTTACCGGCTGGAGGAGGCTGGAGAACATGGCTGTCTCACTCGCTCTTTCTCTCTTTCAAACACACACACATACACACACACACACACACACACACACACGGCTCTGTTTTACTCTGACTATAGAAAATCTCCACGTTTCTCTTCTCATTCAGGCCGTGAAGAAACAGGAAAACAGGATTTTCTGACTATTCAAAGTCTTTTACGAGCAAAAACCGTCCAGAATGGATTTTATCACCTAATAAAAACTGTTTTTAAAGAAAAAAAAAGATTTTTTGTTTGCCGTTAAGCTGATTTTTTTCTTTTTATTGGTCTTTTTTTTCTGCTTAAAACGTCTTTCTATCAGAAAAACAATCAGTCATTATTATTATAATTATTTTTAAGGAGGTTCATAAAATTCATTCAGAGTCATTTGACTGATTCCTCTAAAAAACTGTCTGGATCAAGACCACCTTAAAAAAGAAATGTTGTGAATTTTTACTTTATTAAAGGATGTTTCCATTATTTTTATTCATTGTATCATTATGTCCTTTAGTCCTGCCAAGTTCTGGACCAACGGCTTCGAGCTGTAACCCCGGGCTTCTCTCACCCCGGCTGCATCCTCCAGCTCACCCAGAAGGATCCCGAGGTGTTCCCTGTCTAGCTGTGAGACATAGTCTCTCCAGCAGGGCCCAGGGTCTGCCTCTGGGTCTCCTCTCGGTTGGAGTAGCAACAGCTCTACTCCAAGTTCCTTTCAGATGGCAGAGCTACTCCCTCTATCTCTGGGTGAGAGCACAGTCACCCTGCAGAGAAAGCTCGTTTCAGCCACTTGTATCTGTGATCTTGTTCTTTCTTTCAACACCCACAGCTGGTTACCATGGTGAGGATAGGAACGTAGATCCTGGTTACCATGGTGAGGGTAGGAACGTAGACCCTGGTTACCAAGGTGAAGGTAGGAACGTAAATCCTGGTTACCATGGTGAAGGTAGGAACGTAGATCCTGGTTACCATGGTGAGGGTAGGAACGTAGATCCTGGTTACCATGGTGAGTGTAGGAACGTAGATCCTGGTTACCATGGTGAGGGTAGGAACGTAGATCCTGGTTACCATGGTGAGGGTAGGAACGTAGATCCTGGTTACCATGGTGAGGGTAGGAACGTAGATCCTGGTTACCATGGTGAGGGTAGGAACGTAGATCCTGGTTACCATGGTGAGGGTAGGACCATAGATCCTGGTTACCATGGTGAGGGCAGGAATGTAGATCCTGGTTACCATGGTGAGGGTAGGAATGTAGATCCTGGTTACCATGGTGAGGGTAGGAACGTAGATCCTGGTTACCATGGTGAGGGTAGGAACGTAGATCCTGGTTACCATGGTGAGGGTAGGAACGTAGATCCTGGTTACCATGGTGAGGGTAGGACCATAGATCCTGGTTACCATGGTGAGGGCAGGAATGTAGATCCTGGTTACCATGGTGAGGGCAGGAATGTAGATCCTGGTTACCATGGTGAGGGTAGGAATGTAGATCCTGGTTACCACGGTGAGGGTAGGAACGTAGATCCTGGTTACCACGGTGAGGGCAGGAATGTAGATCCTGGTTACCATGGTGACGGTAGGAATGTAGATCCTGGTTACCATGGTGAGGGTAGGAATGTAGATCCTGGTTACCATGGTGAGGGTAGGACCATAGATCCTGGTTACCATGGTGAGGGCAGGAATGTAGATCCTGGTTACCACGGTGAGGGTAGGAATGTAGATCCTGGTTACCATGGTGAGGGTAGGACCATAGATCCTGGTTACCATGGTGAGGGCAGGAATGTAGATCCTGGTTACCATGGTGACGGTAGGAATGTAGATCCTGGTTACCACGGTGAGGGTAGGAATGTAGATCCTGGTTACCACGGTGAGGGTAGGAATGTAGATCCTGGTTACCACGGTGAGGGCAGGAATGTAGATCCTGGTTACCACGGTGAGGGCAGGAATGTAGATCCTGGTTACCATGGTGACGGTAGGAATGTAGATCCTGGTTACCACGGTGAGGGTAGGAATGTAGATCGAATGGTAAATCCAGAGCTTTGCTTTTCAACTCTTTCTTCACCACAATTGACCGATACAGCGTCCTAATTATTTCAGACGCTACACCAATCCATCTGCTGACCTCCTGGCCCATCCTTCCCCTTCTTTGAACAAGACCCTAAAATACTTTCTTAAAGTTTAATGTTTAAAATGTAAACAATTAAAAGGCAGAGTTCGCCCTCATCATCAAGCAATGGGCCTCTTACTGGGATACAGGCCATGCCCGGGACGTGGGGGCACGTTTCTGCATTCATCTTTGCTTCCTGCACAGGAAAGGATAAAATGACTTTGTTCCTGTTTGCACCTGCAGCAGCAGTTTTAAAGGTGACTCCGTGCGTGAGGCGTTCCAGCAGCGAGCAGTCTCCTCATGAGGAGTCGGTGTCAGTGGGTCATTCATAGCATGAGACCACAGTGTGGAGATGTTTAGCATGTCGATTAGCATCCACTTACAACTCATTTTCATTCCTAATTAGATCCTAATGGGAAGTCTAGAGAGGGTTTTCCCACAAGCTCTCTGTTTGTGCTGCTGTGCCTGGTTGGTTAGAGGAAAAATATCTTCCATATATCGGTTTTATTTGACGTAAATCGGCTTAAGGTTGAGTTTGGTGAGATTATTGGACTCACAGGAAGGGTTATGTTTTATAAATCAGCTTGTGAGTGTGTGTGTGCAGGAAAATGTGTGGAGAGGAAATCCTCACGGTGACACGCAGAGCAGACAAAAGAGCCGTGTTTTGGTAGGAAATGACTCGGGGCAGCACTCTGAATGTAATGAGGTCAGACAAGTTAAAAGTGGTCAAACGATGAAATGCTGGAAGGATGTAAAACGAAGACGCTCCGTAAAAAGATGGCAGGAGAAAAATGGAGATGTTTAGAAAACAAAACAAAGAGATTTTATATCATTAAAAAAAAAAGTGACATCATTCAAAATAATATTAGATACATTTTGATAAGAATAAAATTTCAGCCAGGAAGGCATTCTAGATGCATTCTAATCAGATGCCGAACCACCCCATCTGGCTTCTTTCGTCTCGAAAGAGTAATGACTGGCTGAATGGCTGAATGGCTGAGCTCCTCACTCCATGTCTGAGTTAGAGTCCAGCCATCCTGCAGATGAAGGTCATTTCAGCTGCTTGTATCCATGGTCTTGTTCTTTCAGTTACCACCCACACTGGTTACCATGGTGAGGGTAGGAACGTAGATCCTGGTTACCATGGTGAGGATAGGAAGGTAGATCCTGGTTACCATGGTGAGGATAGAAACGTAGATCCTGGTTACCATGGTGATGGTAGGAACGTTGATCCTGGTTACCATGGTGAGGGTAGGAACGTAGATTCTGGTTACCATGGTGAGGGTAGGAACATAGATCCTGGTTACCATGGTGAGGGTAGGAACGTAGATCCTGGTTACCATGGTGAGGGTAGGAACGTAGATCCTGGTTACCATGGTGAGAGTTGGAACGTAAATCGACTCATCTCAACTCTTTCTTCTCCACGACGTGTCGATGCAGTATCCTAATTGTGGCAGACACTGCACCAATCCGTCAGTGTCCTGCTCCAAACTTTACCACTGTGAACAAGACCCCAAGATACTTACACTCCTCCACTAGGGGCAGGACTCTGTCCCTGACCTGTTGGGGGCACTACATGCTTTTCCGGTCAAGGACCACATCACCTGCAAAAACAGTGACCCAATCCTGAGGCTAGCCAATCAGATTTGATCTTCCAAGATGTTATTTGTCTATATGCAGCGCGGTAATGCCACATACATGCAGTGGAAGATTGTAAACAGAAACAAAATGTGTGGAATTTAACGTCCCGCACCAAGAGGGTTTTGCACCGATACATGTAGCAATACTTCTTTAATACCTCTAGGTTAGATTAAAAAGTGAATGAATGGATACTTTAATGGTTGTAAATAAAGAACACTCATTTATTTATATACTGTATAGTGTGTTTACTGCTCCCTGTTTTGTTTTTATGCTTGTGCAGCAGTTTTTTTCACTCGCTGTTTGTTTAAAAGCTTTAAAAATAAATGAGATGACTTTGTTTTTATGCTTTCATGTGCTGGTGGGCCAACATGCTCAGCTACATGGCCAAGACAGGTTTCGAAAACATATGAAGAAATGGATGTGGCAGAATGAGAGCTCCTGCTCTGTGTATCTGTCTGTCTCTGTGTAATGTAGTCCTTCCCGTTGGGAGATGTAGTCCATCCTTCTGGGAGATGTAGTCCTTCCTTCTGGGAGATGTAGTCCTTCCCGTTGGGAGATGTAGTCCTTCCTGATGGGAGATGTAGTCCTTCCTGCTGGGAGATGTAGTCCTTCCTGCTGGGAGATGTAGTCCTTCCCGTTGGGAGATGTGGTCCTTCCTTCTGGGAGATGTAGTCCTTTATGTTGGGAGATGTAGTCCTTTATGTTGGGAGATGTAGTCCTTTCTGTTGGGAGATGTAGTCCTTTATGTTGGGAGATGTAGTCCTTTATGTTGGGAGATGTAGTTATTTATGTTGGGAGATGTAGTCCTTTATGTTGGGAGATGTAGTCCTTTCTGTTGGGAGATGTAGTCCTTCCTCCCACTCCTTTGTTTCCAACCTAAGCAAGATAAACACACTATACTTTACAACTTCAGTGTCTCCAGCGGCAGGGCGTGGACCTTCAAAAAGCTAGTTTCTGGTCAATAAGGTGGTTGTCATGGAAACAGAGACTGTACAGATAACTGCTTAGTTTTTCCTTTCAAAAATTCAACATGGCGCCGTGCGTAACGTACAAGTATAAAAATGCAGACTAACCCTGACGTCACACTTGCCAGGTCTACCCGTTCTACTGCCAACGTCCACAGCCAGGCAGTATCTTTGACAAGACACAGTTTTTTGCAGCCTGGTTTAATCAGGGTTTGTCTGAACAAGAGGAGGCGGAGGCGGGGGGAGGGTATGTCTGATTGGCATGCGGTCTGATCCCAGTTAAAGGATATTGATAAGGTTTAAGAGACTGTGTTCTGCTGACAAACAGGAAGAACCTTTATCTCCACAATCAGAAACACAAAGACTCGTTCTCCTGGTCGTTTATCCTATCCCCTCCTCTGTGCACATCTGGCCCTCTCTTCAGCAGCTGGATTCACACTCGTCTCCAAAGTCCTCCTCTTTCCGTTGGACTGGCTCCATGCAGCTTGGTTACGGCTAAATGAGAGGCTGTGATGGAGAAAAGAGTTGGAAAGCATGGAAACATAATGTGGACCAGATGAGAGGGAGGAAAACAGGAGACACAGGATCCCCCTCATCGTGTCTGCCTCCATCTGTAGAGATGTGTCCCTCTTTATTTCCCTGACTGCATGTTAATTTGTGTCAGTTTCTCCCACACACGCAGGTAACACAGGGTAGGATTATTTTTAGATCAGACTAATAGAGCTGCAGGAGAGACTCATCCACGAGGACGTGAGCCAGAAAGGCTTTTAGATTTAATTCTCCGACCTCCTCTTTGATACAAACTACTGTTTACGTTCCTGAAGGTGGAAAAAACGGAAAATAATCCGTAGAAACGGGGGAATAAAGAGAGAAAAAGAGCAAGAGTGGGTCAATCATTCGTGATGGATTCAGGAAGAATTTGTTGAGCAATCACCGAGAGACACAGAGAGGGACAAAGAGAGCGAGAGGAGGAGGATTACAACAGAATGCAGATAAAATCCCACAAAAATCCTGACAGCGTTTATTTATGAATATAGATTATCCTCCAAACCATCCAGACTGAGGCCATGTCCACACAGAGCCGGGTATTTTTGAAAACGCATATATTTTTATCCGTTTTGTCCACCCCTCCACACAAAAACTGAGTTTTTTCACTCAAACCCGGCGTTTACTCTATCTAACCCTATCTCCTGCATCCTCTTTGGTCACACCAACTATCTTCATGTCTTCCTTCACTGTATCCATGAACCTCCTCTTTGGTCTTCCTCTAGTCCTCTTTCCTGGTGGTTCCAAACCCAGCATCCTTCTTCTGATGTACTCTCTCTCTCTCCTCTGCACATGTCCAAACCATCTCAGTCTGACCTCTCCGACTTTAAAACCTCTAACATGTGCTGTTCCTCTGATCCTGTCCATCCTGGTCACTCCCAAAGAGATCCTCAGCATCTTCATCTCTGCTACAAACATCTCTGTTTCCTGTCTTTGAATCAGTGACACTGTCTCTAGACCAATCAGCATAGCCGCTCTCACCACACTGTCTCTAGACCAATCAGCATGGCCGCTCTCACCACACTGTCTCTAGACCAATCAGCATGGCCGCTCTCACACACTGTCTCTAGACCAATCAGCATGGCCGCTCTCACACACTGTCTCTAGACCAATCAGCATGGCCGCTCTCACACACTGTCTCTAGACCAATCAGCATGGCTGCTCTCACCACACTGTCTCTAGACCAATCAGCATGGCCGCTCTCACCACACTGTCTCTAGACCAATCAGCATGGCCGCTCTCACACACTGTCTCTTGACCAATCAGCATGGCTGCTCTCACCACACTGTCTCTAGACCAATCAGCATGGCCGCTCTCACCACACTGTCTCTAGACCAATCAGCATGGCCGCTCTCACCAAACTGTCTCTAGACCAATCAGCATGGCCGCTCTCACACACTGTCTCTAGACCAATCAGCATGGCTGCTCTCACCACACTGTCTCTAGACCAATCAGCATGGCCGCTCTCACCACACTGTCTCTAGACCAATCAGCATGGCCGCTCTCACAAACTGTCTCTAGACCAATCAGCATGGCCGCTCTCACCACACTGTCTCTAGACCAATCAGCATGGCCGCTCTCATCACACTGTCTCTAGACCAATCAGCATGGCCGCTCTCATCACACTGTCTCTAGACCAATCAGCATGGCCGCTCTCATCACACTGTCTCTAGACCAATCAGCATGGCTGCTCTCACCACAGTTTTGTACACTTTAGCTTTCATTTTATCTGAAACTCTTCTGTCACACATCACACCTGATACTTTTCTCCACCCATTCCTCCCATGTCAGCGTCCCCATCAGGTATGAATGTGTGTGTGAATGTGGGCTTCACTCTAAGACACTTTGAGAACCAACACAGGTTTAAAACCGCCGTATGAGTTTATTTACCAAATGTTTCTCCTCTGTTTTAAAGCTCCGGCCTCCATATCCTGCCACGGTGTGGACCCTCATCCTCCACCTCAGTGAAACACCATCATGACCCAGGAGGGGCAGGCCCTGCCCTCTCCCACCTCACCTGAGACCCCCGCAGAGCCTCATGCCCCTCCAACCGAACCGCCATCAGATGTCCACCACGACGGATCAGAGGACCAGTTAAAGGTTGAGCAGGAGGAGCTCACAGGAAGTGAGGATGTAAACGAAGACCTTAAAACCACTGTAGAAGATATAGAGATGAAAAGGAAAGAAGAGGAAGATGAAGGAGAAGAGGATGCTGACCCTCCCCAAACCACACGGTTTGTAAATGTAACATGTTTCCAGCGAACACATCATAAACCACTTCCTCAGTAAGAGCTTCATCTCTGTGGCTCCTAAAGGCTCTCAGCTTTATGCTTCTGAAACGAAATGGCCTGAAAATAAGAAACCGCATTCTTCACTTTCAGTTTCATTTCACCAGGATCTACGTTCCTACCCTCACCATGGTAACCAGGATCTACGTTCCTACCCTCACCATGGTAACCAGGATCTACGTTCCTACCCTCACCATGGTAACCAGGATCTACGTTCCTACCCTCACCATGGTAACCAGGATCTACGTTCCTACCCTCACCATGGTAACCAGGATCTATGTTCGTACCCTCACCATGGTAACCAGGATCTACGTTCCTACCCTCACCATGGTAACCAGGATCTACGTTCCTACCCTCACCATGGTAACCAGGATCTACGTTCCTACCCTCACCATGGTAACCAGGATCTATGTTCGTACCCTCACCATGGTAACCAGGATCTACGTTCCTACCCTCACCATGGTTACCAGGATCTACGTTCCTACCCTCACCATGGTAACCAGGATCCATGTTCCTACCCTCACCATGGTAACCAGGATCCATGTTCCTACCCTCACCATGGTAACCAGGATCTACGTTCCTACCCTCACCATGGTAACAAGGATCTACGTTCCTACCCTCACCATGGTAACCAGGATCTACATTCCTACCCTCACCATGGTAACCAAGATCCATGTTCCTACCCTCACCATGGTAACCAGGATCCATGTTCCTACCCTCACCATGGTAACCAGGATCTACGTTTCTACCCTCACCATGGTAACCAGGATCTACGTTCCTACCCTCACCATGGTAACCAGGATCTACGTTCCTACCCTCACCATGGTAACCAGGATCTACGTTCCTACTCTCACCATGGTAACCAGGATCTACGTTCCTACCCTCACCATGGTAACCAGCATCTACGTTCATACCCTCACCATGGTAACCAGGATCTACGTTCCTATCCTCACCATGGTAACCAGGATCTACGTTCCTACTCTCACCATGGTAACCAGGATCTACGTTCCTACCCTCACCATGGTAACCAGCATCTACGTTCATACCCTCACCATGGTAACCAGGATCTACGTTCCTACCCTCACCATGGTAACCAGCATCTACGTTCATACCCTCACCATGGTAACCAGGATCTACGTTCCTATCCTCACCATGGTAACCAGGATCTACATTACTACCCTCACCATGGTAACCAGCATCTACGTTCATACCCTCACCATGGTAACCAGGATCTACGTTCCTATCCTCACCATGGTAACCAGGATCTACGTTCCTACCCTCACCATGGTAACTAGGATCTACGTTCCTATCCTCACCATGGTAACCAGGATCTACGTTCCTACCCTCACCATGGTAACCAGGATCTACGTTCCTATCCTCACCATGGTAACCAGGATCTACGTTCCTACCCTCACCATGGTAACTAGGATCTACGTTCCTACCCTCACCATGGTAACTAGGATCTACGTTCCTATCCTCACCATGGTAACCAGGATCTACGTTCCTACCCTCACCATGGTAACTAGGATCTACGTTCCTACCCTCACCATGGTAACTAGGATCTACGTTCCTACCCTCACCATGGTAACCAGGATCTACGTTCCTACCCTCACCATGGTAACCAGGATCTACGTTCCTACCCTCACCATGGTAACCAGGATCTACATTCCTATCCTCACCATGGTAACCAGGATCTACGTTCCTACCCTCACCATGGTAACCAGGATCTACGTTCCTACCCTCTCCATGTTAACCAGGATCTACGTTCCTACCCTCTCCATGGTAACCAGGATCTATGTCCCTACCCTCACCATGGTAACCAGGATCTACAGGTTGAAATGCGGTGCTTAACGCATCTGGTTAGGATGGCTCCTGAAAGCATTGCCGGTAAGGTGTTTCGGGTGTGTCTCACCGGGAAGAGACCAAGAGGCAGACTTGGGAACCGCTGGAGAGACTATGTCTCACAGCTGGCCAGGGAACGACCTGAGATCCTCTGGGGTGAGCTGTAGGTGCAGCTTGGGAGAGAGAAGCTTAGGCTCAGACGGGGAAAGGAACCACTGGTTAAACAAAAAGTCTCCGCCCACCGTGGAGCCCCAATGCTGCGAGGTCAGACTGTTTCCATAGAGACAGTCTGATGAATCAAGCTATGAAAAAAACACAGTGTGACCAATTAAAGCCAGTGACATACTGGTGATAAAATCCACCACTTTGGGTTTAAAGCTTCACCTTCTATCGTTACAGGTTAGCGAATGGAATCAGTCACCATGACGATGACGAAGAAGAGGAGGATGAAGCAGCAGAAGAAATGGAGACAAATTTAGACACTTTCAGCTCTAATTTTGAGACAACTGTGGAGCAGGCGGACACAGAGGTGGAGGAAGACGAGGAGGAGGACGAGGAAGTGCAGGAGGGGGGAAACCAGGACACTTTTAGCTCCGCCTTTGAGCAGATCGTGGAGCAGGTCGAGGCTCAAGAGGAGGAGGAGGAGGACGGAGAATCAGAGGAGGAAGAGGATGAGAAGGAGAAAAAGAAGCTGGAGAACAAAGATGGCTTCAGCTCCACGTTTGAGCGTATCGTAGAGTCGGCGTTACTGCGGGGGGGCACCTGCTACAGCAGTCTGGACTCTCTGGACGTCCTGTCTCTCACAGACGAGACGGACAGCTGCGTCAGCTTCGAGGCGCCGCTTACCCCGCTCATCCAGCAGAGGGCGCTGTTCCAGTGCCTGGGGCCTCTGGAACTGGAGCTAGCGACGGTACAGGAGCAGGACGGGGCGGAGGCGGGGCTCCATGCTGTGGGGGACGGCCTCACAGCTGGGCGGGACTCTGAGACCAGAGCGTGCCCGCTGAGAACGACCATACCTGGGAGCCGGTCTGAGTTTGTGCTCAGCCAACCGGGACGCTGGGCCTTATCGAATGGATACCATCCAGACGGGGGCGGAACCATGGTCACCTCCGCCAGGTAAGAACAGATCTTTAATTAACGAAGTGTTTTAGATCGCGCTCCTTACCAACTTGATCCATCCTGTCCCGAAAACACCGCTAAAACTCTGTTTATGGAACACGTAAATGAAATGGGTTTCAAACGAGCCGCTGGAACCTGAAAATACTCACTGTGTTAACTTGAATAACTAGTGCAACAGACGTCAGCAATAACTAGGACGCTGGATCGATCCATTGTGGTAAAGAGCCCAATAACAAAGCTCTTGATTGGCCAGTAGATCTACGTTCCTACCCTCACCATGGTAACCAGGATATACGTTCCTACCCTCACCATGGTAACTAGGGTCTACGTTCCTACCCTCACCATGGTAACCAGGATCTACGTTCCTACCGTCACCATGGTAACCAGGGTCTACGTTCCTACCCTCACCATGCTAACCAGGATCTACGTTCCTACCCTCACCATGGTAACCAGGATCTACGTTCCTACCCTCACCACAGTAACAAGGATCTACGTTCCTACCCTCACCACGGTAACCAGGATCTATGTTCCAACACTCACCATGGTAACCAGGATGTACACTCCTACCCTCACCACAGTAACAAGGATCTACGTTCCTACCCTCACCACGGTAACCAGGATCTACGTTCCAACACTCACCATGGTAACCAGGATGTACACTCCTACCCTCACCATAGTAACCGGGGTGGGAATGTAGATCGACTTGTAAATTGAGAGCAGCATCCTAGTTATTGGTGACGACGCACCGATCCGCCTGTTGATGTCCCGCTCCATCCTTCCTCCACTGTGAACAAGATCCCGAGATACTTAAACTGCTCCACTTGGAGGAGATTGGAATGCATTGGGCATTCCAATCTCTGGGCGAGGACCATGGTCTATTCCCATCCCGGCCGCTTCACACTTGGCACCAAATCGATCCAGTGAGAGCTGTTTTTTTAAGAAAGAGTGTTTTTTAAATGTGTTTTAAGTTCAGACCTCTGCCCGTTTTTTCCTGCCAGCTCCTGGTGGCAGAAAAGTCCTATTTGTGGTTTGTTTTATCCTGGCAGCATAAAAGCTGAAAAAACTAGTCATTCAACGAATGAAGCCTTTCAACCAGCCAATGGGAGCAGATTAAAAAACTTAAGAGACCCAATAGAGATGTGACACATCCTCGGGTTTCCACGTAAACTTCCAGTTCAAGTGTCCACTGGTTCACCTCTTAAAGGAGCCGTGGGATGAGACATCAGACAGACTCTCTAAAACTCTCCTGGACACAAACTCTGACCACAAAATTCAATCACTTCGTTGTGTTTTTTCCTTCTCATGATGGCAGCAGGTCTGTGTATTTTGAGATCTTTAATGTAGTATCTTCAAGAGCTGATCTCCTTCATCAGAGAGGAATGTGGAGTCTTCATGGACGTGTGGAGCTGATCTCCTTCATTAGTGAGGAATGTGGAGTCTTCATGGACGTGTGGAGCTGAGCTCCTTCATGTGGAGTCTTCATGGATGTGTGGAGATGTTCCGTGCTGGAGTGAATCGGAAGGAATGAAGACAGGATCTTCTGAGTGTCTGAACATACCCGGCTTCACTATGGAACTAAAGATGGTGGACTGCTGATGTTGTTCCACCACAGTGAAGGATCAACATGTGGAGCTTTTAGAGACAGTTTAACATCTTATTAGGATTCAGTGGAGCTTTAAGCATCGTTACCATGGTAACCCATATTCCACCCAACGCAGTGCGAACTGTCATGTGTTCCACAAGTTGCTGGTCCAGAGATGCCAAGTTTTTGGCTTCACATAGAGGGAGATTTTGAGGCGGGGTCAAAAGGGGGAGGAGCTATGATATGACATGTCGTCACATCCACCAATGAACAACACCCGCCATGACAGTTGGCGTAAAACAAACCGTTCAAAACATGAAAAAGCAGCTGGTAAATTGTGCGTCTTCTGTGTGTTACCACCTAGTGTTATGTATCAGTATGAAGAGGAATTACCACCAGGAATACACCCCTGTACTGATTGGTCACGCTTTGTTTTGAGGCTCACACACATAAGCTGTAACATGACCAAAGTTCCCGGATGTCCGACTTCGTCCATACGTTCACCAAAAAACAATACTGGCAATAGACCATGCAGATCTGCAACAGCAGGAGATGCCATGTGCTTTGCCTCATTATATAATAATAATAATACATTTTTTATTTGTAAGGCACTTTCTATCTCCAGTGGAGATCTCAAAGTGCTACAATGACCAAAAGAAACAACAAACAGCAAAATTAAATAAAACCACAACACAAAAAAAAAAACACTAAAAACTTTACTGAAAAGCCTTTAGAAATAAAAATGTCTTCAGTCTTTTTTGTGGAGCCCTCAAGCTCTTGGGAAGATGGTTCCAGAGCCGTGGAGCAGCTGCCTGGAAGGCCCTGTCCCCCATAGTGGAGAGTTTGGTTCATGGTTGGTGCAGGCAGTAGGAGGAGGAGGAGCAGCGCAGGTCTAGGACAGTGGTGTGGAGGGTTAGGAGGAGGAGGAGCGCAGGTCTCAGACAGTGGTGTGGAGGGTTAGGAGGAGGAGGAGCGCATGTCTTGGACAGTGGTGTGGAGCGTTAGGAGGAGGAGGAGCGCAGGTCTAGGACAGTGGTGTGGAGGGTTAGGAGGAGGAGGAGCGCATGTCTCGGACAGTGGTGTGGAGGGTTAGGAGGAGGAGGAGCGCAGGTCTCGGACAGTGGTGTGGAGGTTTAGGAGGAGGAGGAGCGCATGTCTCGGACAGTGGTGTGGAGGGTTAGGAGGAGGAGGAGCGCATGTCTCGGACAGTGGTGTGGAGCGTTAGGAGGAGGAAGAGCGCAGGTCTCGGACAGTGGTGTGGAGGGTTAGGAGTTCTTGGAGATAAACAGGTGCAGTGCCGTGTTTGCACTGATGGGTGAGGAGGCAGAGCTTGTACTGAATTCTGTATTTAACGGGTGGCCAGTGGAGGGATTTGAGGATGGGAGTGATATGGTCATATTTGCGCCTCCTTATCAGGATCCGGGCAGCGCAGTTCTGGATGTGCTGGAGCTTTTGTAAACCCCTGCATGGGAACCATACAAGGAGGGATCATATCTAATCATGTTCATGGAATGCACTGGACTGTTCATCATGCAATAGTTTTATTAGCCTTGGCGGGTGAGGGTGAGATAGGTCCTACTTGTGGGTGTCTCCCGCCCAATAATGGAGACTTGGCATGTCCGCTGTTCCAGCTCCACCCAACCCAACTCAGCACCACCTAGCACCTGTTCTGAACCTGTTTGGAGCTCTCTCTTGAACTACCAGGAGCTACCGGTGGTTAACGTAGTATTCTTCTCATTCATAACTTTTTGAGTTAATCTTGTTCAAACTCTTTGGTTTGTGTTTCGTTTGAAGAGATTACGTTTTTTTTTTCCTCTGAAATTTATTTAAGCCATTTTTAACCAGTTCATAACCTTTTAAATGGGTTGAAAAACATCTTGTAAATTTTAGTCTTAGCCAAAAAAATTTAATAAAGTTAAACATATCTTTTTAATTTTGAATGTTTTCATTAAAAAGTTAGTTTCAGAAAGTTGCAGTGCCGTAACTTTACCAGCAGAGGGAGGCAGAACTCCCTGTCTGATTTTTTTCTTTTTTATTCAATGTTTTTTAAATAGTGTTAAACATATTTTAAACTTTTAAAATATGGTATTCCAAATAGGGTATACCATAGAGTTCAGTTGAAGCTTAACCCCAAAAAAACAGTTCTAATTTTTTTTTGTCCAGAAAGGGAAAGTGTCCAAAACCGTGGTCAGAGCAGCCATGCTGATTGGTCTAGAGACCGTGTAGTGAGAGCAGCCATGCTGATTGGTCTAGAGACAGTGTGGTGAGAGCGGCCATGCTGATTGGTCTAGAGACAGCGTGGTGAGAGCGGCCATGCTGATTGGTCTAGAGACAGTGTGGTGAGAGCGGCCATGCTGATTGGTCTAGAGACAACGTGGTGAGAGCGGCCATGCTGATTGGTCTAGAGACAGTGTGGTGAGAGTGGCCATGCTGATTGGTCTAAAGACAGTGTGGTGAGAGCGGCCATGCTGATTGGTCTAGAGGCAGTGTGGTGAGAGCGGCCATGCTGATTGGTCTAGAGGCAGTGTGGTGAGAGCGGCCATGCTGATTGGTCTAGAGACAGTGTGGTGAGAGCGGCCATGCTGATTGGTCTAGAGACAGTGTGGTGAGAGCGGCCATGCTGATTGGTCTAGACACAGCGTGGTGAGAGCGGCCATGCTGATTGGTCTAGAGACACTGTGGTGAGAGCAGCCATGCTGATTGGTTTAGAGACAGTGTGGTGAGAGCGGCCATGCTGATTGGTCTAGAGACAGTGTGGTGAGAGCGGCCATGCTGATTGGCCTAGAAAGAGCAGCACTGAAGAAAAGTCAGGAAACAGAGATGTTTGTATCAGAGATGAAGATGCTGAGGATCTCTCTGGGAGTGACCAGGATGGACAGGATCAGAGGAACAGCACATGTTAGAGGTTTTAAAGTCAGAGAGGTCAGACTGAGATGGTTTGGACATGTGCAGAGGAGAGAGAGAGAGTACATCAGAAGAAGGATGCTGGGTTTGGAACCACCAGGAAAGAGGACTAGAGGAAGACCAAAGAGGAGGTTCATGGATACAGTGAAGGAAGACATGAAGATAGTTGGTGTGACTGAAGAGCATGCAGGAGATAGGGTAACCCTAGTTTCTTCCATCTAACCCTCAGATGGAACCTCCATCCATCCAAACCTCCCTCCATCCCAGTCCCTGTACAGTCCTCTCCGCCCGTCCAGCCTCGGTCAGTCTGAAAGATCTTTTGTCTTTACTATGACATCATGGTCTCCCTCCCCCTCCTTTCCAGCGGGGTCCCAGACGGGATGTGAGTGATTACGGTCACAATGCCAGAGTGGAGACATCTGCTCGTCTCTCTGAAAAGAGAAAATTTAGATGTTTGTTTACATTGGTTTCTGGAAAAATGGTCAATTTTAAAAAACGTGCAAATTAATGTTGATTAACTCTGTTTCCATGGAAACGTGAGCCATAAAAGGTTGGAAAAGGTATAAAAATATTGAATAGAAAAACAAAAAGAGCAGTTTTAAGGTGGTTTTTCTTGATAAAAGACAGTTTTAAGGTGGTTTTTCTTGATAAAAGACAGTTTTAAGGTGGGTTTTCTTGATAAAAGACAGTTTTAAGGTGGGTTTTCTTGATAAAAGACAGTTTTAAGGTGGGTTTTCTTGATAAAAGACAGTTTTAAGGTGGTTTTTCTTGATAAAAGACAGTTTTAAGGTGGGTTTTCTTGATAAAAGACAGTTTTAAGGTGGTTTTTCTTGATAAAAGACAGTTTTAAGGTGGTTTTTCTTGATAAAAGACAGTTTTAAGGTGGTTTTTGTGAATGAACAACTATAAAACTAAGTTCAAAATGAGAATTGTTTATCATTTGCTTTATTTTTAGAACTGATCGTATCATTTTTTCGTTCCCTAGAGATAAATAAAGTGGGTTTTTTTTAGTTTTTAAAGGCTCCACACACTTCATGGAAATTCTGTTTTTAGGATGAACACATCAGCATGTGTTCCTAAAAGTCTGATAAATTCCAGGGTGTGAGTCAGTACCGACTGACTGTGAACAGATTTAGAATGCAGCCGGAAACTTCCTGCCAAACAAGAGGAATCACAGAAACAGTCAGTCAGTCATCTTCTTATCCGTCTGTCCCGTTCAGGGTTGAGGGGGGGGTCGGAGCCCATCCCGGCTGATTTAAGGTGAGGGGCAGGGTACACCCCGAACAGGTCGCCAGTCTGTCGCGGGGCCACACACACACACACACACACACCCATCCACACACACGTTCACTACTAGGGGCAATTTTGGCACCGGCCAATCAACCCAGCATGCATGTCTTTGGAGGGTGGAAGGAAACCGGAGTACCCGGAGGAAACCCACGCAGACACGGGGAGAACATGCAAACTCCACACAGAAAGGACAGTGTTTCAAGCCTCATCCCCACCCAGGACTTGAACCCACGACTTTCTTGCTGTGAGGCCACTGTGCTACCCTAAAAATTTACTCCATATTCTAACTAGAATATAGAACAGGACGATCTAACACAGGCATGGGCAAACTATGGTCCGCGGGCCACATGCGGCCTGTTAAATGTTTTAATTCGGCCGCCAAGCTTGAAAAAACTAAATAAATAAACCTTGTTAATGTTTTATTTTTCTTGCAATTCTAATGTTTCCTCACTAGATGGCACAGTGTATGATATGGAAAGCCATGAGGGCCAATACACGCACGTAAACAAACGCTTAGATTTTAAACCTAGCGCCGCTAGATTTGAAATTTAACTCTCTTGATGTAACATTTAGAGCTTGTTTAAAATCTAGCGTCAGTCTATCGGTCTAATCTAGAGGTTACCAAAGCATGCCATCCATCTGCCCCTGTCCAGCCCCTTGGTCAAATGTTAGAACTCAACGTGGCCCGCGAACTAAAAAAGTTTATCCACCCCTGGTTTAACACATCCTTCTAAACATCAGGTTTGGTACGATTTCTGTCTGTCCATAAAAACAACGGGAGCGTGCGCCCGGATCACTGCCTGCAGGGTTCTCCTCCCCCAGACCGCCGTCTGTGGGCATTGCTTCTGAGAGCATGCATAGGGTGGCTTACTCTAAGTGTCATCAGCTCCTGTGGTCGCTGGTTGGTGACATCCCTCATAGCATGGTGGCATGCGGGCTGACAGACACCACCATACTGTCACCACCACAGGCAGGCTGTGCTGCTCTCCTGCTCCTCCACGCTCTCATCCTCCCCCTCCAGCTGCCCCTAAAAACAATCTGTTTCTTTGCCACAGGTGGAGCAGTTTAAACATTTAAAACAGGGTGGCACGGTGGTGTAGCGGGTTGCACAGTGGCCTCACAGCAAGAAAGTTGGGTTTCGAGTCTCGGGTGGGGACGAGGCTTGAAACGGTGGCTCAGTGGTTGGAGCGTTCGCCCGCAGACCAGAAGTTAACCGGTAGTTTGCGGGCGAGTTCTTGTCTAGGGTCCTTGGAGAAGACACCTCACCCCCCGTTTCTCCCACCATTGGCGCAGTCATAGGTGGCAGCCTGCTGCGGTGTGATGCAGCACACAAATTTCCCGGTGAGGGATGAATTAAGTATACTGTGTGTAGTTTGCATGTTCTTCCTGTGTATGTGTGGGTTTTCTCTGGTTTCCTCCAAAAACATACAAACCAGGTTGATTGGCTGCTATAAAATCACTCCTAGTTATGAGTATGTGTGTGTAGCGCCGTGACGGACTGGCGACCTGTTTGGGGTGCTCCCTACCTCTCACCTGAAATCACCCAGGATAGGCTCCAGCACCCCCCATGACCCAAAAATTCTCCACATGCAACATAAATAGTCTTTAAATTCTTAATCTGGGGATTGTTTTGTTGATCTTCTTTTTTCTGATAGAGAACTACAAACATGGCGGACGGACGCTTGTGTTCATGTCACATCATCATTTCTGTTCTCTGATTGGCCAGGATGTTTTCCTATCGCTGCAATCCTAAAATAATCCCTGTAATTCCTGACCTAGTTGCTGGAGGAAAATGAAATTAAGTGGGTGGAGTCAGAGAGTCAGACTGAGCGGGACCTTTAAGAACATAAAATATAAAAAAGTTTTTCCTTTATTTAACTGAGTAAATAAAGAATGAGTTGAGCAGCAGCTTGTGAATCACCCTGCAGGCGTGTGTGTGTGTGTGTGTGTGAGAGTGTGTGTGTGTGTGTGTGTGTGTTCCAGCAGAGGAAGTGGAAGTTTGTCTGGAACATCTGCAGGAAAAAGCTCCTCCTCTCTGCTCCACACCAGCTCCGATTCTCCGAAACCAAACCACCACTTTTAAATAGTTTTAAAGTCGTCCCGGTTCGGTGGAGGGTGTCCCGCTGTGGGAGGGGGTGATGAAGCCCCCAGGCAGGCTCCTGAAGGATCCAGCATGTGGAAGGAGGAATATGAAATCCACTTTGATTTTCTGCTGCGCATGCTGTAAGTTCTAAACATCCGAAAAAAATCATCTTTTTTTTATTTACAGGTTGGAAATATTTATTATGGAAGAAAATTTTATGAAAAAAATATTCAAATTAATTTGATTATTTCATAAAAAGGTGAAAAAATCAGTTCTAATTTACAGCTAAAAACCAAACAGACACATGCTGGACGGAAAAATCAGATCAGTTTATTCTGAAAAACTCAAAAAATTACCTTTAAATGAAATATTTTAACAGAATATTTTCTGACTTAAAAAAACAGAGGAGAAAAAAATTTAATATATATTTTATTGACGTTTCTTCTTTTTCTTCACTAATATTTAAAATAAACTTAGTTATTTTATTTTTTAAAGTTAATCATTAAACATGTTTAAAAATACAGAAATTTAAAAGGTTTTAAATCAGAACTCAAGAGTTTGCTTTTCGGCTCAGCTCTCCCTTCACCACGACAGATAGCTGCAGCGTCCTAGTTATTGCTGACACCTCACCGATCCGCCTGTCGATCTCCTGCTCCATTCTTCCCCCACTCGTGAACAAGACCCCGAAATACTTAAACTCCTCCACTTGGGTGATTACAAGCTGATTTACAAGTCGATCTATGTTCCTACCCTCACCATGGTAACCAGGATCTATGTTCCTACCCTCACCATGGTAACCAGGATCTATGTTCCTACCCTCACCATGGTAACCAGGATCTACGTTCATACCCTCACCATGGTAACCAGGTTCTACATTCCTACCCTCACCATGGTAACCAGGATCTACGTTCCTACCCTCACCATGGTAACCAGGATCTACGTTCATACCCTCACCATGGTAACCAGGTTCTACGTTCCTACCCTCACCATGGTTACCAGGTTCTACATTCCTACCCTCACCATGGTAACCAGGTTCTACGTTCCTACCCTCACCATGGTAACCAGGATCTACATTCCTACTCTCACCATGGTAACCAGGATCTACATTCCTACTCTCACCATGGTAACCAGGATCTACGTTCCTACCTTCACCATGGCAACCAGGATCTACGTTCCTACCCTCACCATGGTAACCAGTATCGACGTTCCTACCGTCACCATGGTAACCAGGATCTATGTTCCTACCCTCACCATGGTAACCGAGATCTACGTTCTTACCCTCACCATGGTAACCAGGATCTACGTTCCTACCCTCACCATGGTAACCAGGATCTACGTTCCTACCCTCACCATGGTAACCAGGATCTACGTTCTTACCCTCACCATGGTAACCAGGATCTATGTTCCTACCCTCACCACAGCTGGACAGGGAACACCTCAGGATCCTTTCGGGTGATCTGGAGGATACAGCCGGGGTGAGAGAAGCCTGGGCTTCCCGTCTGAGGCTGTTGGCCCCGAACATTTAAAGCTAGTTTAAAACTAGCTTTAAATTCACACAATATTCCAACAATTTGGCATATTTTAGTTTTGTAATAAACAGACAGAAAATAAAATCTTACCATTTCGTCAGAGTGGGATTACCCGTGTTTACACACCTAGCAGACACACCCTGAAGCAGAGCTAATAATTAACATGAGTCACTGTTTTTTCTTCATTCAGAGCTTCATTTCTTGTAAAATTTTCTACCCTCAGGAAACAGGAATTTTACACAAGTTGGTACATTTTTTTTCCGATGAGGAAACGTTTCATCCCGGCAGAAGCAGAGTTTTTCCTACTGGGAGGAAGAAATTTTGTAGCGCCACCTGGTGCCTCTGTTTGATATCATTTTACTACAGCAGGAGGTGAATTATGACCCAGACGCCTGGCTCGTTTTAACCAGTTTATTTAGGAGTGAAGAACAAGACAGAGTTCAGCAGGATTAGGGACCAGAGGTAGGAGCTCAGCAAGATGAGGGACCAGAGGTAGGAGCTCAGCATGATGAGGGACCAGAGGTAGGAGCTCAGCATGATGAGGGACCAGAGGTAGGAGCTCAGGAGGATGAGGGACCAGAGGTAGGAGCTCAGCAGGATGAGGAACCAGAGGTAGGAGCTCAGACGGATGAGGGACCAGAGGTAGGAGCTCAGCAGGATGCAGGACCAGAGGTAGGAGCTCAGAAGGATGAGAGACCAGAGGTAGGAGCTCAGACGGATGAGAGACCAGAGGTTGGAGCTCAGCAGGATGAGGAACCAGAGGTAGGAGCTCAGACGGATGAGAGACCAGAGGTAGGAGCTCAGCAGGATGAGGAACCAGAGGTAGGAGCTCAGCATGATGAGGGACCAGAGGTAGGAGCTCAGCAGGATGAGGGACCAGAGGTAGGAGCTCAGAAGGATGAGGGACCAGAGGTAGGAGCTCAGCAGGATGCAGGACCAGAGGTAGGAGCTCAGAAGGATGAGGGACCAGAGGTAGGAGCTCAGCAGGATGAGAGACCAGAGGTAGGAGCTCAGCAGGATGCAGGACCAGAGGTAGGAGCTCAGAAGGATGAGAGACCAGAGGTAGGAGCTCAGACGGATGAGAGACCAGAGGTAGGAGCTCAGCAGGATGAGGAACCAGAGGTAGGAGCTCAGACGGATGAGAGACCAGAGGTAGGAGCTCAGCAGGATGAGGAACCAGAGGTAGGAGCTCAGCATGATGAGGGACCAGAGGTAGGAGCTCAGCAGGATGAGAGACCAGAGGTAGGAGCTCAGACGGATGAGAGACCAGAGGTAGGAGCTCAGCAGGATGCAGGACCAGAGGTAGGAGCTCAGAAGGATGAGAGACCAGAGGTAGGAGCTCAGCAGGATGAGGGACCAGAGGTAGGAGCTCAGAAGGATGAGAGACCAGAGGTAGGAGCTCAGACGGATGAGAGACCAGAGGTAGGAGCTCAGACGGATGAGAGACCAGAGGTACGAGCTCAGCAGGATGAGGAACCAGAGGTAGGAGCTCAGCAGTGTTTGTTCAGTAACTAAGTGGTTAATTGTTGTAAACCTTTATTTTTCTGGGCGTTACCATGACAACTGTTTATCTGATCAGTGAGGCGGGTGAGCTCATCCCACTGGGAGCAAACAGGAAGCAGAAACATCTTCAAGGAGATGAGGTTCCAGTCCCACCCTGGCCTGAAGGCACCATGTGGTTCCACTTTTCTCTGCTCACTATCACAACATGAGCTTCTCAACGAGCTTCACGGAGCAGGTCAAACAAAACAGAAAAAAATGAACAAAAATCAGCATGAAGAGAAATAAGTAAATGTTAATTCTTAAATTAACTAAACAAACTAAAGTTTCTACCTCCAAATGTTCCGTTCCGTTGTCTTCGCTCATCCGGGGCTGGGTCACGGGGGCAACAGCCTCTGACAGGAAGCCCAGGCTTCTCTTACCCCGGCTGCATCCTCCAGCTCACCCAGGAGGATCCTGAGTCGTTCCCCAGCCAGCTGTGAGACATAGTCTCTCCAGCGAGCCGCCACCTTATCGTGGTGGAGTGGTTTGCGTTCCCCAATGATTCTAGGAGCTATGTTGTCTGGGGCTAAACGCCCCTGGTAGGGTCACCCAAGACAAACAGGTTCTAGGTAAGGGGCCAGACAAAGCACGTCTCAAACACCAGAGCCACCCCGTTGGAGCCAGGCCTGAAGGTGGGGCACGATAGCGAGCGCCTGGTGACCGGTCTTTTATCCATGGGGCCCGGCCGGGCTCAGCCCGAACAGGGGACATGGCCCCCCTTCCAGTGGACTCACCACCTGTAGGAGGGGCCATAGGAGTCGGGTGAAGGAGGAGATGGTTGGCAGCCAACGACACCAGGAGGAGACCTCCAAATATACTTTTAGAAATCTTAGGAACCAGTAACAGCTCTGCGGTTTGAATTGAAAATACTTCCCTGAAGGGAAATGTGTAACCTCAGTACAAACAGAAGAATCAAAAGAAGAAACAACAGTTCCTAATTTATTTACAAACATACGTACAGTGGTGGTCAAAAGTTTACATACACTTGTAAAGAACATAATGTCATGGCTGTCTTGAGTTTCCAGTTATTTCAACAACTCTGATTTTTCTCTGATATAGTGATTGGAACAGATCCTTCTTTGTCACAAAAAACATTCATGAAGTTTGATTCTTTTATGACTTTATTATGGGTAAACTGAAAATGTGACGAAATCAGCTGGGTCAAAAATATACATACAGCAATGCTAATATTTGGTTACATGTCCTTTGGCCATTTTTACTTCAATTAGGTGCTTTTGGTAGCCATCCACAAGCTTCTGGCAAGTTTCTGGTTGAATCTTTGACCACTCCTCTTGACAGAATTGGTGCAGTTCAGTTAAATTTGTTGGCTTTCTGACATGGACTTGTTTCTTCAGCATTATCCACATGTTCTCAATGGGATTTAAGTCAGGACTTTGGGAAGGCCATTCTAAAACCTTAATTCTAGCCTGATTTAGCCATTCCATTACCACTTTTGATGTGTGTTTGGGGTCATTGTCCTGTTGGAACACCCAACTGCGCCCAAGACCCAACCTTCGGGCTGATGACTTCAGGTTTTCTTGAAGAATTTGAAGGTAATCCTCCTTCTTCATTGTCCCATTGACTCTCTGTAAAGCACCAGTTCCATTGGCAGCAAAACAGGCCCACAGCATAATACTACCACCACAGTGCTTGATGGTAGGCATGGTGTTCTTGGGGTTAAAGGCCTCTCCTTTTCTCCTCCAAACATATTGCTGGGCATTGTGGCCAAACAGCTCAATTTTTGTTTCATCTTACCACAGAACTTTGTCCATGTGATCAGCAGCAAACTTTAGTCGAGCCTTAAGGTGCCGCTTTTGGAGCAAGGGCTTCCTTCTTGCACGGCAACCTCTCAGTCCATGGCGATGCAAAACACGCTTGACTGTGGACACTGACACCTGTGTTCCAGCAGCTTCTAATTCTTGGCAGATCTGCTTTTTGGTGCTCCTGGGTTGACTCTTCACCCTCCTGACCAGTTTTCTCTCAGCAGCAGGTGACAGCTTGCGTTTTCTTCCTGATCGTGGCAGTGACAAAACAGTGCCATGCACTTTATACTTACAAACAATTGTTTGCACTGTTGCTCTTGGAACCTGCAGCTGCTTTGAAATGGCTCCAAGTGACTTTCCTGACTTGTTCAAGTCAATGATTCTCTTTTTCAAATCTGTGCTGAGCTCCTTTGACTTTCCCATTGTAGCGTTTGTGGGTGTTTTTATCCAATGAGCCCTTTTTAAATGGCCTCAGAGAATTCACCAGCTGTAGTCACTCATAATCACTCACAAGAAGTTAAGAGGTCATGCTATGAAGCTCATGTCATTGACACAACTTTCTAAGTCTCCAAAATTGCTCATTCATGTTGCTGTATGTATATTTTTGACCCAGCTGATTTCGTCACATTTTCAGTTTACCCATAATAAAGTCATAAAAGAATCAAACTTCATGAATGTTTTTTTGTGACAAAGAAGGATCTGTTCCAATCACTATATCAGAGAAAAATCAGAGTTGTTGAAATAACTGGAAACTCAAGACAGCCATGACATTATGTTCTTTACAAGTGTATGTAAACTTTTGACCACCACTGTATGTACGAGTAAAACTGTAGTGAATATACACGGTGATAGTTCCAGCTAGGAGGATGAACGGTTAAAGAGTCTGATGGACTGCAGAATTTATTTTCTGTACCGTTCCTTTAAGTGGCGGGGTTGCAGGAGTCTGTTACTGAAGCTCCTCAGGTGGTCCACACATTCATGGAAGGGGTGGGACGGGTTTAACATGAACATCCTGTCCCTTGCTACCTGCGTCTGTTGTTTTTGGCAGCTTTTCAACAGACCACAGCGAAGAACAGGATGCTCTCCATGATGGACTACAGAGGGTGTGCTCGTGATGCGAGTGGGGCGCGTGTAACCCCGGGGAACATGCTTTTTTATTTTTGCCATACAACAATAGTAATGCATTGAACTTAAATATCGGTTTTCTAGACACTCAGAGACGCTTTACATGCAATATTCATTCACTCCATACAATCATTCACACACACACACACACCTGATGATGGGAGCTACCATGCAAGGCGCAGACCACTATCATCAGAAGAAACTGGGGGTTCGGTGTCTTGCTCAAGGACACCTTGGCATGGACTCAGGGCGGGGGATCGAACCTGCAACCTCCCGGAAACGGAGCGGTCGCCCTACCCACCGAGCCATCCTTCCCCCATAAAGTGTAATTGCACCTCCACTCCGGTAGTTGGCAGTAACATTCTCACTGTCAGAATGTGTGCAGGGAGTATTAGCTCTACTGTGTAGGGGTTTTCTTCTTGTTAGGGAGGGTGTAACAGAAAATACTTGAGAAGCACTGGACTAGTGGAACATGAAGAGCAGACATTTTGTGACCAGTGTTCTGGTTGGTCCGTGTAGTCCCTCATTCATCCAGGAGTGATCCATAGTATGGTATAGTGTTCTGGTTGGTTGATGAGGTTCTATAAGGTCACAGATGTAAAATAGGGCCCCGCCCCGCAGGGCCTCATAGCTCAATAAGAGGACTTTAAACTTGATTCTAAACTCTAATGGGATCCAGTGGAGTGATGTCCTTACCCAAGGATCTACTCCCACTCTAACCAGACCGGGTCCGGACGCTCCGTGTGGTTCCTCTCTTCCACCCATTAGGGTCAGAAGATTGGAGGATTTCAGAGTGACCTTCACATTCTGGACCAGACCTGAATGTCAGCATCTGGGCCGATCCCTCGTGTGATCCTAGCTTTTATTTCTGTCTACTGTATCCATGGAAACGAGCTAATCGCCGCCCGGTCGGATCTAACGGACTGAATTAATGACACTAATTGAATTTTTCTGATAAGATGATGCAAAGAGGAAATAAAGTTAACATCTGAGACATTCACTGAAAACCAAGGAAACACTCTAAACCACCTTAAAACTGTCTGTAACCGAACAAAACCACCTTAAAACTGACCATAAACAAACAAACCACCTTAAAACTGTCCTCCATGGTAAGAAACGACCTTTAAAAGTGTCTGTAACCAAACAAAACCACCTTAAAACTGTCCTCCATGGTAAGAAACGACCTTTAAAAGTGTCTGTAACCAAACAAACCACCTTAAAACTGTTCTTTAATGAACAAAACTACCTTTTAACTTTCCTTTAATTTACAAAAAACACCTTAAAAAGGACTTTTAATACACAAAACCACCTTAAAACTGACCATAAACAAACAAAACCACCTTAAAACTGTCCTTAAATAAACAAAACCACCTTAAAACTGTCCTTCATGGTCAGAAACGACCTTTAAAACTGTCTGTAACCAAACAAAACTACCTCAAAACTGTTCTTAAATAAACAAAACCACCTTAAAACTGTCCATATACAAACAAACCACCTTAAAACTGTCCTCCTGCTACAATTTGACCTGCAATGAAAATTTAAATCTGTCACAAGTTGGAATGAAAACAAGTTTCTTTCTTCATTTAAAAGTAAACTAAAAGCTGTTTTTCAACATGTTTAGTCGATCAAAGATTCCGTCGTTGACCTCAGTCCTGAGTTTAATACCATCTAAACGTGGCAGGAGGTCATTGACCAGGTGAGTCCTACAAACACAGGACAGTGAATGTTTACTGTTGTTACCATGACGACCGTGTAGGAGTTACTGTGTAGACATTCAGAATAGTTTGAATGTCTGTGGAATCCCTCGTTTTTCCAGGATTGGAAATCATTTTTAATGTGAGTGATCAGATTAAAAATGATTTTCAGATAGAAATCGAAACGTCTCGATCGTCAGACACACAGTCCAGCCTGTCCAGCCTGTCCACGCTGTGAAGGCTTTCTGTGAAACAGTTTGGACATTTGTTATTTTTGCTCATCAGCAAGAAGAGACACATTAGCCAGAGCTTTAATACAAGTAGAGGTGTCAGTCTGTAGGTCCGTCCGTCTGTAGGTCCGTCCGTCTGTAGGTCCGTCCGTCTGTAGGTCCGTCCGTCTGTAGGTTCACAACATTATTTTATTGCAGTGATTAGTCAGTCAGTCACCTTCCTATCCGTCTATCCCATACGGAGTTACAGGGAGTGCCGGAGCCCGGCTGATTTAAGGCGAGATCAGGGTACACTCCGAACAGGTCGCCAGTCTATCACAGGGCCAGACACGTTCAACCACACACACACACACACACACACACACACACACACACCCATTCCTAGGGGCATTTTAGCACCGGCCAATCAACCTAACATGTATGTTTTTGGAGGGTGAGAGGAAACCCCTGCAGTCATGGGGAGAACATGCAAACTCCACACAGAAAGGCTAACATTCCAAGCCTCGTCCCCACCCCAGACTTGAACCCACGGCCTTCTTGCTGTGAGGCCACTGTGCCACCCACTGCGCCACCCTTGAAGTCATTAAACAAAGAAACTTGATTTTAATTGATTTATTTTGAAAAGCCTGGAAATTTGCAGTCGTAACGAGAACAAGATGACGGATCACATGATCTTCCTTTGGAGGGTGGCTGGGCTCCCACTCAGATAGAGGGAGGAGCTGTGCCACCTGGGAGGCGCTTGGAGTATAGTCGTTGCTCCTCCGGGTCGAGAGGAGGATGGCACAAAAAAGGCCTAACACTAGTTTTGGGAAACAGAGCTTTCAAATCCAAGACAATGGTACTTACCTGGGAAGGCTGAAGTCGTCCCTGCGTGTCAGGGACCTTTCCCAAGTGGAGGAGTTTAAATATCTCGGGGTCCCCTCACCATGGTAACCAGGATCTACGTTCCTACCCTCACCATGGTAACCAGGATCTACATTCCTACGCTCACCATGGTAACCAGGATCTATGTTTCTACCCTCACCATGGTAACCAGGATCTACATTCCTACCATCACCATGGTAACCAGGATCTATGTTCCTACCCTCACCATGGTAACCAGGATCTATGTTCCTACCCTCACCATGGTAACCAGGATCTATGTTCCTACCCTCACCATGGTAACCAGGATCTATGTTCCTACCCTCACCATGGTAACCAGGATCTACGTTCCTACCCTCACCATGGTAACCAGGATCTACGTTCCTACGCTCACCATGGTAACCAGGATCTATGTTCCTACCCTCACCATGGTAACCAGGATCTATGTTCCTACCCTCACCATGGTAACCAGGATCTACGTTCCTACCCTCACCATGGTAACCAGGATCTACGTTCCTACCCTCACCATGGTAACCAGGATCTACGTTCCTACCCTCACCATGGTAACCAGGATCTACGTTCCTACCCTCACCATGGTAACCAGGATCTACGTTCCTACCCTCACCATGGTAACCAGGATCTACGTTCCTACCCTCACCGTGGTAACCAGTGTGGGTGGTGACCACAAGAACAAGATCGCGGATACAAGCAGTTGAGCCACCTTGCGGAGCTTCCTCTTCCGGGTGGCTGGACTCTCACACAGAGATAGAAGGAGAGCTCTGCCATCCGGGGGGATCTCAGAGTAGAGCCCTTACTCGTATTGATCAAGAAAAGCTGGAGGCCTTGCCGTTGTGATGTTTCAGAGACTCAGAGGCAGAACCTGGACCTGCTGGAGAGACTATGTCTCACAGCTGGACAGGGAACACCTAAGGATCCTCCTGGGTGAGGAGGAGGAGGATGCAGCTGCGATGAGAGAAGCCTGGGCTTCCCGCCTGAGGCTGTTGTCCCAACCCAATCCCAGTCTCTACCCAGTCCGTTATAGGCAGAAGATGACGGAACAAAATGTATCTGCTGTTTTTAAATCAGTGACTTGACGTCTCCGCGTAACGACCGACCGATAAGTGTTCTTTCATTCTTTTCCTCCATGCCAGGCGTCAGGTCTAAATTCCACTTAAAGAGCTTTTCATTAAGAAAATAAAATCTTTTCTGAGTAACCGGGCAGTCGTACAGCTGGTGTGTTTAATCCAGTGAACCAATCAGCTCCTTTCACACAGATCAGCTGGATTATTTAACCAGTACGTGTGTGTCTTATTGTTTTTGTTTCCAGTGAATGCTCCCTCTCAGACATCTCCTCCAGTGACGACAATGATCCGAGTACATTGGACCTGTCTGAAGGTGATCTAGACGAAGGACCCAGCGACCAGCGAGGAGATGACGAGGCGGCTAAACGGCTAGCCAAACGACTCTATTACCTGGAAGGCTTCAAGCGCTGCGACGTGGCCAGACAGCTTGGCAAAAAGTGAGCCTGCTCTGTCAACATTCATAAATCATCAAAAACATGTTTGTTTAACTGGTTTCCATGTTGTTTCCATAGCAACGAGTTCAGCCAGAAGGTAGCATCGGAGTACCTGAGTTTCTTTAACTTCTCTGGCCAGACCCTGGACCAAGCACTGAGGTAACGCCCCGCGGCACAGACGCACCGTACGCGTCTGAACACGGATACCTAGTTAAATACAGAGAAGAGGTTAATCAGAATGAAGAGGATCAGGATCTACGTTCCTACCCTCACCATGGTAACCAGGATCTACGTTCCTACCCTCACCATGGTAACCAGGATCTACGTTCCTACCCTCACCATGGTAACCAGGATCTACGTTCCTACCCTCACCATGGTAACCAGGATCTACGTTCCTACCCTCACCATGGTAACCAGGATCTACGTTCCTACCCTCACCATGGTAACTAGGATCTACATTCCTACCCTCACTTTGGTAACCAGGATCTACGTTCCTACCCTCACCGTGGTAACCAGGATCTACGTTCCTACCCTCACCATGGTAACCAGGATCTATGTTCCTACCCTCACCGTGGTAACCAGGATCTACGTTCCTACCCTCACCATGGTAACCAGGATCTATGTTCCTACCCTCACCATGGTAACCAGGATCTATGTTCATACCCTCACCATGGTAACCAGGATCTACGTTCCTATCCTCACCATGGTAACCAGGATCTATGTTCCTACCCTCACCGTGGTAACCAGGATCTACGTTCCTACCCTCACCATGGTAACCAGGATCTATGTTCCTACCCTCACCATGGTAACCAGGATCTATGTTCATACCCTCACCGTGGTAACCAGGATCTACATTCCTACCCTCACCATGGTAACCAGGATCTACGTTCCTACCCTCACCATGGTAACCAGGATCTACATTCCTACCCTCACCATGGTAACCAGGATCTACATTCCTACCCTCACCATGGTAACCAGGATCTACGTTCCTACCCTCACCATGGTAACCAGGATCTACGTTCCTACCCTCACCATGGTAACCAGGATCTACGTTCCTACCCTCACCGTGGTAACCAGGATCTACGTTCCTACCCTCACCATGGTAACCAGGATCTACATTCCTACCTTCACCGTGGTAACCAGGATCTACGTTCCTACCCTCACCATGGTAACCAGGATCTACGTTCCTACCCTCACCATGGTAACCAGGATCTACGTGCCTACCCTCACCATGACTTGGAACTTGGTGTGGTACTAGGGTTATAAAGTATTCATAAGTCCAACGGCAGAAGGGATGAAGCTGGTTTTGTGGCGGGACATTCTGGTCTGAACGGACCGTGAGCCTCCTGCCCGAGGGGAGTCGCTCAAAAGGGTGGGAAGGGTCAGCTGCTATCCGACCTGCACGCGCTTGACTCCTGGAGAGTCATGGAGAGATGGAAGGCTGCAGCCAATCACCTTCTCCGCAGAGCGCACAATGCGCTGCAGTCTATGTTTGTCCCTGGCTGTGGCTTCAGCGTACCACACGGTGATGGAGGAGGTGAGGATGGACTCGATGATGGCTGTGTAAAACTGCACCAACATCTGGGCGGGCAGCTTGGCTTTCTTCAGTACATCCTCTGCGGGGCGTTTTTGATCAGGGCATCAATAAACAGGCATCAGGAATCAAGCTCAGGTGTCCCTAAACGGGGTGATGAGGAACATCCAGGGCAAGTCTGTTTCTGCTTTCTTCCTCCACCTCAAAGCCAAGTTACCTGCAGTGTGTGATGATGTTTCCGTCATCATCACTCTGAATGTTTAGCAGAAAATCACAAATTTAAATGACCAGTAACACAGCCGTACACCTCACTGTTCACTGTTTACCTTCCAGCATTTGTTTGTGTTTTCAGGGACTTTCTAAAGACCTTTCCTCTGATGGGTGAAACCCAGGAGAGAGAGCGGGTACTCATCCAGTTCTCCAAACGTTACAGTCAGTGCAACCCGAACCCATACGTTACTGAAGGTAAGAGCAGATCCACACGGTTATAATCCTCATCCTAGTATGTGTTTATAGCAGGATCATGTTCAAATAGATCAGAGTCTTGTTTATAAAGCGTGTCCAAATCCACGCAGACGAACACTCGTACACCAATCACGTGTTTGAGGAAAGTCCTGGGGTGTGTGGACTTAAAAGTTCCACACTGCCCGAACTTTACTGGAGTGTTCGTTAAACGGTAGGAAGGGGCGCCAAATCTTGACAATGTTCGTAACCGCGCAAAAATTGGGAAAGAAAACAAAAACGCAGGCATTGGCTTAGCGGTGCACCGCTGAAGCCGGTGGGTCTTTAACATTGGTTTAGTAGTAGTGAGCGGTTTGGTTAGTTGGTCCCGATCTGACACCCCCATACAACACCAAACTAAAAAGTTCATCCCCGCCACTGATCGCTGCTTCTATACCTGACATCATTCCAGCAACGCCGTGTCCGCTTGTAAAGAGTTTAGTCACAACCAGCACAACGATGGTGAAGCAGAGGTGGTCCAGCGTTGGGCTGGCGAACCGAAGCGTCCATAAAGTCACGTCTCAGGGTGTTAAACTCTGACTGGGCGTTGGTGGAGCAGGGGAGCTTTGCCAGAGCAGAAATTGATCGTTCATCACCGCTTGCAATATTTTGAGCAGCTCAAAACTTTGGACATGGTAGGAAGGCCCTTTGGGAAACATCAGCGATGGCCGAGTGTATGCGGCGTTGCCATTTTTGTTGAATGGTGATGAACAGTTGTGAGCGGTGAAGATTTTTTTTACCGCTTCAGGAAAGTTTGGGCAGTGTGACGGCACGTACCGTAACTTTAAGCAAAGTCAGAAGCTGCCAGATGACGTAAGGCAAAGAGGAGACTAGTGGACAGAAGCTGAAGTGAACTGAGGACAGTGAAATGAAGCCTTTGAAGCAGTGAGGAGACAATTAGAAAACACCCGTGAATCCCTGTCAGGGTAGGACTGTACATAAGACATACACCCGCTCATTTAAAAACCGTTACACCTCCATCAGCTCGTTTCTATGATCCATTTATGGATCCCGTTTGGTAAGCCATAGACCAGAGGTGGGCAAACTTTTTGGTTCACGGGCCACATTCAGTTCTAACATTTGACCAAGGGGTCTGGAACAGGATCACATGGATGGCATGCTTTGGTACCCACTAGATTAGACCAACAGAATGACGCTAGATTTTAAACAAGCGCTAAATGTCACATCAAGAGCGTTAAATTTAAAATCTAGCGGCGCTAGGTTTGAAATCTAAGCTCTTGATGTAACATTTTGTTTGTTTTAACATCTAACACACTTGTTTACGTGTGTGTATTGGCCCAGATGGCTTTCCATATATGTACACACTGTTTATTTTGACAGTGTGGGGCATCACAGACACACACATTTTAATGGGGGTAGTGTTGTTGTATATTTTGAAACATCAGAATTGCAGGGTAAATAAAGCATTAAGTTTTACTTATTTTTTTACGTTTGACGGGCCGGTTTAAAACGTTTAACCGGCCACATGTGGCCTGCGGGCCGTAGTTTACCCATGCCTGCCATAGATGCATGGAGTTAAATAAACTGTCACCTCAAAACAACACCACGGTACACGGGTTTATTAATCAAATCCTCCGTTTTCAGCTTCTGTAAACAGTCAATCACCTTCTTTTTGAAGCCACCAGGAGGGTCACATCTCAGGTTGTTTATCTTGGCTTCATAATCTGTAGTGTTAAGAATCACCGTGTCTGCCAGTATGTGTACACGTGGGCGTACGCTCAGATTTTAAGAGCTCTGATCCCAGTATGTCGGTTACAGATGGAACCCACACGCTGACCTGCTCCCTCATGCTGCTCAACACAGATCTACACGGACATGTAGGTAGCGTCCGGTCCGAGTGGTGCATGGCGTGAAGAATCTTCGTATCCTCACTGCCCTACTTTCTGACCTCTTTCTGTCTCTGCTGCACATTAACATCCTGAATCGTGTTTGTTTTCCTCTAACATTTTCTTTCCTCTCTAACCGCCCCCTGCTAACCAAACCTGCTCCCTGGTGTACCCATCCCTCTGCAGGTGGTGAGTAGACCCTGTAACCCCACACAAAAACATCCATATACCGACACACACACACACTCACACACACACACACACACACACCTCAGGATAATAAGTTATACAGCTAATGAGTGAGAGAGTTTATAGATACACATATACGTCTATATTTACTGTATTTTTACAACCGTAAGGCGCACCGTACTTAAAGGCACAGCCTCAGTTATTCTGTTCCGTCGTCTATATAGAAAGGAGGGAGGAGAATCACCGGCCATGCTGATTGGTCTACAGACAGTGTGGTGAGAGCGGCCATGCTGATTGGTCTAGATACAGTGTGATGAGAGCGGCCATGCTGATTCGTCTAGAGACAGTGTGGTGAGAGCGGCCACGCTGATTGGTCTAGAGACAGTGTGGCGAGAGCGGCCATGCTGATTGGTCTAGAGACAGTGTGGTGAGAGCGGCCATGCTGATTGGTCTAGAGACAGTGGGGTGAGAGCGGCCATGCTGATTGGCCTAGAGACAGTGGCACCGAGGAAAAGACAGGAAACAGAGATGTTTGTATCAGAGATGAAGATGCTGAGGATCTCTCTGGGAGTGACCAGGATGGACAGGATCAGAGGAACAGCACATGTTAGAGGTTTTAAAGTCAGAGAGGTCAGACTGAGATGGTTTGGAGATGTGCAGAGGAGAGAGAGAGAGTACATCAGAAGAAGGATGCTGGGTTTGGAACCACCAGGAAAGAGGACTAGAGGAAGACCAAAGAGGAGGTTCATGGATACAGTGAAGGAAGTCATGAAGGTAGTTGGTGTGACCGAAGAGGATGCAGCAGATAGGGTAGGAGATAAGGTAGAAGAAGGGAGGACAATCACATACAGGTGAGACACATTAGGAAGGAGCAGGTAATCATCAGAAGGAGCTAGGGACAGTAATAGAGGAAGTCTAGTTACCTGTTATCAGAAGGAGATCAGTGATTTCAAAATAAAACAAGAAGCAGATGTAAACACCAATAAAACCACCAACTTAAAACCCTTACACACACACACACACGTGTGTGCACTATTTACACAATAAAAGATTTTATGAGTGATTTTTTATTTTGTTTTTTCACAATAAAAATCTATTGAGAAATAAAAATAATAGAATGAATGAACATGAGTTCAAATTAAACGATATGAGAGAAAATGATATTTACATATGTTTTAATAATAAGTTAAAAATAACATGTTATGAGGGTTGTTTAATAAAGGTGGGGTTGAAATGTAAAGTAATCTGATTACTTTATGTCCTGGATGCAGAACATCGGGAAGAAAATGACGTGTTGTGAGTTTATGAGTAACCTGGAGGGAATGAACAGCGGGCGGGATTTTCCAAAAGATCTGTTAAAGGTAAGAAAAGTTTAGGATTAATCAGCAGGTTCATGATTAACCGGCTTGGTTATGATTAATCAGATGGTTCATGATTAATCGGCATAGTTACAATTAATCTGGTCGCTACCAGCTGCAGGTGGTGACCGAAAGAATGAGATTTCAGATACAAGCGATCGAAATGAGCTTCCTCTGCAGGGTGGCTGGGCTCTCACTCAGAGATCAGGTGAGGAGATCTGCCATCCGGGAGGAGCTCAGTGTCGAGCCGCTCCTCCTCCAGGTCGAGATAAACCAGATGGGGTGGTTCAGGCATCTGGTCAAGATGCCCCCTGAGCGCCTCGCTGGTGATGCGTTTCGGTCACGTCCCCCCGGAAAGAGACCCAGAGGCAGACCCCGGACCTGCTGGAGAGACTATGTCTCACAGCTGGACAGGGATCGACTAGGGATCCTCCTGGGTGAGCTGGAGGATGCAGCCGGGGTGAGAGAAGCCTGGGCTTCCCGTCAGAGGCTGTTACCCCCGACGACCCGACCCCGGATGAGCAGAAGACGACGGAACGGAAGAATTAATCTGCCAAAGACAAAATTCATTTTAAAAATTCCGCAGACGTGAATGAACTGAGCATGTGTACTGGTTGCTGCTGGATAGGGTGGTGTTGGCATCCGAAGGGATGATGGTGATGACGTGAGGTGGGGCTTGGTTGGCGGCCTTTCTTCGCTGGCTTGGTCGAAGAAAACGTCCTTCACATCCTCATCAGTGACATCGGTGGGTTTCATAAGCAACAGTTACTGTCATCTTGCCATGCTGGTGGAGGAAGAGGACGGATAACAGCCTGTCGCTCAGAGGTCTCCAGCTGATGAGGGACTTACAGAGGGCTTTTGGGATGGCATGAGCCACGCCAGAGACCTGCCAAGGTAGAGCTCTCAAGACAGCAGAATGTCTGGACGTTCCACGTCGTGACACGGGTCTTAACCGCGGCTGACCTCCAACAACTCGGAGTCACCGTTGAGAAAGCAGATCAGCCGGCCCAAGATCGCCAGCACTGAAAAACTGGGTTCATGTGGTCGGTTTAACACACGGGCACGGGACCCACAGCCCTTCACTGGGACACTGATGATGACAGGGTGCTTATTGTGCCAACCAATCAGGTGGCAGATCGTATCATTCCGGCCTAATCCAGAAACATCTTTCTGCTCCACACAGGTTCTCTACTTCTCCATCAAGAATGAGAAGCTGGACTGGGCCATGTGAGTACCTGGTTCTACTGGTTTCATAGTGGTGTGATGTGTGAGCTTAGCGTGTGTGTGTGTGTGTGTGTGTGTGTGTGTGTGTGTGTGCGCAGGGGGGAGGACGACCTCAGGAAGAGCCTGTCAGAGTTGGTGGAGGACCAGTGTAAAGGAGCGAGCAAACGCGTTCCCCAAATCACAGACACTGCTAACCCTTTCATCACCGTACCCGTCATCCTGAACGCCATCACCTACAAGCACGGCCTGCTGAGCCGGAAGGTCGAATCTGACATGGACGACAAACGCAGTGAGTGCACACGCTCAGTGAAACGATCAAAGGAACCAAATGATTTGATAAAATTCAGTTCTTTTTTTGTTGTTTTTCTTTAAGCTCCAAAAGGCCGCCGAGGATGGAAGAAGTTTTACGGGGTTCTGAAAGGAATGGTCCTGTATCTGCAAAAGGTCTGTTCCGTTTCCATGGAAACACACCTCTGTGTATGTGTTTAAGATGATGACGTCATAGACCCCACTTTTCTTAATGTCCTCCAAATTTAAAAAGTAACACAATACTACCATCTGCTGGTTAGGGTTGAAACTGCATGCAGAAAAAACTTTATTTTACTCCAACAATTAAATTAAAAATGTGGAGAGCAAAAAAAACAAACAAACAAAAAAACTTATGTAAAGTATTAAAAAGAAAAAAAATCCTGGTTACCATGGTGAGGGTAGGAATGTAGATCCTGGTTACCATGGTGAGGGTAGGAACGTAGATCCTGGTTACCATGGTGAGGGTAGGAACGTAGATCCTGGTTACCATGGTGAGGGTAGGAGTGTAGATCCTGGTTACCATGGTGAGGGTAGGAACGTAGATCCTGGTTACCATGGTGAGGATAGGAACGTAGATCCTGGTTACCATGGTGAGGGTAGGAACGTAGATCCTGGTTACCATGGTGAGGGTAGGAATGTAGATCCTGGTTACCATGGTGAGGGTAGGAACGTAGATCCTGGTTACCATGGTGAGGATAGGAATGTAGATCCTGGTTACCATGGTGAGGGTAAGATCGTAGATCCTGGTTACCATGGTGAGGGTAGGAACGTAGATCCTGGTTACCATGGTGAGGGTAGGAACGTAGATCCTGGTTACCATGGTGAGGGTAGAAACATAGATCCTGGTTACCATGGTGAGGGTAGGAACGTAGATCCTGGTTACCATGGTGAGGGTAGGATCGTAGATCCTGGTTACCATGGTGAGGGTAGAAACATAGATCCTGGTTACCATGGTGAGGGTAGGAACGTAGATCCTGGTTACCATGGTGAGGGTAGGAGTGTAGATCCTGGTTACCATGGTGAGGGTAGGAACGTAGATCCTGGTTACCATGGTGAGGGTAGGAGTGTAGATCCTGGTTACCATAGTGAGGGTAGGAACGTAGATCCTGGTTACCATGGTGAGGGTAGGAACGTAGATCCTGGTTACCATGGTGAGGGTAGGAATGTAGATCCTGGTTACCATGGTGAGGGTAGGAACGTAGATCCTGGTTACCATGGTGAGGGTAGAAACATAGATCCTGGTTTCCACGGTAATTAAATCAGGAGCTCATATTTTCTGACGGTGAGGATCGGGTTCGACCATCTGAAGGTGGGAGTGTGTGTGACCCTCTCTCTCTCTCCACAGAGTGACTGTGCCACGGAGGCAGAAATCTTGGACGTCTCAGAGGAGGATCTAAAAAACGCCGTGAGGATAAATCACGCTTTAGCGACCGTAGCTACAGATTACATCAAGAAAGGAAACGTTCTGAAACTCAAGACGTCTGATTGGAGGACGTACCTGCTGCAGGCCTCGTACGTTAGGAAACATGTCTCTGTGTGTGTGTGTGTGTGTGTGTGTGTGTGTGTGTGTGTGTGTGAGAGAGAGAGTGTGTGTATGTCTATGCCTGAGTGTTATGGTGTGTGTGTGTCTGTGTGTGTCTGTGAGTAAGTGCCTGAGTGTCTGTGTGTATGTACTATATGTGCGTGTGTGTGTGTGTGTGTGTGTGTGCGTGAGTGACCTAATATCTGTGTGTGTGTTTTTGTGAGCGCGTGTACGTTTGTGTACGTATATGGTTTTGTGTGTGTTTGTGTCTCTGTGTCTGTTTATGTGTGTGTGTGCCTCAGTGTGTATGTTTTTATGTGTGAGTGTCTGACTGTGCGTGTGTCTGTGTGTTTTTATGAGTGTGTTTTTATGAGTGTGTGTATGTTTGTATGTGTGTGTGTGTCTGTGTGTGTGAGAGTGCGTGTGCCTGTGTGTCTCTGTCTATGTGTGTGTGTGTTTTTATGAGAGAGTGTGTGTTTGTGTGTGTGCCTGCCTGTGTGTGTGTTTTCATGTGTGTGTGTGTGTTTGTTTGTATATGTATGCATGTATGTGTGTATGTATGTATGTGCTTGTGTATGTGTGCCTGTGTGCCTCTGTCTATGTGTGTGTGTTTTATGTGAGTGTGTGTGTGTCTGTGTGTGTGTTTTCATTTGTGTGTGTGTGTGTGTGTGTATGTGTGTGTTTTATGTGAGTGTGTGTGTGAGTGTGTATGTGTGTGTGTTTTATTTGTATGTGTGTTTTATGTGAGTGTGAGTGTGTTTTATGTGTGTGTGTGTGTGTGTGTGTGTGTGTGTGTGCGTGCCTGTGTGCCTCTGTCTATGTGAGTGTGTGTTTGTGTGAGAGTATGTGTGTGTGTATGTGCCTGTGTGTCTCTGTTTATGTGTGTGTGTTTTTATGAGTGTGTGTGTGTGTTTTATGAGTATGTGTGTGTATGTGTGTGTCTGTGTGTGTTTTATGAGTATGTGTGTGTGTGTGTGTTTTATGAGCATGTGTATGTGTGTCTGTGTGTGTGTGACTCTCTCTCTGTCTCCCCCTCCAGGAGTGAGGGTGAAATGCAGTCCTGGATTTTCCGTATCAACCTGGTGGCGGCGCTGTTCTCCGCTCCAGCGTTTCCTGCTGCCATCTCTTCTGTAGCGAGATTCTGCCGACCTATTCTACCGTCATCCAGCACCAGACTGAACACGGTCAGAACACACACACACACACACACACACACACACACACACTTCTTTAAGGCGTTTATCATTGTTTTGGTTTAAAATGATCTGATTTCACAGCATTTTTTCTAAAAATTGTCATTTTTAACCCAAAAAAACTTATTTCTTTACAATTAAACTAACTTTTTTTTTTCTCATTTTTAATGAAAATAATGGGGAAAATAAATCAAATTTTTACAAACATTGATTTAGGTGTGATTTCATAGTGACCATAAAAACCTAACATGTATGTTTTTGGAGGAAACCAGAGAAAACCCATACATACATGAGGAGAACATGCAAACTACATACAGAAAGACCAGTGTTTCACTCTACTCCAGGACTCAAACCCCTGACCTTGTTGCTGTGAGGCCACCATGCAGCCCGTGTAATAATAATAATAATAGTACATTTTATTTTTAAAAAACTTTACATTTGAATACAAATCTCAAAGTGTTTAAAAACAGTCAAAATAAGACAAAATTTACAAAATAAAATTCAATTCTATTTTATTTTGAAAGCCACAAAATCACAACAAGGCTGTCTTTACATTGAAAATGAACCCACACACACTTTAAAGAGTTTTTTTTTTCTCTGTGTGTTCTGGCGTGTGATTGGTTCAGGAGGAGCAGCTTCAGAGTCATAAAAACAAACTGAAGGAGATGACTTTGGATCTGGAGGAACATCGGCTCCTACAACCCAAGGAGAGAGGCCGCGACTGGGAGGAGTACCGTCTGAAGGAGCACTACCTCACATTCGAGGTTTCACATTTATTTATGTTACATACGTGGTTTCCACGGCAACCCTGGCGTCTCATTAACTGAGAACTGTGCTGATCTTTTCTTCAGCGCTATGACAGTGATTACATCACGCAATCAGACCCGATGGCTTCCCATATCTGTGTACACTGTTTATTTTGACAGCGAGGGCATCACAGACACACACATTTTAATGGGAGCAGTGTTGTTGTATCCTTTGGAGCCATCTAGTGACAAAACATCTGAATCACAGGAAAATAAAACATTAACAAGGTTTATTAATTTAATTTTTTCTAGTTCGGCGGGCCAGATTAAAATGTTTAGCGGGCCGCATGTGGCCCGCGGGTCGTAGTTTGCCCATGCCGGGGTTAGATTTATAAAAACCACCATGACTTTACACACGACGTAAGCTTCACCTGCATCAAACCTAAGGTGTAAGCCAACTTAATCTCTATCCTGCCCCAACCACGCCCCTAGAACTCCATATATGGATCAGCCAAACCTGAAAATACTCATAAACAATCGTGAGATGTTCCTAATTTGCAGTCATGGTGACGTCGCTCGTCTCCCAGAAAGAAAGAAACAAAAGAAAGTGGAAGACAGTCACCCCCATGTGTCTGATTGACACGTTTGAATTGTCAGTGAATTAAAAAAGAAACATTTCAAACTTAGAGAGATAAAGACAGAAAGGAGCCGCATGCCGGGCAGTGGTGAAAGTAAAAAAATTGTGTATGTGTACTTTACTTAAGTAAAATTTAAGACCGGTACTTTTACTTTTACTTCACTACATTTTTAGAGTAAATATCTGTACTTTTACTTCGCTACTTTTTAAAAGTGTGTTTTACATTTTTTGTTACATTTTCGTTCAGGAATTTGAAAAATACACAGGGTTTTTTTTTTTTAGCGCATCTTGAATCCGCATCGCCAAAATCAAAAGAAGCAGTTGATCGGGAGAAGAAGTCATGAATCGAGAAACATTTTCTGCATTCATTCAAAAAACTAACATCAAATATAGTACAAATTAAAAAGAGTCAGAAGATCGTTGTTCGTTGTGTTTACTTCTAAATAAAAAGTTGAGCCATCATTACACAGAGCAGGGGCGGATCTAGAATTTTCCAAAGGGGGGGGTGAGGCTTTGACAAAGCCAATATATAGTGACTGAGGGCCTCCCCTCCCCCCCAAAACATTTTAAAAAATAAGTGTAATTTTCCTCCATTTTGGCGGCCCATACGCTGGCCCTTTAAGAGGATAGCTTGACTTGTCCCCTTTTATTTTATTAATTTATTTTTTTTGTGGACTAAAAGAGGCGGGAGAGGGGGGTCACACTCCTGCAGAGTGTTTATCCTGGTTACCATGGTGACACCCTACAGCACAAAAAATAACATTTGAATTATGGTCGAATACTTTTACTTTTTACTTAAAAAGTACAATTTACACCAAATACTTTTGTACTTTTACTTAAGTACAAAAAGTGAGTACTTCATCCACCACTGGTGCTAGGAATCCATATCAGTCACTAGAGCTGCAGCTAGCGTCTTCCTCGTACCTTTTCTGCTCCAGTTCCCTCTGGTGGCCGTTAGAAAAATCCACGAATAGGCCGCATCATCGCATGAGCCGCAGGATTGAAAGCATGTGAAAAAAGTCACAGCTTATACACTGGAAATGATGGTAATTAATGGACCTTTTTCTCTGTTTTTGTCTCCATGGCGACGGTGAGCAGATGAGTCGGTACGAGACTTACGTCAATCTCCTTCAGGCCAAGATCCTGGCTAACACAGACAACATGGAGAAGATCGAAGAAAGCGTTCTGTCGCAGGGGCAGAGTCTCCTGAAGAGCAAGTCAATCCCGTCCACTCTGAACGGGAGCGCGGGGTCCAGCTGAGGAACTAAACTTGTCGAACCCTTGTTCTGGATCTGTAATTATTCTTTCCCACATGTTTTCCTTCATGTCTGTTTTCACAGCAATAGATGAAGACGATGTTGTCCAAAATAACTTTTAGAATGGTTGCACATTAATGAGATTTAGTGATCAGTATTACAGAGAAGTGGCTCCTGCCTCTGGGACTCCAGACAGGTTCCTGCCTCTGGGACTCCAGACAGGTTCCTGCCTCTGGGACTCCAGGCAGGTTCCTGCCTCTGGGACTCCAGACAGGTTCCTGCCTCTAGGACTCCAGACAGGTTCCTGCCTCTGGGACTCCAGACAGGTTCCTGCCTCTAGGACTCCAGACAGGTTCCTGCCTCTGGGACTCCAGACAGGTTCCTGCCTCTGGGACTCCAGACAGGTTCCTGCCTCTGGGACTCCAGGCAGGTTCCTGCCTCTGGGACTCCAGACAGGTTCCTGCCTCTAGGACTCCAGACAGGTTCCTGCCTCTGGGACTCCAGACAGGTTCCTGCCTCTAGGACTCCAGACAGGTTCCTGCCTCTAGGACTCCAGACAGGTTCCTGCCTCAAGGACTCCAGACAGGTTCCTGCCTCTGGGACTCCAGACAGGTTCCTGCCTCTAGGACTCCAGACAGGTTCCTGCCTCTGGGACTCCAGACAGGTTCCTGCCTCAAGGACTCCAGACAGGTTCCTGCCTCAGGGACTCCAGACAGGTTCCTGCCTCTGGGACTCCAGACAGGTTCCTGCCTCAGGGACTCCAGACAGGTTCCTGCCTCTGGGATTCCAGACAGGTTCCTGCCTCTGGGACTCCAGACAGGTTCCTGCCTCTGGGACTCCAGACAGGTTCCTGCCTCTAGGACTCCAGACAGGTTCCTGCCTCTGGGATTCCAGACAGGTTCCTGCCTCTGGGACTCCAGACGGGTTCCTGCCTCTGGGACTCCAGACGGGTTCCTGCCTCAAGGACTCCAGACAGGTTCCTGCCTCTGGGACTCCAGGCAGGTTCCTGCCTCTAGGACTCCAGACAGGTTCCTGCCTCTGGGACTCCAGACAGGTTCCTGCCTCTGGGACTCCAGACAGGTTCCTGCCTCTAGGACTCCAGACAGGTTCCTGCCTCTGGGACTCCAGACAGGTTCCTGCCTCTAGGACTCCAGACAGGTTCCTGCCTCTGGGATTCCAGACAGGTTCCTGCCTCTAGGACTCCAGACAGGTTCCTGCCTCTGGGACTCCAGACAGGTTCCTGCCTCTGGGACTCCAGACAGGTTCCTGCCTCTAGGACTCCAGACAGGTTCCTGCCTCTAGGACTCCAGACAGGTTCCTGCCTCTGGGACTCCAGACAGGTTCCTGCCTCTAGGACTCCAGACAGGTTCCTGCCTCTGGGACTCCAGACAGGTTCCTGCCTCTAGGACTCCAGACAGGTTCCTGCCTCTAGGACTCCAGACAGGTTCCTGCCTCTGGGACTCCAAACAGGTTCCTGCCTCTAGGACTCCAGACAGGTTCCTGCCTCTAGGACTCCAGACAGGTTCCTGCCTCTGGGACTCCAGACAGGTTCCTGCCTCTAGGACTCCAGACAGGTTCCTGCCTCTAGGATTCCAGACAGGTTCCTGCCTCTGGGACTCCAAACAGGTTCCTGCCTCTAGGACTCCAGACAGGTTCCTGCCTCTGGGACTCCAGACAGGTTCCTGCCTCTAGGACTCCAGACAGGTTCCTGCCTCTAGGACTCCAGACAGGTTCCTGCCTCTGGGACTCCAGACAGGTTCCTGCCTCTGGGATTCCAGACAGGTTCCTGCCTCTGGGACTCCAGACAGGTTCCTGCCTCAGGGACTCCGGACAGGTTCCTGCCTCTGGGATTCCAGACAGGTTCCTGCCTCTGGGACTCCAGACAGGTTCCTGCCTCAGGGACTCCAGACAGGTTCCTGCCTCTGGGACTCCAGACAGGTTCCTGCCTCTGGGATTCCAGACAGGTTCCTGCCTCTGGGACTCCAGACAGGTTCCTGCCTCTGGGACTCCAGACAGGTTCCTGCCTCTGGGGCTCCAGGCAGGTTCCTGCCCCTAGGACTCTTAGTGAGAGACATGGTACTGCTGTAGCATTTTAAGCATTTTAAGCTGTTTATTTGCTTTTGTTTTTTTAAAAACTCAGAGATTCTGTTCATCATATTTATTTATTTATTCGTCCCATCAATTTTTTTTTTTTTTTTTTTGCCCTGAGAATTTATCTAGTTTTTACTTAGATTTAGAAGCAAAGACGTCCCCTGCAGAGGAGCTGGTGGTGCCTTATGAAGGTCACAGAGGTTGTGGAGATCTAAGACGTGTGTGTGTGTGTGTGTGTGTAGATCCGAAAACAGGGAATCTTTCTTTCAAACAAACACAAAAGAAGAAAAAATAATCCGTAAAGTTACAACAAAACCCAGAAAATGTTAGAGCCGCCACCCGAAAGCTAGCTTATGCAGCCGACGATGGCGCCAAGGATGCCCCTCGAGCGCCTCGCTGGTGAGGTGTTTTGGGCATGTCCCACCAGGAGGAGACCAAGAGGCAGACCCCGGACCCGTTTGAGAGACTATGTCTCACAGCTGGCTGGGGAACGACTCGGGATCCTCCTGGGTGAGTTGGAGGATGCAGCCAAAGTGAGAGAAGCCTGGGCTTCCAGTCTGAGGCCGTTGCCCCCGCAATTCCGCCCCGGATGAGCGCAAGACAACGGACAGTCGGACGGAGCTGCCACCCTGCTAATGAGGGGAGGTGGCATCTCACCCAGGGCAGCATGGAGGACGGGGACAGGAAGTTCTACTTCTCCAAGCAAGAAGGACTACATCTCCCAACAGTAAGGACTACATCTCCCAACAGTAAGGACTACATCTCCCATCAGGAAGGACTACATCTCCCAACAGTAAGGACTACATCTCCCAACAGTAAGGACTACATCTCCCAACAGTAAGGACTACATCTCCCAACAGTATGGACTACATCTCCCATCAGGAAGGACTACATCTCCCAACAGTAAGGACTAAATCTCCCAACAGTAAGGACTACATCTCCCAACAGTAAGGACTACATCTCCCAACAGTAAGGACTACATCTCCCATCAGGAAGGACTACATCTCCCAACAGTAAGGACTACATCTCCCAACAGTAAGGACTACATCTCCCAACAGTAAGGACTACATCTCCCAACAGTAAGGACTACATCTCCCAACAGTAAGGACTACATCTCCCTAGAGGACGAACTACATCTCCATACAATGAACGAGATCCTGTGAAGGACGGAAGAATAGATGCACCTTATCACACACTCTGACCGTTCACCTGGTGTTTTAGGCTAGCTCTGTGCTGTAAAACAGGAACTATGTGGATGTTTAAATTAGAGACACCTTTGGTACTTTGGATGTCATGGTTTTCTTTGTAATTTTTTGATGAAAAGCTCCAGCAGGATGTATTTACTGGATATTTAGTCTGTGCTTCATAAATAAGCTTTTATACACATCATTCTGAGTTTATGAGTTTTTATTCTGCAACAAAAAAGTTTTTTAATCATAAAGTTTTGCTTCAATGTTTTAAAAGTTACCTAAATGTAGCAAAAAAAATTATTTTTAGAAAGCGTTCCATTTGACTGTTGATACAGTTTAAATAATATTTTATGGTACTTTCACACAAAAACACAGCAAAACCTTTCACAGTAAAAGCTTAACTTAAGTCAATGAAACAATAAAAGTCACATTTTTAATTCTTTTGTTCATCATGAGATCCAAATGGAAAAGTGAGGTTACAGGGAGAGGAGAGAAAGAAGGAGGAAGATTTTAAGTATCTAGGATCAACAGTCCAGAGCAATGGAAAGTGTGGAAAAGAGGTGAAGAAGCGTGTGCAGGCAGGCTGGAACGGGTGGAGAAAAGTATCAGGTCTGATAGAAGAGTTTCAGCTAAAATGAAAGTGTAGAAAACCGTGGTGAGAACGGCCATGCTGATTGGTCTAGAGACAGTGTGGTGAGAGCGGCCATGCTGATTGGTCTAGAGACAGTGTGGTGAGAGCGGCCATGCTGATTGGTCTAGAGACAGTGTGGTGAGAGCGGCCATGCTGATTGGTCTAGAGACAGTGGTGAGAGCGGCCATGCTGAATGGTCTAGAGACAGTGTGGTGAGAGCGGCCATGCTGATTGGTCTAGAGACAGTGTGGTGAGAGCGGCCATGCTGATTGGTCTAGAGACAGTGTGGTGAGAGCGGCCATGCTGATTGGTCTAGAGACAGTGTGGTGAGAGCGGCCATGCTGATTGGTCTAGAGACAGTGTGGTGAGAGCGGCCATGCTGATTGGGCTAGAGACAGTGTGGTAAGAGCGGCCATGCTGATTGGTTTAGAGACAGTGTGGTGAGAGCGGCAATGCTGATTGGTTTAGAGACAGTGTAGTGAGAGCGGCCATGCTGATTGGTCTAGAGACAGTGACACTGAAGAAAAGACAGGAAACAGAGATGTTTGTAGCAGAGATGAAGATGCTGAGGATCTCTCTGGGAGTGACCAGGATAGTGACCAGGACAGAGAAGCCAGACTGAGATGGTTTGGACATGTGCAGAGGAGAGAGAGAGAGTACATCAGAAGAATGATGCTGGGTTTGGAACCACCAGGAAAGAGGACTAGAGGAAGACCAAAGAGGAGGTTCATGGATACAGTGAAGGAAGACATGAAGATAGTTGGTGTGACTGAAGAGGATGCAGGAGATAGGGTTAGATGGAAGAAACTGACTTGATGTGGCGCCCCCTAAAGGGAAATGATGGAAGGAGAAGAAGAAGGGAGGACAATCAGACACAGGTGAGCCACATTAGGAAGGAGCAGGTAGGCATCAGAAGGAGGGAGAACACAAACATTAAATCGTTTAACGGGCTGCATGTGCCCTGCGGGGTGTAGTTTGCCCACACCTGGTTTAGAGACTCTCAGTACAAAATAAGTTGTGAAACAATGATTTGAACAAAGATAATGACTATTATTTCAATTTATGAGGTTTTTCCTCAAATCATTCAAAAACAAACAAAAAACAATTTAGATTAATTTTGGGTTAATTTTTACTGCTAAAGTTAGAAAATAATAAAAGGAAAAACTATTCACCGCCAACGCGCTTATCATGGCATTGCCAACAAATTCAGATATGGTACACTTTGGAGCTGGAATACCCGCTTGGTGGAACAGCAGCATGGTGGAACAGATGCTCTATCTCTCTGTTCGCCCGGGAGCAGAACAGAGACATCATGCACCAGGTTTTCAAGGTAAGTAATGATAATAAAATAAAATATTCTAAATACAATAATAGAAAATAATAGAAGTGTCTAAAACCCCGTTTCGCAGATTTAACAGAAAGTGGCTTTAAAGGGTTAACTATTAAACACGAAATATAATGTTGATGTGAACATTTATTTATGATTTAAAACATCTATTTACGTTCCTAACCTCACCATGGTAACCAGAATCTACGTACTGCCGTCACCATGGTAACCAGGATCTACGTTCCTACCCTCACCGTGGTAACCAGGATCTACGTTCCTACCCTCACCATGGTAACCAGGATCTACGTTTCTACCCTCACCATGGTAACCAGGATCTACGATCCTACCCTCACCATGGTAACCAGGATCTACGTTCCTACCCTCGCCATGGTAACCAGGATCTACTTCCTACCCTCACCATGGTAACCAGGATCTACGTTCCTACCCTCACCATGTTAACCAGGCTCTACGTTCCTACCCTCACCATGGTAACCAGGATCTACGTTCCTACCGTCGCCATGGTAACCAGGATCTACTTCCTACCCTCACCATGGTAACCAGGATCTACGTTCCTACCCTCACCATGTTAACCAGGCTCTACGTTCCTACCCTCGCCATGGTAACCAGGATCTACTTCCTACGCTCACCATGGTAACCAGGATCTACGTTCCTACCCTCACCATGGTAACCAGAATCTACGTTCCTACCCTCACCATGGTAACCAGGATCTACGATCCTACCCTCGCCATGGTAACCAGGATCTACTTCCTACCCTCACCATGGTAACCAGGATCTACGTTCCTACCCTCACCATGGTAACCAGAATCTACGTTCCTACCCTCACCATGGTAACCAGGATATACGTTCCTACCCTCACCATGGTAACCAGGATCTACGTTCCTACCCTCGCCATGGTAACCAGGATCTACGTTCCTACCCTCGCCATGGTAACCAGGATCTACGTTCCTGCCCTCGCCATGGTAACCAGGATCTACGTTCCTACCCTCGCCATGGTAACCGGGATCTACGTTCCTACCCTCACCATGGTAACCAGGATCTACGTTCCTACCCTCACCATGGTAACCAGGATCTACGATCCTACCCTCACCATGGTAACCAGGATCTACGTTCCTACCCTCACCATGGTAACCAGGATCTATGTTCCTACCCTCACCATGGTAACCAGGATCTACGTTCCTACCCTCACCAAGGTAACCAGGATCTACGTTCTACCCTCACCAAGGTAACCAGGATCTACGTTCTACCCTCACCATGGTAACCAGGATCTACGATCCTACCCTCACCATCGTAACCAGGATCCACGTTCCTACCCTCGCCATGGTAACCAGGATCTACGTTCCTACCCTCACCAAGGTAACCAGGATCTACGTTCTACCCTCACCATGGTAACCAGGATCTACGTTCCTACCCTCACCATGGAAACCAGCTGTGGGTGGTGACCGAAAGAATGAGATTGCGGAGACAAGCGCCCGAAATGAGCTTCTTCCGCAGGGCGGCTGGGCTCTCACTCAGAGATCAAGGGAGGAACTCTGCCATCCGAGAGGAGCTCGGTGTCGAGCTACTCCTCCTCCAGGTACAGAGAAGCCAGATTGAGCGGTTTGGGCATCTGGTCTGAATGCCCCCGAGTGCATCGCTGATAAGGTGTTTTGGGCACGTCCCACCGGGAGGAGACAAAGAGGCAGACCCTGAACCTGCTTGAGAGACAATGCTTCACAGCTGGCCGGGGAACGACTCAGGATCCTTGTGGGTGAGCTGGAGGATGCAGCTGGGGTGAGAGAAACCTTCGCTTCCCACCTGAGGCTGTTGCCCCCGCAGCCCGGCCTCAGATAAGTGAAGACGGAACGGAAAGTTTTCGATCACCTGGAGAAATTATTCTTAAACAAAACAACACAGACATAATTTTTTTTGCCATCAACAAAAATTTAATAAAGTAGTGAGGGTACATAACAGAAAGTAATGTGTCATGACGTTACGATGACGTTGAGATGAACGGGATGAAGCCAAAGTAAGCACCATCATCATGTTGTCAAGGAAAGGCCATATTTCTCTCCGAAATATTCACCAGGCGGGTCGGGAAGGGGTTAAACATGATACAAGAGGGTCGTTATCACAGTTTTCAGACATTGTTTTTTTTTTTTTTTTTACCAAACTAAAATAAAAAAAGAAACATAAGAACAATATCTGTGTAGCACTACTTTATCATGCAATTTACTTTAGTAAACCTTCCGACACACAGACAAAATATACTTCAATAAGTAGAACTCAGTACATCTCTGTCCAGCAATAGTCACAAAGCCTGTAGTTTATACTCTTTAAATGTGAGATCCCTATCAAAAATAATATGCAGATTTTTATTTTTCTTAATATATCTAAAGTGCAAGTATCCGTTTTTATTCGATGCTTCTGTTAAGTATAAAATACCAAGGAAAAAAACAGCAACATGTTTTTCCTGTTTACATCTTCTATTGTTCTGAAAGGAGGAGCATCATATATAACAAACCATATATATATATTTATATACACACACACACACACACACATACACACGCACGCACACGCACGCCACAGATAAAATATTTTGGAAAGATACAACATCTCATAAGGAAGGGGGAGGAACTAGACCAAACGGTGACATGGGATATGTTCATTGTGCATTGACCACCTAACCCCTAAAAGCCCGGGGTCAGTCCCCCCGACATCAGAGAGCATCTATAAGTATACACAACAGTAGCCTGTACAGTCTGGGGACATGATGGACAAACAAAAGACCTCCGTTCAAGTGTGAGATGGGTCAGAGTGTGCGCGTCGTTCAGTCGGGTTGCACAATAAACACCAATATTGGGTCGGGGGTAAGCAACCTCAGGCGGGAAGCCCAGGCTTCTCTCGCCCCGGAGGATCCCGAGGTGTTCCCTGTCCAGCTGGAAGACGGTCTCTCCAGTGGAATCGGGATCTGCCTCTGGGTCTCACCTCACCAGTGAGAGAGGAATTCTAACAAAATGCCCGAATCACTGGACGAGGAGGAGCAGCAGCTCTACTTCTCTATACGAGAGCCCACCCACCCTGCAGAGGAGACTCATTTCAACCGCTTGTATCCGTGAGGCTCAGCTCTCTCTTAGATCCTTTCAGGTGAGCTGGAGGATGCAGCCGGGGTGAGAGAAGCCTTGGCTTCCCGTCTGAGGCTGTTACCTCCACGACCCACCCCGGATGAGTGGAAGACGACGGAACGTAACGGTATCCGTGAGGTTGCTGTTTCAGATACAACCCACCGCTGGTAACCATGGTGAGGGTAGGAACACTCACACACGGTGTCTGTGATTCAGAGAAGCCAATCGATTAGTCAGGCTGTTTCTAGCAGGTTAAGGAGGCGGGGGCAATCAGGACGGAGCATGCACCGCTAATAAACGGGCAGCTCCGGGGAATAAAATACTACCCCGCCCCAACTTGCTTGCTTGATCGGGCGCGTGAAACTCGGTGTGGAATCCTTAGTCTCTGGACAGAGGGTGGCCAAGGAGTTCATTTTTAATCGTTTCCATCGACTCGTTATCATCGTGAATATTGTGCAGCCCGGTTGTTCCGCCCCAAACACCCGCAGCCATCGCAGCACTCGGTTTCTACATCCTTAACATCTTTTCTCTTTTATTTCACAAGTTTAAGGAATGTTTTTCTTTTCTTTTTACTTGTGATTTTGTGCAACTAAACAAAAGCAAGCAGACAAAAAAAAAAAAAAAACGCCCACGGCTACGACGGACGAAAAGGAACGAGTGGTTCCCACCGGCTGAGAAAATACTTCCCCCTCTTAGTCTTTTTTTGTTTTAAATAAAAGTGCATCAGGAAGGAGGAAGAATTTCCAAAGTCAACAAGCGGGTTCGGGATTCTGGATTTATTCCGATTACTTTGGGACGTCGTTAGAGACGCGTTTGGTTCAGTTTGAGGAGATCCAGGTTCAAGGGGAGCTCGGCCCCAATCCTGACCGGTCCGGAGTTATGCCAGATAAAGAATAACTTCTCTAACGATTCTGGCAGCTGGTCCAACGCCGGCCTCTGATTGGACCTGGATCACCAAACAGAAAATCCTAAACAAGAATGTTTGGGCATGTCGGGTTAGATTATAGTTCATTTGTTATGCCGTCACTAGCGGGGAGTCACACCAACACCGTGAGCCCTCAGGTAGCCCCCCGCCACCTGGCACCCTCTCAATCCCCAGACCCCCTAACGAGAAGACAGGAAGTGTTTGGGTTTCCTTTGAGGCGTAATCGCTTGGCGTAACGAGTAAAGGCAGCTCAGAGAACAGGAGTAGGAGACCGACCACGTCACCACCCGTTTCCGCTTCAACAGTCTTCACGTTTAAATAGTCTCTGCACGGTTCACCGCCTCACGACATGGCGCCACTTGCACTGTACCACACGCCATGTTGCCAATCCCACTCGGAAGGGACCACACCCCCACGCAGCCAATGAAACATGCACATTACCAGACGCCATTGGCATGTGCACACCGCCATGTGGGCAAAATCCCAAGCAAAAATTGCGTTGGTACCATTCGCCATGTCTCTACCACCTCACAGACTGTATTGCATGGCGTATCTGTCACTGGCACGGTCCAACACGAGACGTTGGTGTTACACACCCATACACCCCATGACATCATGCACAAGTGCCCGTTAACGCCATGTCGCGATGTGCATGCCACCAGTGTTGTGAATAACGTCGTTGCGGCCTAACAGAGTAATCTAATTACTTTTCCTACAGTTACTAAGTAACTAAAGTGATGTCACTTTGTTTAAATAAAGCAGCGTAAATCCACGCTGTTCTCCCAAGCTGCAGAATTACCAACGGCAGTTTGGAAACGTTTCTTCGCTACAACGAGCTTTAGTGGATCGAAAAGTGCTTTTTTTCTCAAAATATTTGTGCAATAAAGAAGCAGAAAAATGGCTTCCTAATCTTTCCTACCCTCACCATGGTAACCAGGATCTCCGTTCCTGTCCTCACCATGGTAACCAGGATCTACGTTCCTACCCTCACCATGGTAACCAGGATCTACGTTCCTACCCTCACCATGGTAACCAGGATCTTCGTTCCTACCCTCACCATGGTAACCAGGATCTACGTTCCTACCCTCACCATGGTAACCAGAATCTACGTTCCTCCCCTCACCATGGTAACCAGGATCTACGTTCCTACCCTCACCATGGTAACCAGGATCTACGTTCCTACCCACACCATGGTAACCAGGATCTACGTTCCTCCCCTCACCATGGTAACCAGGATCTACGTTCCTACCGTCACCTTGGTAACCAGGATCTACGTTCCTACCCTCACCATGGTAACCAGGATCTACCTTCCTACCCTCACCATGGTAATCAGGATCTACGTTCCTACCCTCACCATGGTAACCAGGATCTACCTTCCTACCCTCACCATGGTAACCAGGATCTACGTTCCTACCGTCACCATGGTAACCAGGATCTACGTTCCTACCCTCACCATGGTAACCAGGATCTACGTTCCTACCCTCACCATGGTAACCAGGATCTACGTTCCTATTCTCACCATGGTAACCAGGATCTACGTTCCTACCGTCACCTTGGTAACCGGGATCTACGTTCCTACCCTCACCATGGTAACCAGCTGTGGGTGGTGATCGAAAGAAGGAGACTGCGGATACAAGCGGCCGAAATGCGCTTCCTCCTCAGGGAGGCTGGCTCTCACTCAGAGATTAGGTGAGGAGTTCTGCCATCCGTGAGGAGCTCGGTGTCGAGCCGCTCCTCCAGGTCGTAAGAAGCCAGATGGGGTGGTTCAGACATCTGGTCAGGATGCCTACCGCGCACCTCGCTGGTGAGGTGTTTCGGGCATGTCCCACTAGGGGGAGACCAAGAGGCAGACCCCGGACCTGCTGGAGAGACTATGTCTCACAGCTGGTTGGGGAATGACTCAGGATCCTTCTGGGTGGGATGGAGGATGCAGCCGGGGTGAGAGAAACCTGGGCTTCACGTTTGAGGCTGTTGCTCTCACGACCCAGCCCTGGATAAGCGAAAGACGGTCACACTTCGCACTATTTTTTTATCCCAGTGTTTGTTTATTTTTGTGTCCGTTTTTTTATGTAACGTTATTTTTAAATTTGACTTGAGATTCACAACACTGGTGTCGGCTGCCATGTTCACCGTACAACACGCCATGTCATCGCTGCCACTTGTAAACACGGTTGGTCCCAAACACCATGTGCACACTGCCAATCTTTATACCACCATTGGCAAGTGCTTTATGTTTTACGCCATGTGGTTACTACTACGTCCTCGATATTATACGTCATGCCATCGCTGCCAAGTGCACCGTACCACACGGTATGCCTCCAACTCCATTTGTACATTACCACACGATATGTCGCAACCACCATCTGCACAGCACCACTCCTCCTGCAGCCATTGGCACGTGCTCGGTATCGTACGCCACGTCGCTATTGGCACGTGCTTGGTATCGTACACCATGTTGCTATTGGCACGTGCACGGTATTGCACATTGAGGGTCCTGAACCCGCCGGCGTCCCTCGGGGATTCGGCGCGTGAAGGACGACGTAATGAAGAGAAAAACAAACAGGTAAAAATGAGTTTATGAGTGGTACCCCACTGCCCGCTACCCGCACCCTAAACCGACATGCCCCACTTACCCATCATTAATCTACATCCCCTTCTGCGGGTCACAGGGGGGCGCTGTAGCACCATGAAGAGATCCTGCACTCGCCTCCGATACTGATTTAGATTTCCAAACATGAAGGTGCGTGTGGTGTGCAAAGCCCCCCGCTAGCATGTCCGGTACCACCCGTCCCTTTTGCCCCATCTACACCGCAACACCCCCTTACCCTCATCGCCGTGGAAACACCCCCTTCATATGACAGAGCATCCACGTGAGAACACGTAAACGAGTGGAGTGAATAAGGCACGGGTCATAATGATGCGTTGCCTCGCCACGCACGGCGCCCCACCCTAACCCCACTCCATTGGTGGACCTTTTTTTTTTAAACCCCGCCCCCCTCCCTCCCACCCAATCCTGCACCTAATCCCCCCACAAAAACGTGGGGGTCATAATATACTTGTTTTTTCTTTAAGTTTTTTTTTTTGTTTTGTGTTTTTTTTTTTTTCTGTACAGCTGATTCACAAAATCATCGAACATTTAAGTTTGAGCACTTCTGCTTCATCAGGTCCACACGGTGACGCCCAAGCAGGGGGTCCCTCAGTTTGGACTCAGCCGTCCTTAAAACGGCCTGATGGAAATGCTGCCAGTAGCTGATTGGTCAAATTAAAGTTTGTCTTTTTCCTCCAAACAGGAGCCTAAACATACACACTCACTCACACACTCATGTGAATGATTGGACCATATTTTCCGGACTATAAGTCACAACTTGTTAGTAGAGAAAACACACTTTTTTTGGGGTGTAAATTGTTTTACAAACGACTCAAACAAAAACAAACATGACGTCATCTTGGAAAAGAAGTGATTCAAAGTGTAAACGCCCGACTTTGCTGAAGCAACCGTCCGGGAATTTTTGTATGACGAACCCGGGAATGAAGCGAAATTTTGTTTACCATTTATAAGAGGAGCGGGCAAAGTTTGTTTTCACTGGCGGGTCTTAAAGAAAAATAAATGACTTTTTGACTGGGTGAAAAAACTTCCCAAATCACTCCAAAATTGGAGGAAAAATGTGGAAATTTGATATTATATCAGAATAAATATTCATATATTCTAAACAAGTTTTGTGGCCCAAATTAAAATGTTTGTGGGGCCGCATATGGTCCTCAGGCCATATCTTGCCCACCTGATTTAAAATCTAAGACCTTTACATTTTTTTTTTTTGTGCTGCACTCCTACACCGCAGCAGGCTGCCCATGACGGCGCCAATGGTGGGAGAAACAGGGGGTTAGGTGTCTTTTCCAAGGACCCTAGATATGCACTCAGTGGGATGCGGACCCGCAAACTTCCGGTAGACTCCCGGTCTGCGAGCGAACGCTCTAACCACTGAGTCACCGTCTCCCGTGGTAGCTGAATCTCAACAATAGCTGAATATTTGTCGGTATCTGTTACCATGGTGACAGCATGTTGTTCAGCCCTCGTTTTCTCAGGGGCCGGGGTCGCCGGGGGCAACAGCCTCAGATGGGAAACCCAGGCTGCTCTCACCCCGGCTGCACCCTCCATCTCATCCAGGAGGATCCAGAGGTGTTCCCTGTCCAGCTGTGAGACAGTCTCTCCAGCAGGGGGCCTGCTTTTGAGTCTCCTCTCGGTAGGACGTGCCCGAGCACCTCACAGGCGAGGCGTTCGGGAAGCATCCTAACCAGATGCCCGATCAACCCTCTCTGGCTTATCTCGACTCTTCGGATGGCAGAGGGAATGTTTACCTCCATCTTTAAACTGGCACCAAGCGCTAAATCTGGGAAACGGGAAGTTATGGGAAGAAAATTGTGACGTATTGTCCGGAAGATACGGTTTAAAAATATAGATATCTTTATATATTTATCTGTATTTATATATTATTCATACACACATCTGCACAAGTATTGATAAAGACACATTTATCTATATACACACACACATACATGTTTGTGCAGCCTCACACACACACACACTGCGTACCTTTAGGTAAAACTACTCGCGTGGGATCAGATTTTGGTTTCATATAGTCTGTGTCGGTTCTGTGCTGATGCTGAATTTTTCTTTTTGATTTTCTTCTAGAATAATCTGCTCCGATTAAAATCATCAACATCTTTGTTTGTGTGCAAAAAAATCCGTCGATAAAACACTCGTTTGGATCCAGTTCGGAAAAAAAGTTTTTTCCAGCTTGAGTCCTGATAGCAGCGCTTCCTGTCACATGGCTGGTGGGGGTCCAGGACCGATGATGGAGGGGGGCCGGGGTCCCGAGGTCCCCCATGAGTATGTCTGTGTGTGAGAGCGTATCTGTGTGTCAATGTGTGTGTGACACAATATGTGTGTGTCTGTGTGTCACAGTATGTATGTCTGTGTGTGTCAATAAGTGTGACAGTCTGTGTGTGACACTGTGTGTATGTGTGTTTGAGAGCGTATCTGTGTGTCATTGTGTGTGTGACACAATATGTGCGTGTCTGTGTGTCACAGTATGTGTGTGTGTCAATAAGTGTGACACTGCCTGTGTGTGTGTGATACTGTGTGTATGTGTATTTGAGACCGTTACTGTGTGTGTGTACGTGACATTGTGTGTGTGTCGATGTGTGTGTGAGACACAGTATGAGTTTCTATGTGTGTGTGTGTGTATGCGTGCAACACTGTACGTGTGTATGTGTCACTGTGTGTATTTGTGTCACCTTGTTTGACACTGTCTGTGAAAATGTGTGTGTAAAACTGTGTGAGACGCAGTGTGCATGCATCACTGTGTGTATGTAACTGTGTGTGTGAAACGCTGTGTGTAACTGCGTGTGTGTGTGTGCCACTGTATGTGTGTGTGTAACTGCGTGTGTGCGTCTGTGTGAGACTGCGTGTGTGTGTCTGTGTGAGACTGAGTGTCTGTGTGTGTCTGTGTAGAGACTGAGTGTGTGTGTGTCTGTGTGAGACTGTGTGTGTGAGTGTGTGTGTTTCCCTTAAAGTTCTATCTTGTATATTTTACAGTGTGTGAAGTCTCTTCGTTCCCGGTTCCTCCTGGGATGTGTCCGTCCTCCTCCGTGTGGTCCTCCGTCTTCCTCCCGGTCCTCCAGCCCGCCCACCCGGTGTTCCTCAGTCCTCCTGGTCCCCCCGCCGACCCTCAGTCCTCCTGGTCCCCCCGCCGACCCTCACTCCTCCTGGTCCCCCCGCCGAGACTCAGGCAGACCCTCAGTCCCCCCCCGACCCTCAGGCAGACCCTCAGTCCCCCCGTTGACCCTCAGGCAGACCCTTATTCCTCCTGGTCCCCCCGCCGACCCTCAGTCCCCCTGGCGACCCTCAGGCAGACCCTCAGTCCTCCTGGTCCCCCCGCCGACCCTCAGGCAGACCCTCAGTCCTTCTGGTCCCCCCTCCGACCCTCAGTCCTCCTGGTCCCCCCCGGCCCTCAGGCAGACCCTCAGTCCCCCCCCGACCCTCAGGCAGACCCTCAGTCCCCCCGTTGACCCTCATGCAGACCCTTATTCCTCCTGGTCCCCCCGCCGACCCTCAGTCCCCCTGGCGACCCTCAGGCAGACCCTCAGTCCTCCTGGTCCCCCCGCCGACCCTCAGGCAGACCCTCAGTCCTTCTGGTCCCCCCTCCGACCCTCAGTCCTCCTGGTCCCCCCCGGCCCTCAGGCAGACCCTCAGTCCCCCCCCGACCCTCAGGCAGACCCTCAGTCCCCCCGCCGACCCTAAGGCAGACCCTCAGCTCCCCTGGTCCCCCCGCCAGGCCCTCAGGCAGACCCTCAGTCCCCCCGCCGACCCTCAGGCAGACCCTAGTCCCCCCGCCGACCCTCAGTCCCCCTGCACCTTCGTCTTCGGGTCGTTTCAGTCCTTCCCCAGTTACCCCATCCCCAGGTCTTCCTCAGACCTCCCGGGACCCCCGTCAGGCCCTCAGGAAAACCCTCAGTCCTCCTGAGGGTCCCCCTCAGGCGGACCCTCCCTCTTCTCGCGGCTCCGCTCCTGGATCCTCCGCATCTCCTCGGCGTACCTGCAGAAGGTGGAGCCGAACTTGGACCACACCTTGCAGGGAACGGTGATGGAGTTCCGGTAGGTGGGCTTGACCTCGCTGACCCTCATAAAGACCCCGTACTTGTTGGAACCCACGTCGAAGAAGAACCGCTTGTTGTCTACGGTCAGCGAGGTTCCTTCGGGGAGCTCTGCCGGGTCTTCGTCCACGCCATAGTCATCGATCAGTTTGGCCAGGGCGTCCCTGAACTCGATCAGACCCTGAGCGGGGAGGGCGATGGTCTGACCCTGAGCCCCTCCAGGACCAGGACCCCTGTTAACGGTCTGCCTGACCCTGAGGAACCTCCCCCTCTGGTTCTCCTTCAGGTCCATGTAGTATTTACGGTTCTCTCTGACCAGGAACTCGCTTTTTAAGGCGCGCCGAGGCTCCTCCTGCAGGGAGTCCGGGTTGGAGGGCCCCAGCTGGGCGTAGTGTTCTATAAAATCCCCCAGGTAGTCCCGGAACTCCACCGCCACGGACATGGAGAGGGTCAGGCGGGATTTGTTCCCTCCTGCCCCAACCTCTGCGATCTTCAGGAAGCGGCCTTTCACGTTCTGCTTCACGTCCAGGTAGAACCGTTTGTTCTGGATGTCCACGCGCTTAGAGGCCAGCTCCTCCGTATCGTGCTGCAAGCGGGAGATGGCGGCCATGGCACCGGGAGGCAGAGAACTAGAGGCTGAGGCTGCGGCCGGGCCTCCCTGCTCACTGCCGCTGTCTCTGTCCGCCATGTTCTTTCTCCCTGCTGCAAACCCACTGCGGAGTATCGCGAGACTGAAGCAGCACTGTAATGAAGGTATCGCGAGAACACAGGAGGGAGACAATAACGTTTTATGAATTGCTTATTTTTATAGTGTTTTTTTTTTTTTTTTAGTTCTATAAAAATTTTTTTATTAATTTTTGTTATTTTTAAAAATTTGATTGTTTTATTTTATAATATTATTGTTACATTTTTAAAAGAAACTTTTTATTTTTAAAAACATGTTTAATATTATTACGTTTTTATTTTGAAAAAAATTACTTGAAATAATTTTAGTTTTTAGAAGTTTTTTCTTTTCTTTTTTTAAAAAAAATTTGTAACGTTTTTAATTTGTATTCATAATTTAATGTTTAAAAATGTTAATTTAATGCATAAAAAAATCTTTATTTTGGGTTTATTTTTGTACCATTTTTATTCCTTTTTTAAACACATTTCTAAAAAATCTCTTTTTTACTTTTAAAAAATTTTTACTTTCACATAATTTTTATTTTTTTAAAAATATTTCAATATTTTTTTCTATTTTAATTTTTTTACTTTTATAAAATATTGATATTTTTAGGTCAAACTTTTAAAAAAATACAATTAAATTTTTCACTTTCATAAAAAAAAATTATAAAATATTTTTTCTGAACTATTTTTACAACTTTTTTTGTTTTGAAATGTCTTTAAACATTTTTATTTGCATTTTTAAATAATATTTTTAATTTTATTAATTTCTAATTTTTAAAAGAAATCTTTTTTTATTTCTTAATTTTTTCACAAATTTATTACTTTTAATAAAATTAGACGTTTGTGTAAAAATATTTTTAAAATACACATAAATCTTTTTTAAAAAATGTTTACTTTTTAAATATAAAATATGTTTTTATTCTGATTAAATTTTTATGAAAACATTCCTCTTTAACTTAATTTTCAATATCAATATTTCATTATATAAAATATGACTTTATTGATTATAAATAACTTTAGGTTGTTCAGCTTTTTTTTCCATTTTATTTGATTTGTTTATTTATTTTAACTTTCCGTTGTTTTTTTTTTTTGTTTTTTTTTAGCCTTTTCTCTTAATTTTATTTTTTATTTTTTTGGCAGTTTTTTTCTGATTTTATTCATTCATTCATCTTTTGAAACCCTTGACGTCAAGGAAGACGTCAGAGCCTATCACGGCTGATCAGAGGCCAGAGGGAGGGTACACCCTGAACAGAACACCAGTCTACCAGCCTCACATAGACAAAATTAGATTTGTATCTGAAAGCAGAGACACCAGAAACCAGAAGGTGGCGACGACAGATTGAGAAGTGGGCATGAAGAGACCGAAAGGTGGCAATGAAGAGACTAGAATTTAGCAAGATAGAGACCAGAAAGATGGCAATGAAGGTGGCGATGAAGAGACCTGGTGGTGGTGCCAAAGAGACCAAAGGGTGGTGCTGAAGAGACCAGAAGGTGGCGTAGAAGAGACCAGAAAAAGGCGATGAAGCTGGCGACGATGAGACTAGACCAGGGGTGGGCAAATCCGGTCCTCGAGGGCCGGTGTCCTGAAGGTTTTCATTGTGTTCCTGGCAGTGGTGGATGAAGTACTCACTTTTTGTACTTAAGTAAAAGTACAGATACTTAGGCAAAAAATTTACTTAAGTAAAAGTATCAATAAAAAAATCTACTTAAGTAAAAGTACAAAAGCAGTTGGTGTAAATTGTACTTTTTAAGTAAAAAGTAAAAGTATTCAATCATAATTCAAATGTTATTTTTTGTGCTATAGGGTGTCACCATGGTAACCAGGATAAATACTCTGCAGGGGTGTGACCCCCCCTCTCCCGCCTCTTTTGGTCCACAAAAAAAATAAAAATAAAATAAAATAAAAGGGGACAAGTCAAGCTATCCTCTTAAAGGGCCAGTGAATGGGCTCCAAAATGGAGGAAAATGACACTTATTTTTTAAAATGTTTTGGGGGGGAGGCCCCCAGTCACTATATATTGGCTTTGTCAAAGCCCCACCCCTTTTTGGAAAATTCTAGATCCGCCCCTGCTCTGTGTAATGATGGCTCAACTTTTTATTTAGAAGTAAACACGACAAACAACGATCTTCTGACTCTTTAATTTTTACTATATTTGATGGTAGGTTTTTGAATGAATGCGGAAAATGTTTCTCGATTCATGACTTCTTCTACCGATCAACTGCTTCTTTTGATTTTGGCGATGCGGCTTCAAGATGCGCTAAAAAACCCAAAAAACCTGTGTATTTTTCAAATTCCTGAACGAAAATGTAGCAAAAAATGTAAAACATACTTTTAAAAAGTAGCGAAGTAAAAGTACAGATATTTGCTCTAAAAATGCAGTAAAGTAAAAGTATCGGTCTTAAATTTTACTTAAGTAAAGTACAGGTACACAATTTTTTTTACTTAAGTACAGTAACGAAGTACATTTACTTCGTTATTTTCCACCACCGGCGTTATAGTACTAAAAATCTAAAGTGGTGTTACTATGATGTGTTTAAATAAAGCTATTCTCCCACACTCCAGATTTACCAACAACATATTAGAAAAGTTTCTCCTTTTTCGCCGAACCTGTGTCTCATCGTCCCCTTGATTATTACACCCCTGGTGTCCATCACTCCACTATCAGATCGGCTGTTCTCCAATCCTTCTGCAGCCAAGATGGTGTTCATCCACATCTGGATCCTCAGCGTCGTGTTTCCCCTCCTATGGCTCCTGTTGGTCCTGCTCAGGATGCACAAGCCTGCCTAGGTTGTCTTCCAGGCTGCACATGCCTAGCCGTCGTTCCCCGTTTTCAACTGAATTAAACTGGTTGTTCTTCTGGGTCTTATATCTCCACCTTCACCACCTCATCTGCTGCGATGTGGACGGAGGAGGACAGGATTAACTAGGATCCAAAAGAACAACTGACAGAGTTCAGCGATCACACTTATGGTCACGCAGCCAGGAGGACCTGGCTGGGAAGGATGACGACGACCCGACATGGAAGTCTTCTTCTTCTTCTTTAGTTTGCGGCATGAAGCACCAACCTGGGTGCATTACCGCCACCTACTGACTGTCACAAACCTTAAATCCTCCTCAATAACCCTGTACACCTCAAAAAAGTGTACAGGGCACCAAAACCCTTCCCCTGACGTCCATACAAAAACACCTCCTTCAAGCTCACTTGTCTCATCCCAACACTCCTCAGCACCACCATCATAGGCTCTCTTTCTTCCTCATACTTTCTACATGATAACACCACGTGACTAACCCCTTCCAACTCCCCACAGAAATCACAACACCCATCCAAATGTTTACCCAGAATCTTGAGCGTTTCATTCAATCCCGTGTGCCCAATACGTAACCTGCTAAAAACCACCTGCCCCCGCCTTCCACCACCCACCGGATCCACAGTCACCCCCACCGTCCTCTGTACTTCATACAAGTGTCGTCCCTTCACCTCTGACTCCCACTCCATCTGCCACTGCTGCATTATCCCCTTCCAGACCAACGCCTTCACCTCCCCTCGTGACAGAGCCACGACCCTCTCCACCACCACCCGATCCGCGGCCCTCTTTGCCACCTCATCCACTCGCTCATTCCCCCCAATCCCAGAATGGCCCGGAACCCACATAAACACCAACGACCCTCCTATTACCCCCGACACCATATTCAAAACATCCCAAAACAAACCTTGATGATACCTCACCCTCCCCAGTTCAAGAGCCCGAACCACTGACAACGAGTCCGTGCATATAAGTACTTTCCCACCACCATGTTGCATCGCCCACACCACAGCCATCCACACTGCATATAACTCCACCGTGAAAATACATAAGTGATCTGACGTGCGAACCCCTACCTCCACTCCAGACCCTTCCACCACCATTCCCGCACCCGTCCTCCCCGAAACCGGATCCCTTGAACCATCCGTAAACACCAATGTGTAATCCCCATAATTCTCCTCAATAATACTCCTAAATGCTCCCACCACATTCACATCCCCAAACCTCCGTCTCCACCCCACCATCCCCAATTCCACCCTCACCTCTCCCAGCCTCCACTGTGGCACCATCTGAAAAATTTCCTCCTGCTCCAACTCCAAATCCCCCACACCCAATTCCCGTGCCCACAAACCCCCTACCCACCCAAAACTCAAAGTGTCCTTCACACCCCTCTCCCAGGACCATTCCAGAACCCCCCACCCAGGGTGATTATGGCTCTTTCCTCTCAAGGAAACCCAATAATTCACCGCCAGGTGCTTCCTCCTCAGAGCGAGTGGCATGATACCCGCCTCCACCCTCAGGGCACTCACTGGCGAAGTCCTCAGAGCACCTAAACAAATCCTCAGGGCCTTGGCCTGCACCACATCTAAATCCCGTAACACTGTAGGCGCCGCCGAACCATAAACCACACATCCATAATCCAATCTGGATTTTATCAGGGCATCATACAGGCACCTCAAAGCTGAAAAACTGGCCCCCCAGTCCACCCCAGCTAGACATCTCATGACATTTAATGTCTTGTCACACTTACTGATCAAGTACCTTACATGTTCCCTCCACACCAACTGCCTATCAAAAGTTAGACCCAGAAAACGAAAAGACCCCACCATCTCAATGTGCCTACCATAGAGCTTCAAACCCTTCACAGTGCCAACCCGGCCCCTCGAGAACATCATACCTTTTGTCTTGTCCACCGAAAATCTAAAACCCCACCTGTCACCCCAAGCCTGCACCCTGTCTATACCCTCCTGCACCTTCCCAACCACATACTCCCTGTTCCGTCCCCTCTTCCACAACGCCCCATCATCAGCAAACAGTGATCTACCTAAATCATTCCCCACCCCACTAAACACACCATTAAACATAACATTAAACAAGGTAGGGCTAATTACACTCTCCTGCGGCGTCCCATTCTCCACGTCATAAACCGACGACATCGCTCTCCCAACCTTAACCTGAATCCTCCGCCCCTCCAAGAAACTCCGAACCCAATTGAATATTCTCCCTCTAATCCCCATCGTGCGTAGTGTAATCAACAGTCCCTTCCTCCACAACATATCATAGGCTTTTTCAACATCAAAAAATACCGCCACCAAAACCTCTCTATTCACTCGTGCCTTCCTAACATCATCCTCCAACCGAACTAACGAATCCAAAGTGCTCCTACCCCTTCTAAAACCACACTGGTATTGCGACAATAGATTCCCCTTTTCCAACGTGTACTCCAACCTCTGAGTTACCAACCTCTCCATCAACGTGCAGACTACAGACGTTAAAGCAATCGGCCTGTAGTTTCTTGGATCACTTGTATCCGCTCCAGGCTTCCTAATCGGGAGAATCACTGCCTCCTTCCACTCTGCCGGCACCACCCCCTCTTTCCACACCCTATTAAATAATCCCAAAAGTTTCCCTTTACCCACACTACCCAGCTGTCTGAGCATGCCATATACAATACCATCTTTACCAGGCGCCGACTGACCTCCTTTCGCCAAAGCTGTTTCCAACTCCCCCATTGTAAATACATCATTTACCACCTCCATGACATCATCATCCCTGCCCAGCTCCCCTGCAAATTCTTCCTCCAACTGCCTCCTCACAGCTCGCCCCTCCACCGACAAAGCCTCAACATTCTGAGTTTCCACAAACCGCTGTGCCAACACCTCTGCCTTTTCCTGGTCCCCAACCACAATCCGGTCCCCATTCCGTAGAGCCGGTAAATCAAAACACCGTGCACCCCCACCCATCCTCCTAATCATACCCCACACTGAACCCACCGGAGTGTCCCTACCAATAGTGCCACAATAGCCTCTCCAATAACCCCTCTTGACTGCCCGAATCGTCCTGCGTACCCTAGCCTGAGCTCTCTTAAACTCCATTAAGTGCTGAAAGTTGTGTGAGCACCTCACTAAGCGTAAAACCCGGTTCCTTCCCTAACTACCTCAGCACACTCACTGTTCCACCACGGCACCAACCGCCTCCCGCCTCCGCCCCTGCTCCTTGGAATAAATTTCCCCGCCGCCTCCAATATGCCCCCCTTAATCCGTCCATCCAACTCCTCTATATCCAAATCTCCATCCACAGCACCCAACAATCTATCACTCTCCTCCGCAAACCCCCTCCAGTTAGCCTTATCTAATACCCACCTACCCCCACCCCGATCCACCCGTGGCCCTACCCCTATCCCCCACCTGCACCAAATCGGATAATGGTCACTGCCCATTGTGCCATCCCTATGCACCCACCACTCACACAAATGGGCCATCCCAGAAGATGCCAACGTCAAGTCCAGCACCGACTCCCTCCCGGTTGCAACATCTAGTCTTGTTCCATGACCCGAATTCAGACATACCAAGCCTTTCCTCTCAAGCAGCTGCTCCACCACCCTACCATTAGCATCCGTCCTTTCACTTCCCCACAGCACACTATGCCCATTAAAATCCCCACACCAGAGTACAGAACCATCACCCTGTCCCTCAACACCATCCAGCTCGTCCACAGCTAAACCCCTCCCCGGGTTATAATAATTAATAACCGTAACAGACTTACTCCCTGCCCATACACGCACCACCACATACTCCCCCTCCATACCCTTCCCGACCACCTGATAAGGCAACCCCTCCCTTATAAAGGTCGCACAACCACCACCCCCTCTCTCAAGCCTGTCCCTTCGAATCCCAACAAATCCACGCAACACAAAATCAAACCTCGGTTTCAACCACGTCTCCTGAACACAAACAACATCAGGTTTAACCATGCCACCCGCAATAAAAGCCTTAAAATCCTGACCATTAGCCAACAAACTCCTTGCATTCCACTGGAGAACTAACATAATGAACCTGAAGATACTGCCGCGTCTAACCCTGCCTGCTCATTCAAATCATCCCTAACTTCCTCCCAAGTCAAACCAACCAGACCAAAGTGATGCACAGCCGCCTTAACCACAACCTGTAACCTCTCCGCCTTAGATTTTAAACCAGCAGTAGCATTTATCACCCCTGCAACAAAAGCCACCAAGGTCCGTGGCGACACCCACCCCACCTGACCACCGTCAGACACTCCCACAACAGCACTAACCGTCCCCAATCCAGACGACCTCACTTCAGAACCCCCAACAGCCTTCACAGCTTCCGCATAAGACAATTTACCCTCCCGACGAACCTGCTGCACCCTCAACTCCTTCTTCATGGCCTCACACCCCATAAATGAAACACTATGTCCCCCTCCACAATTGCAACACTTAAGTCCCACGCCCTCCCCACATGGCCCCTCCTCGTGGTCACCACTACACCGACCACACCTCCTACCATTCATGCACGCCCAGGCCATATGTCCAAACTGCTGGCACTTAAAGCACCTGATAGGCGCCCTGACAAACTCCCTCACCATGTACCTTATCAATCCAAAATACACCATCCCTGGCAAGTCTTTGCCCTCAAACAATACCTTTACTGACACAGTGTCTGCTTTAACACCCGCTCTGACAAGCTTCTCCACCCTCACCACCCGTCCCCTATCCACTCTCAAGTGTTTAACCAGGTCCTCCTCACTGACCCCCCCTGGAACCCCTGATATAACCCCAGCACACCCACCCCCTGACCTATCCCCCACTCTAACCACTCTGACAACCTTACACTTCCCTACCACTTGCAATTTCATAGCTTTACCAACCTGATCTACATCCCCACATCCTATCAAAAGATTCCCATCATCCAACACCCTAGCAAACCGAACGTCCCCCACCTTGTCCTTCAAAACCTTGGTCAGTCTCAAAGGATCATAACCCCTCAATCCCTCACCCCCATCAAACCTAACCACCACGTGAAACACACCCATCCTTCCGCGACCCTGTCCCTCCCCCCTGTCCGTGCCACCATCCCCCCCTGACAGACGAGACTTCCGTTTAATACCCTTAGTAGACCATCCCTCCCCTGATCCCGACCCCTCCCTACCACCCACAAACAAAAGAAAAAAGACGCACCACAAAACAAACTCACGCCAATTCAACCAACCCAAACAAAAAACCACGACTAAACTATCCAAAGGAAACATCCAAGTCCTCCCGGACTCAGCACTGTTCAATTCCGATCAACTCAATCTTCTGTATGACTTCCGTGTTTCCACCATCAACTCCAGAACCAACCCCGACATGGAAGTTAGGAGAGACTGTCTTTAAACAGGCACCAGGATCCACAGGTGAGTGTCATCCAAGTAATCACCCTCAGGTGTCTCTATTCAGGGTGATGAGGAAGGTCCAGGGCTCCC
>LR738561.1:16577500-16640000 GCA_902685375.1 Neostethus bicornis
AGTGTTTTTCAGGAAGGATAGCAGAGACACAGAGAGAGAGAGAAGATGCAGCAGCAGAAACGGGCCGGTTCCTAGGCTGGAGCTTGGGGGCCGGCATGGACACATCCTCTCCCCCCTGCCCGCTCTCTCTGCTCAGCACTGCAGCATGAGGCTGGATGCGCTCCACCTCTCCATGCTGGTCATCGGGGTCTCCTTCGCCTGCTACGCCCCGAGCCTCAACTCCCTCCAGGACCAGGCCTACCGGTCCGCCGTGGTCATCGAGGGGGAGGTGCGCTCCCCCCCAGAGAACGGCTCCTCCCGTGCGCCCTACAGCGTGAATGTCAGCGTGCGGGACGTGTGGCCCGTTAACAGCGGGGGCCTCCAGAGGGACCAGCTCCTGACGGTGGGGGTGTTTGGTCCGGAGGCCCCCTGCGTGCCGGTGGAGCTGCACCGCAGCTACATCTTCTTCATGGAGCCCACCGCACAGCCGCTGGTCTACAAGGCGTCCTACGCGCCGGTGGACGCACGGGAACCGGAGCTGAGGAGGAATGTGGAGAGCGTGCTGTGCGCGGACTGCGGTAAGCTGCTGCATGCGCAAACCGCACATTTACACCCGCACTTAAACACACACCCCATTACTCTGAGCTTCACCCAATCAGAGGGGTAAAAACGACCCCAAGGCTGTTCCACTTTATTAAGCAGATCAATATGTCTGACAATCAGGGACAGAAAAAAGGACTGGTGCTGCTGTGTGTGTGTGTGTCTGTGTCTGTATATATATGTGTGTGTGTGTGTGTGTGTGTGTGTGTGTGTGTGTGTGTGTGTGTGTGTGTGATTCAGAGCCCACACTATGGCTGCAGATGAGGAAAGATTCTGTCAGACAAATATGTAGCTGCTAAAATGACATTAGAAAGCAGGAAGAACAGGGACGGATCATCTGGAACTCTGAGTGTGTGTGTGTGTGTGTGTGTGTGTGTGTGTGTGTGTGTGTGTGTGATTCAGAGCACACACTTTGGCTGCAGATGAGGAAATCTTCTGTCAGACAAACATGTAGCTGCTAAAATGACATTAGAAAGCAGGAAGAACCAGGAAGGATCATCTGGAACTCTGAGTGTGTGTGTGTGTGTGTGTGTGTGTGTGTGTGTGTGTGTGTGTGTGTGTGTGTGTGTGTGTGTGTGAGAGAGAGACTGTGAAAGAGAGAGAGTTAGTGTGCAAGTGCGTAAGTCAGAGTGTGTGTGTGTATTTGAGTGCATTAGTGTTAGTGTGAGTAGGCGTGTGTGACTGTGTGAGTGTGTAAGCGCCAGGTCAGTGTGTGAGTGAGTGTGTGTGAGAGTCTGTGTGAGTGTGTGTGTGAGTCTGTCTGTCTGTGTGTGTGTGTGTGTATGTGTGAGTGTGAGTCCGTGTGTGTGTGTTTGTGTGTGTGTGCCTGAATCCATCTAAATGGTAAAATCTCAGTCTGGAGGACACACAGTCTCAATCATATACATATCTAAGGTGTAACAGCGAGTTTTCGTACCAAAAAAATGTTCTAGACGTGGTGTTCGGTTCCGTGCAGGTCTGTACAGGAATGATTACAATCCACCTCAGTATGAGCATGTGGAAAACACGCTGTTTCACGTGTGCAATGACTTTTATTTGGTCCGGGCTGTCACACACCTGCTAAGTGTGTGTGACAGCCATGTTTTATTTTGCATGTGATTGTAGTTTATTTCTCCGTGAGTGTGTGTACGATAAATAAATGTGATTAAATCTGATCCATACTGTAATTCTATTGGTCTGTTATGTCTGATATCACAGCCTACAGGGCATGTAGCACTGATACTACAACTCCCAGAATGCTCTGCTGGTGTTTTAGCAGTATCTAACAGTTGCTATAGTGACCTGATCCTAGCTTTGTGTGTTTTATTTGTGTTTTATTGTGTTTTATTTGTGTTTTACTGTGTTTTATTTGTGTCTAGTGTAGTTTGGATCTCGTGTTCTGAACTTTTGCTGGTTTACGTTCATTAAAAAAATCTTATTGTTTTAAATGAAGAAAACTTTTTCTATAAAAATTAATGTTTTTCTCAAACTTTCTCCCAATATTGAGTTTTATTCCACTGAGTTTTTGAGTTTGACCTCATGTTTTATAACATGGAATCTGACAGTGTGTGAGAGTGTGTGTGTGTGTGTGTGTGTGTGTGTGTGGGCATGAAGATGAGAGCATGATTGAGAATGAGTGTGTGTGTGTGTGTGTGCGCCTGCCTGCCTGCCTCCGTGTGTTTGTGTCTGTGCGTGTATGCATGTGTGTGTTTGTGTGTCGCTGCCTATGTGTGTTTGTGAATATGTGTGTGTGTCTATGTATATGTAGGTCTGTGTGTGTGTGTGTATGTGTGTGTAAATATATGTATGTATGTGTGTGTGTATGTATGTATATGTGTGTGTAAATATGTGTATGTGTGTGTGTCTGTGTGTGTCTATGTATATGTACGTAGGTCTGTGTATGTGTGTGTAAATATGTGTATGTGTGTGTGTCTGTGTGTGTCTATGTATGTGTACGTAGGTCTGTGTATGTGTGTGTAAATATGTGTATGTGTGTGTGTGAGTGTGTCTCTGTGCGTGTGTGTCTCTGTGCGTGTGTGTATGTGTGTGTGAGAGAGAGAGAGAGAGAGATTATAACAGAAACATCAACCTTTTTAAAAAAATGTGGAATAAAATCAAACGTGTAAAGTTTAAAACGAACCAAGAAGTTTTTAAGTTTTAATCACGAGTCAGAAAACATTAAAATAGAAATAAAACATGATGCTTTTGTTTTGATAAGTCGTTATGGTGCTACCTCCTGTTTATCGTCATCATTCCAAAAACCTTCTTCTGGGTTTCTAATCAGTTTGACTAAAGACTGACGGTTACACCTAAAATAAGTATCATCACATTATTTGCATGATCTATAAATGGAGTTTTAGAGGCGTAGTTTGGGGCGGGATGGAGATCAAGTTGGTTTACACTTGATCTCCATTGTGAAGTTTACGTTGTGTAAAAAGAATGAAGATTAGTCAGAGTAAAACAGAGTGTGTGAATGAGAGGGATCCAAATGGAAAAGTGAGGTTACAGGGAGAAGAGATAAAGAAGGTGGAAGATTTTAAGTATCTAGGATCAACAGTCCAGAGCAATGGAGAGTGTGGAAAAGAGGTGAAGAAGCGTGTGCAGGCAGGCTGGAACGGGTGGAGGAAAGTATCAGGTGTGATGTGTGATAGAAGAGTTTCAGCTAGAATGAAAGGAAGAGTGTTGAAAACAGTGGTGAGAGCAGCCATGCTGATTGGTCAAGAGACAGTGTGGTGAGAGCGGCCATGCTGATTGGTCTAGAGACAGTGTGGTGAGAGCGGCCATGCTGATTGGTCTAGAGACAGTGTGGTGAGAGCGGCCATGCTGATTGGTCTAGGGACAGTGTGGTGAGAGCGGCCATGCTGATTGGTCTAGAGACAGTGTGGTGAGAGCGGCCATGCTGATTGGTCTAGAGACAGTGTGGTGAGAGCGGCCATGCTGATTGGTCTAGAGACAGTGTGGTGAGAGCGGCCATGCTGATTGGTCTAGAGACAGTGTGGTGAGAGCGGCCATGCTGATTGGTCTAGAGACAGTGTGGTGAGACCCGCCATGCTGATTGGTCTAGAGACAGTGTGGTGAGACCCGCCATGCTGATTGGTCTAGAGACAGTGTCACTGAGGAAAAGACAGGAAACAGAGATGGAGGTAGCAGAGATGAAGATGCTGAGGATCTCTCTGGGAGTGACCAGGATGGACAGGATCAGAGGAACAGCACATGTTAGAGGTTTTAAAGTCAGAGAGGCCAGACTGAGATGGTTTGGAAATGTGCAGAGGAGAGAGAGAGAGTACATCAGAAGAAGGATGCTGGGTTTGGAACCACCAGGAAAGAGGACTAGAGGAAGACCAAAGAGGAGGTTCATGGATACAGTGAAGGAAGACATGAAGATAGTTGGTGTGAATGAAGAGGATGCAGCAGATAGGGTTAGATGGAAGAAACTGACTTGCTGTGGCCCCCCCGAAGGGGAATTATTGAAGAAGAAGTTTTGATTAATCCAAAGTTTGCGTCCCGTACGCGGCGTCCCGGAAGCAGCCTCCTTTAGCGGAGCAAAACATCTTGACACCTTTTTCTTTAGTAAACAAGGTCCCGGATCTGCTTCAACATTTTTAGAGGATAAACTTGTGTTTAAAGTGTGTGTGACAGTGTGATGACTGTACGTAAAACAGATGGAGATGTTTAATAATTAATAATGCCAGGATAAGCACCACCACCATGCTCCCACAAGAAGAGAAATAAATACTTTTCCACCATATTGGACACGTTCATAATTCCTGCTGCAAAATTTAACCCTCGACCCTCTGATTGGCCGTGACGTAACCAGAGTCACATATCTGGACGTATGTAGGTAAACATAGTGAGAGAATCTGCGGATGTTTCTGGGATCAACATATAATAAACATATTTGATTGAATTCGGGTGTAATTTTACCAAAATGGTCACCTTGGGGAAGACGGTGGCTCAGTGGTTAGAGTGGTTAGAGTGTTCGCCCGCGGACCGGAAGTTCGCGGTTTCGCATCCCACTGAGTTCATGTTTAGGCTCCTCAGAGAAAACACCTAACCTACAGTCCTCCCACCATTGGCGCCGTCATAGGTGGCAGCCTGCTGCGGTGTAATTGAGCACACAAATTTCCCGGTGAGGGATCAATAAAGTATATTAAACAAAAAAAACCTGATGTGGAAGAATGGGTCACTGGGTAGGACGGGCGTCCTGTAACTGGAGGGTTGCTGGTTCAATCCTCCTCCTGGAATTCATACCGAGGTGGTCCTGAGCAAAACGCTCAACCCCCAATTTCTCCTGACGGTTGTTGGCAGCTTCAATCATCAGGAGTTAACATGTGTGTGAATGTGAGGTACAATAGAAAGCACTTTGAGAACCAACACAGGTAGAACAGTGCAGTAGAAATGGAGGGTATTTACCCGTTACGATGTGTGGTGACGGGTTGTTCCAGTGAACCAGGAGGAGATGGTTCTGTGTTTCTATTCCTGAGGAAACAGTGGACGAAGCAGGGCCAACAAACCAGGTCTCTCTGGAGGACCACCCATACCTCGTCCCTATGTATCCAACATTTAACCAGGACTGTTTCCTTCCTACCTCGTCCCTCATGGAGACAATGGGAATGGAAACCAGACTCTATGCCCGCTGTGTTCCATCGGCAGTACGAAGGCAGGCAGTCAACCTCTTTCAAAACTAAGATAAAAAGGGTTAAAAGCCTTTTAAATGAGTCTCTGTGTTACCCGTTTACTGCAAAAGAAGAAGCTTCACTGATAGTTCTTGGAGCGTCCGGGTTAGCATTAGGCTGGCATCTGCCAAAGTCTGCCAGGCTTCTCTCACCCTAGCTGCATCCTCCAGCTCACCTGGGAGGGTCCTGAGAAGTTCCCCCACTGTGAGACATAGACTCTCCAGCGGGTCCGGGGTCTGCCTCTTGGTCTCTTCCTGGTAGGACGTGCCCAAAACACCTCACCAGCGAGGTGCTCTGGAGGCATCCTGACCAGATCCCGCTCCACCCCATCTGGCTCCTCTTGACCTGTAGAATTAGCAGCTCGACAACGAGCTCCTCCCGGATGGCAGAGCTCCTAAATGATCTCTGAGTGAATGTTCCTGATAGGGCAGGTCATCACCGTGACGACAGGATGATACACTCTGTGTCCTCCATCACTATGACAACCGGGTGATACCATCTGATTCATTCTGTTTCCTCTGTCACTATGACAACCGGGTGATACCATCTGATTCATTCTGTTTCCTCTGTCACTATGACAACCGGGTGATACCATCTGATTCATTCTGTTTCCTCTGTCACTATGACAACCGGGTGATACCTTCTGATTCATTTTGTTTCCTCTGTCACTATGACAACCGGGTGATACCTTCTGATTCATTTTGTTTCCTCTGTCACTATGACAACCGGGTGATACCTTCTGATTCATTTTGTTTCCTCTGTCACTATGACAACCAGGTGGTTGTATGTTAAGTTTTTTTTTTTAACGTATCTATTTAAAAGCACTTTGAAAAGCGTACATCATTTGAGAAAAATATATCATAATCATATTTTTTTTTCTTCCTTCATACGACGACTACGTGATTTATTTTGATCCCTCTATCACCATGTTGACTGGGTGATCCTTTCCCTTGCCTCCGTCACCATGACGACCAGACCCCCAGGACACCATCACTAAATAACGGGGACATGTAGCTAGCTAGCTGTGCGTTAGTACACACACACCACTAAAAGATCGGCCTTACATCAGCAGAACACACACACACATACGGCAGCAGGAAGCCTCAGCTGTTATTCTGTCTGCATAATTTACAGCAGCTCACAAGGGATCCGCAGGAAGAAGCTTCTCCGTGTTTCTGACTTCAAAAATGTAACTGGTTAAATTACAAATGACCTCTCAGGATAGTAACTTAGTTACCTGTCCTAAAAGTAATCAGTTACAATCTAAAGTAACTCTACTCTAGTCCTCTTTCCTGGTGGTTCCAAACCCAGCATCCTTCTTCTGATGTACTCTCTCTCTCTCCTCTGCACATGTCCAAACCATCTCAGTCTGGCCTCTCTGACTTTAAAACCTCTAACATGTGCTGTTCCTCTGATCCTGTCCATCCTGGTCACTCCCAGAAAGATCCTCAGCATCTTCATCTCTGATACAAACATCTCTGCTTCCTGTCTTTTCCTCAGTGACACTGTCTCTAGACCAATCAGCATGGCCGCTCTTACCACACTGTCTCTAGACCAATCAGCTTGGCCGCTCTCACCACACTGTCTCTAGACCAATCAGCTTGGCCGCTCTCACCACACTGTCTCTAGACCAATCAGCTTGGCCGCTCTCACCACACTGTCTCTAGACCAATCAGCATGGCCGCTCTCACCACACTGTCTCTAGACCAATCAGCTTGGCCGCTCTCACCACACTGTCTCTAGACCAATCAGCATGGCCGCTCTCACCACACTGTCTCTAGACCAATCAGCATGGCCGCTCTCACCACACTGTCTCTAGACCAATCAGCATGGCCGCTCTCACCACACTGTCTCTAGACCAATCAGCATGGCCGCTCTCACCACACTGTCTCTAGACCAATCAGCATGGCCGCTCTCACCATGGTTTTGTACACTTTTCCTTTCATTTTATCTGAAACTCTTCTATCAGACATCACACCTGATACTTTTCTCCACCCGTTAAAACATTAACAATATTTGACAATAAAAATGGACAAGTTAGATATTTTAGATTTTTTTTAATTGAATGTTTTACTTTGATAAAAAAATTCCAAACTGCATTTTTTATATGATTATTCAAATATTAGTCAAAGCTTTGACCGAATCATGTTTTTACAAAATATGTGGCACGTTTTGTTTTTTAAAAAATGAGCTACTCGTGATGGCAGCAGGTCCGTGCAGTGCTCCACATTTTTGGTGGATTTTTTCTAGTTTTTATTTGAGTTTCAAGAGTTGAGCTCCTTTATGTGGAGTCTTCATGGACGTGTGGAGATGTTCGGTGCTGGAGTGAATCAGAAGGAACGAAGACAAGATCTTCTGAGTGACATCATCAGTGATTCCTGGTCCCAGGGGGCGTTGGCCTAGTGGCAGAGTTACTGTCTTTTGACCGGGAGAACCTGGTTCGATTCCCCCGGGACTGCTCAGTCATCAAAAAAAAAAAACTTTCGTCCCAGGTCGTTGACCTAGTGTCAGAGTTACTGGCTTTTGACCGGGAGTGTTAAGGGATGGTGGAAAGAGGAGGACCCAAATGCAGGACTTTGAACATGATTTATTTAACTTATTGCAGGAAAGTCTGTAAAGGAAGAACATGATTAACTTAAGGTTTCAAAAATGCAAAACATGGTCAGACAACCAGGGTGACCTGGCTGGAGGTGAAAGTAAGACCTGACGAGGAAGATAGGGATGGTTCCCCTTAAATAGTTAGTATGGTGCACAGGTGAGTGAAATGAAGAATCACCCTAGGTGATCCTAATCAGATCGTTCAGAAACATGGCTCCCTCTTGGCTGTTGAAGAGGGGGATCATGACAGGGAGAACCTGGTTCGATTCCCACTGGGCCTAACCCATCCCTGAGACCACAAGAATGGCACGACAAAAAAACACCAAAAACTAAAAGAGGCGATTCCTGTCTGAACAGACCCGGCTTCACTTGTGTAAGATGACAAAGACATGAAAAAGTGCAGTAAATCTAAAGCTAGCTGGCCTGTTGATGAGGCTGTTCAAAGAAGAAGGTTCTAAGCCTTCCTTTAAATGTAGAAACAGTGTCTACGAGCTTATTCTATAAAACAGGACCTCGGTGGCTAAACGCTCTACCTTCAACTGTTTCATTTTTTGAACCACTTATCCATAGTCACGTCCTGGGGGTGCTGGAGCCCGTCTTGGCTAATTTCAGGATACACCCAAACAGGTCGCCAGTCTGTTATAGGGCCACACACACTCATTCCTAGGGGCAATTTTGTAGTGACCAATCAACCTAGAAGGCATGTTTTTGGAGGGTGGGAGGAAACAGGGGAAAACCCATGCATACACAGGGAGAACATGCAAACTCCACACAGAAACACCAGTGTTCAAGCCCTGCCCCCACTCTGGGACTCAAACCCCGACCTCGTACTGTACTTTTAGAAATCTCAGGAACCACAAACAGGCCTTCTTTTTGTAAGTAAAGTGTTCTGCATGGTTGAGAAGGTGCTACAAGGTCATTAAAACAACGTCTAAGAGGTTCCAAAGTGTTTTCTGGAAGGTCTGTTTGACAACTGAGACAATTCGACTCCAATCTGGGAATAATTTTCAATCTGGTGGGACCTCAGTTTATAAGGGACCGGGTCTCAAGTCCCTTCCATCGGTTTGAAAAGGATTTTCAAATGAAAGGGAAAACATCAGTCAGTCACCTTCTTAACCGTCTGTCCCTTTCGGGGTCGCAGGCGGTGCCAGAGCCCATCCCGGATGATTCAAGGCGAGGGGCAGGGTACACCCCGAAGAGATTGCCAGTCTGTCGCGGGGCCACACATGTACAACCACACATACACTCATTCCTAGGGGCAACTTGGCACCGACCAATCAACCTAGCACGCATGTTTTTGGAGGGTGGGAGGAAACCAGAGTACCTGGAGAAAACCCACACAAACACGGGGAGAACATGCAAACTCCACGCAGAAAGGCCGGCATTCCAAGCCTCGTCCCTTACCTGGGGCTTGAACCCACCACTTACTTGCTGTGAGGCCACTGTGCTACCCACTGCACGGGTAGCACAGTGCAGCCCCGTGAAAACGTCTGGATCTTCAAATATACCATCCAGAAGACCTGTTCTACGATAGAACGGATGAAGAAATCCACAGCGTCACCGTGCCACCCCGTCAAGACGTCTGGATCTTCATATATACCATCCAGAGGGCCTGTTCTATGATGGATCCCTGCTGGATGAAGAAGGGATTACACAGATTTGGGATTAATGTACGACGGAGCCACGCCCTTCATCCTAACTCTAGAAATCAGATCCGTTTGATGTTAAACTTTTATTTTTTACTATCTTTTGTGGGTTTTTTTTTACTTGACGTTCTGATGGACGATCATCCTCTTGGGATTATCTAAGTGTTTCTAAATCTGTCTTTTCTTTTATCTTTGATGCTGTTTTCTTCCGTCTTCATGCCTCGACAGATGTTAGAACTATTCTGGGCTTAGAGGACATTGAACCTGTCGTTTATGCGTCTTTTTTGATCAAAGGCAAAAAGCATGAAAAAGAACTAGTTTTATTTTCAGCTAAACACGAAGATGCTCGCTGACAGAATACAGAGGAAGCATCCCAAACTCAGGATATCCGTGTGTTTGTACGTCTGTAACACAACATCTCCCAAAACATGGATTTCACTCATCACCAACTACACTGCGTTCCAAATTATTATGCAAATTGTATTTAAGTGTCATAAAGATTAAATTTAGTGTTTTTCAGTTAAACTCATGGATGGTATTGTGTCTCAGGGCTCTGTGGATCACTGAAATCAATTACATACACCCATGATATTTAGTTGGCGAGGTGAGTCCAATTAAGGGAAAAACTGCTTAAGAAGGATGTTCCACATTATGAAGCAGACCACCATTTTCAAGCAATATGGGAAAGAAAAAGGATCTCTCTGCTGCTGAAAAGCGTGAAATAGTTGAATGCCTTGGACAAGGTATGAGAACTTTAGATATTTCACGAAAACTTAAGCGTGATCATCGTACCATTAAGAGATTTGTGGCTGATTCAAAGCACACACGGGTTCGTGCAGATAAAGGCAAAATGAGGAAGGTTTCTGCTAGACAAATACATCGGTTACAGAGAGCAGCTGCTAAAGTGTCATTACAAAGCAGCAAACAGGTATTTAAAGTTGCTGATGTCCCTGGAGTCCCACGAACATCAAGGTGTAGGATCCTCCAGAGGCTTGCAGTTATGCATAAACCTTCTATTCGACCACCCCTAAACAATGCTCACAAGCAGAAACGGCTGCAGTGGGTCCAGAAATACATGAAGACCGATTTTCAAACAGTCTTGTTCACTGATGAGTGCCATGCAAGTCTGGATGGTCCAGATGGATGGAGTAGTGGATGGCCACCATGTCCCAACAAGGCTGCGACGTCAGCAAGGAGGTGGCGGAGTCATGTTTTGGGCCGGAATCCTAGGGAAAGATCTGCTTGGTCCCTTTAGGGTCCCTGACGGTGTGAAAATGACTTCTGCAAAGTATGTTGAGTTTCTGACTGACCACTTCCTTCCGTGGTACAAAAAGAAGAATCCTGCTTCCCGAAACAAAATTATCTTTATGCACGACAATGCACCATCTCATGCTTCAAGGAACACATCTGCTTCATTGGCTGCTATGGGCGTAAAAGGGGAGAAACTCATGGTGTGGTCCCCATCCTGCCCTGACCTCAACCCTATTGAGAATCTCTGGAGCATCATCAAGCAAAAGATCTATGCAGGTGGGAGGCAGTTCACATCCAAACAGCAACTTTGGGAGGCTGTTCTGACATCCTGCAAAGACATTCAAGCAGAAACTCTCCATAAACTCACAAGTTCTATGGATGCAAGAATTGTGAAGCTGCTATCAAACAAGGGGTCCTATGTTAACATGTAACTTGACCTGTTAAGATGTTTTGGATTGAAATGGCTTTTTATTTCAGTGAATATGACCTCATATTGCTGTAAATTCAACAAATTACTATTTTCAGTTCTTTATAAACTAGAAAAAGTCTTGAAACTATGTTATGCATAATAATTTGGAACAGTGCATTTTAAGTTTTTCATTTATTTTTTAAATACTGTTTTCATTAGGAGGTTTGTTCAATAATATTTGAAATACAATTTGACAGCTAATGACTTGAAAATGATGCTGATCGTCATTTGCATCAAGTATTTTGGAAAATCAAACAAAAACATCATTTGCATAATAATTTGGAACGCAGTGTATAGATGAACTTATTAGGTTTTAAGGGACAAAGTCCCAAATTAATAGGCGTAGCGTTTGATTTTAGTGTTGACTTGTTGGTGTGAGGTGTGCTTAGTGTGACTGACCTGTTGGAGATTACCGTAATTTCACGACCATAAGGCGCACCGTACGAAAAGTTGCAGTCTCAGTCACACACCGCCTTACAACAACACACACGCAAGCATGCAAATGTGTGTATTTAAAAATAGATCGGGAGCAAAACTGAGTTTGGTTGTGTTTTATTTAAGTAGTAACGATACTAAACAAACACATTACCGGTAATAGTCTTTATTCAAATCCGTCAAAGTCCTCATCCTCTGTTTCAGAGCAGGTCCACTTCGCTCCTCGCTGTCAAAGTCACTGTCTGTACTGTGCGGCTCCTCAGAAAGGATACCAGCTTTTGAGAAAGCTCGGATAACAGTACCAGCAGACACGTTAGTCCAAGCATCTACAATCCATTGGCAAACTGTAGCGTAACTCGCCCGGCGCTGCCTTCCACCCTTCCACGGCTCGATTCCCATGTTCCTCCGCGTAGCTGATTGCCTTCAGCTTAAACTGAGCGTCATAAGCGTGTCTCTTTGTCATTTTCAGGATTAAAACAGCAATGTTGTTCATACAGCGCATACCTTTTTATACACAACCCTCATGCCTTTTCTTCTTTCAAGTCCGGGTTAGGATTAACGAAAGAGCGCACCACTCATTTTGAAGAAAATCTAACACATTTATATGCACCTTATAGTCGTCAAATTACGGTATTTTTCTGGCATTCCGACGACAATCACGAAGATTTCCTTAGATTGATTAATGTTTGTGAAATGAAAAGAAGGAAAGCAGCTTGAAAACTAACAAACATACAAACATGTGTGTCCGTATCACAGAGCAAACATACAAACATGTGTGTCTGTATCACAGAGCAAACATACAAACATGTGTGTCTGTATCACAGAGCAAACATACAAACATGTGTGTCTGTATCACAGAGCAAACATACAAACATGTGTGTCTGTATCACAGAGCAAACATACAAACATGTGTGTCCGTATCACAGAGCAAACATACAAACATGTGTGTCTGTATCACGGAGCAAACATACAAACATGTGTGTCTGTATCACAGAGCAAACATACAAACATGTGTGTCTGTATCACAGAGCAAACATACAAACATGTGTGTCTGTATCACAGAGCAAACATACAAACATGTGTGTCTGTATCACAGAGCAAACATACAAACATGTGTGTCTGTATCACAGAGCAAACATACAAACATGTGTGTCTGTATCACAGAGCAAACATACAAACATGTGTGTCTGTATCACAGAGCAAACATACAAACATGTGTGTCTGTATCACAGAAATCGAGAAGAGGAGGATAAACCATACGGCCCATCAAGCCTTTTAAAGGGCCCATCTCATGCAAAAGTGACTTTCCAGAGTTTTCTAGCTTGTAAGTGGGATGTCCGGGCCTTGTATATGTGTGTATATGTGTGTATGTGTGTGTATGTGTGTGTGTGTGTGTGTGTCTTTCTAGATTGATTTGGCCCGTTTTTCTGTGGATTTCTGGAACGCTCAGACAAAACAACCAATGAGCAGATGTCTAAAGTATGACTCATTTGACGTAGCCAGGACGGACTTCACACACGCCCCCCTCCCTCCTCACCACCCGCCCGTCCTCCTCACCCGCCTCCACTCCGGCCTTACGACCTCACAAACTCGCTTTCAACGTCCGATATACAGGCTGGTTCGCTGCTCTGCGTCTTTTTTATTTTCTTGATGAATCGACATGATAAAATCTTATTTCAGACGCTACCAAACCGCTACGCACGGGTTTACGCCCGCCTTCCCCCTCCCGCTCAGAGATGGGCGGAGGAATAGCGGCTCAGTGAGAGCAGAGGGCGAAGCTTGTACTTTCTCAGGACGGGCGGGGGGATGAGCGATACCCAGCCTTTCATAGTTCCAGGTCTGTGACTGCGCTCCACCAAATCAATATATTTTCATAACTATGGTGTAATGCATGTTGTAAACCCCACATTTTGCGTGTGTATGGGTTTTTTAGGAGTTCATCCTCACTCTGAAGGAGAGTCTAAGTGCATTAATGTGAAAGTCTTGTTTAGTTAGTATTTGTTGGTTATTTTTCTTGCTGTGTATTTGTGTTTATACATTCCTCTTTTTCTTCCAGGGCAGGGGTGGGCAAACGTTTTAATTCATGGGCCACATTGAGCTCTGACATTCGACAAAGGGGCGGGAACAGGATCAGATGGATGGCATGCTTTGGTAACCTCACGTCAGTGGAAAAAAAATACACGTTTGGATCTGGAGAGTTTGCCAACCCCTGACCTAGATGGACAGACTGGCGACCTGTTCGGGGTGTACCCTGCCCCTCGCCTTTAATCAGTCGGGATGGGCTCCGGCACCCCTCGCAACCCGACAGGGATAGATGGTTAAGAAGGTGACTGAGTGACTGAAAACAGGGAGAACACGCAAACTCCACACAGGAAGACCTCTGAACAAGCCCTCGCTCCCATTCCGGGACTCAAACCCCTGACCTTCTTGCTGTGAGACCACCGTGCACCCCCAGCCTGAAATATTCTGTCTAAAAAAATGAAAATAATCACAAAAAGTTTGAGTAAGTTTTTTATTTCCTGATGAAGGTACCGGCACCGTCGATCTGGGACTAAAATAGATCAAACCTCATCGGATTTTTCTGCCACTTTTCTAATTTTCATAAATTATTCCTAGAAACAGAAAGTTTTAATTAATTTAGTTAATAAATGATCTTCCTAACGAGAGAGAGCGTTTCCTCTGAGCAGGAGATTTCAAGCTGATCTCAGACCGATTTTATTCCTCCATCTTTTTATCATCATCAACTCTTTTATAGTTAGAATGACCTCTGGCCTCACAGCAAGAAGGTCAGGGTTCGAGTCCCAGAGTGGGGGCGAGGCTTGACTCAGTGGTCTTCCTGTGTGGCGTTTGCATGTTCTCCCCGTGTATGTGTGGGTTTTTTCTGGTTTCCTCCAAAACTATGTCAGTCAGTCACCTTCTTAACCGTCTAACCCTTTCAAGGTTATTGGGTATGCCAGAGCAAAGGGCAGGGCACACCCCGAACAAGTCGCCAGTCTGTCGCAGGGCCACACACAAACTCCTACGGGCAATTTGGCACCGGCCAATCCTGGGATAAAGGATTTAGAAGAATGAACGTTGCTTCTTTTCTGTTATTTGTGCTTAAAATGAAGCAGAAACAGTTAATTTAATGATTAACTGAAAAGGTTTTGAGGTTTTAAAAATGGCAACGTTTAGAAACATAGCAAAGCTCTCGACTTGCAAGTCAATCTACGTTCCTATCCTCACCATGGTAACCAGGATCTACGTTCCTACCCTCACCATGGTAACCAGGATCTACGTTCCTACCCCCACCATGGTAACCAGGATCTACGTTCCTACCCTCACCATGGTAACCAGGATCTACATTCCTACCCTCACCATGGTAACCAGGATCTACGTTCCTACCCTCACCATGGTAACCAGGATCTACGTTCCTACCCTCACCATGGTAACCAGGATCTACGTTCCTACACTCACCATGGTAACCAGGATCTACGTTCCTACCCTCACCATGGTAACCAGGATCTACGTTCCTACACTCACCATGGTAACCAGGATCTACGTTCCTACACTCACCATGGTAACCAGGATCTACGTTCCTACACTCACCATGGTAACCAGGATCTACGTTCCTACCCTCACCATGGTAACCAGCTGTGGTTCACGAATACAAGCAGCTGAAATTAATTTCCTTCGCAGGGTGGCTGGCCTCTCACTCAGATTGGTTGAGGAGTTCTGCCACCGGGAGGAGACCAAGAGGCAGACCCCGGACCTGCTGGAGAGACTATGTCTCACAGCTGGCTGGGGAACAACTCGGGATACTCCTGGGTGAGCTGGAGGATGGGGTGAGAGAAGCCTGGGTTTCCCGTATGAGGCTGTTGCCCCAGCGACCCGTCCCCAGATGAGCAGAATACGACGGAACAGAAAGAAACATTGCTTGTTAAATTAAACGTTTTAGACCAAAAAAAAAAAAAAAAATCATAAAAAATGCTGTGAAATCTTTGAAGGCCTTTTTTTTTTGACTCCTTGATGGAGACTTCTTCTCATCCTGAGAATGAAGATGCACAGAAACATTCGTTTCTGTTTTCTAAAAAAGACTCTGCACGTGTGAAGTCCAACCTCTCACAGACCAGTTGTCTCTGTGGGGGTGGAATGTACAAACTGCGTGCTGAAAGTTGGGCTCTCATTTGGCATCACAGGCTGATAAAAGAGCTGATCAGATTACTGACGTTCCAATCCGGGGATTCAACTTCAGAAGGTGAATCTGGGCGCGAGCGCTCCTCTCCGGGCCTGCCAACATGTTAACATGCCAAGAGGAGATTTAAGCCTCCATAAACCTTTATTTGATTCACTGCAGAGAGTTAGTGAACGCAGGGGGAGCGGTGGGAGTTTCACCGCTCAGTAGTGCCCATCAAACAGAGAGCAGGGGTTTTTAGAAGGTTCGGCTCTTTTTTTTTAAAAAATTTTGTTTGTTTTCTAATCATGTAGTTAAATTATCTCCAAGAAAAAAAAACACCAACAATCTGGTTAATTATACTTTGATCCATCAGACTGGGATCTTTTGTTTTGATAATATCTCCCAATCAGATGAAGGGATTTTAATTCAACTGCACACAGTTACTCGGCACCAACTATAGATGAACTGATTTGGATTTCAGGACCATACAATTAGAGATCAAAGGCAGGCAGAAGCATATTGTTCAACACTGTCATTAAAATCTTCTTGTTGATTTAAAAGATTAAAAGCTGGTGTGTGTCCGTACCAGCCTGTCAATGCCCAATCCCGTCAGACCTCAGAAGCTAAGCATGCTGGGTCTGGGCTGTACTTGGATGGGAGACCGCCGGAACCACAGATGCCACAGTGGGACGGGCATTGAGATTAAATTGCCGTTGTTTCCCTGGGCAAGACACTTCACCCACGTTGCCTAGTCTGGATGGTGTGTGATTGGTTGGTGATGGTCAGAGGGGTCAATGGCTTCTGTCAGTCTGCCCAAGGGCAGCTGTGGGTACAACAGTAGCATACCAGTACCTGTTATGGATGAATGAATATGTGAAGTGTCTTTGAGAGTCCTGAGAAGCGCTGCATGAATACAATTTATTATAAAGCTTGCATTTTTTTTCTCGGAATCTTCTCGTTCCTTTGCTCACATTTTAGGATGATTTCCTTCCGAAGTGTGGAAATATTTTCCTCTATTTTGATTGGTCGGGTCATTCTGTCCAAACTTTGCTTGAGCGTTCCTTGAACGGTATGGACAGGCGCCAAATTTTGACCATGCAGCTCCTTCATGTGGAGTCTTCATGGACGTTTGGAGCTGAGCTCCTTCATGTGGAGTCTTCATGGACGTGTGGAGCTGAGCTTCTTCATGTGGAGTCTTCATGGACGTGTGGAGCTGAGCTCCTTCATGTGGAGTCTTCATGGACGTGTGGAGCTGAGCTCCTTCATGTGGAGTCTTCATGGACGTGTGGAGCTGAGCTCCTTCGTGTGGAGTCTTCATGGACGTGTGGAGCTGAGCTCCTTCATGTGGAGTCTTCATGGACGTGTGGAGCTGAGCTCCTTCATGTGGAGTCTTCATGGACGTGTGGAGCTGATCTCCTTCATGTGGAGTCTTCATGGACGTGTGGAGCTGATCTCCTTCATGTGGAGTCTTCATGGACGTGTGGAGCTGAGCTCCTTCATGTGGAGTCTTCATGAACGTGTGGAGCTGAGCTCCTTCATGTGGAGTCTTCATGGACGTGTGGAGCTGATCTCCTTCATGTGGAGTCTTCATGGACGTGTGGAGCTGAGCTCCTTCATGTGGAGTCTTCATGGACGTGTGGAGCTGAGCTCCTTCATGTGGAGTCTTCATGGACGTGTGGAGCTGAGCTCCTTCATGTGGAGTCTTCATGGACGTGTGGAGCTGGGCTCCTTCATGTGGAGTCTTCATGGACGTGTGGAGCTGAGCTCCTTCATGTGGAGTCTTCATGGACGTGTGGAGCTGAGCTCCTTCATGTGGAGTCTTCATGGACGTGTGGAGCTGAGCTCCTTCATGTGGAGTCTTCATAGACGTGTGGAGCTGAGCTCCTTCATGTGGAGTCTTCATGGACGTGTGGAGCTGAGCTCCTTCATGTGGAGTCTTCATGGACGTGTGGAGCTGAGCTCCTTCATGTGGAGTCTTCATGGACGTGTGGAGCTGGGCTCCTTCATGTGGAGTCTTCATGGACGTTTGGAGCTGAGCTCCTTCATGTGGAGTCTTCATGGACGTGTGGAGCTGAGCTCCTTCATGTGGAGTCTTCATGGACGTGTGGAGCTGAGCTCCTTCATGTGGAGTCTTCATGGACGTGTGGAGCTGGGCTCCTTCATGTGGAGTCTTCATGAACGTGTGGAGCTGAGCTCCTTCATGTGGAGTCTTCATGGACGTGTGGAGCTGATCTCCTTCATGTGGAGTCTTTATGGACGTGTGGAGCTGATCTCCTTCATGTGGAGTCTTCATGGACGTGTGGAGCTGAGCTCCTTCATGTGGAGTCTTCATGGACGTGTGGAGCTGAGCTCCTTCATGTGGAGTCTTCATGGACGTTTGGAGCTGAGCTCCTTCATGTGGAGTCTTCATGGACGTGTGGAGCTGAGCTCCTTCATGTGGAGTCTTCATGGACGTGTGGAGCTGAGCTCCTTCATGTGGAGTCTTCATGGACGTGTGGAGCTGAGCTCCTTCATGTGGAGTCTTCATGGACGTGTGGAGCTGAGCTCCTTCATGTGGAGTCTTCATGGACGTGTGGAGCTGGGCTCCTTCATGTGGAGTCTTCATGGACGTTTGGAGCTGAGCTCCTTCATGTGGAGTCTTCATGGACGTGTGGAGCTGGGCTCCTTCATGTGGAGTCTTCATGAACGTGTGGAGCTGAGCTCCTTCATGTGGAGTCTTCATGGACGTGTGGAGCTGAGCTCCTTCATGTGGAGTCTTCATGGACGTGTGGAGCTGAGCTCCTTCATGTGGAGTCTTCATGGACGTGTGGAGCTGAGCTCCTTCATGTGGAGTCTTCATGGACGTGTGGAGCTGAGCTCCTTCATGTGGAGTCTTCATGGACGTGTGGAGCTGAGCTCCTTCATGTGGAGTCTTCATGGACGTGTGGAGCTGAGCTCCTTCATGTGGAGTCTTCATGGACGTTTGGAGCTGAGCTCCTTCATGTGGAGTCTTCATGGACGTGTGGAGCTGAGCTCCTTCATGTGGAGTCTTCATGGACGTTTGGAGCTGAGCTCCTTCATGTGGAGTCTTCATGGACGTGTGGAGCTGAGCTCCTTCATGTGGAGTCTTCATGGACGTGTGGAGCTGAGCTCCTTCATGTGGAGTCTTCATGGACGTGTGGAGCTGATCTCCTTCATGTGGAGTCTTCATGGACGTGTGGAGCTGAGCTCCTTCATGTGGAGTCTTCATGGACGTGTGGAGCTGAGCTCCTTCATGTGGAGTCTTCATGGACGTGTGGAGCTGGGCTCCTTCATGTGGAGTCTTCATGGACGTTTGGAGCTGAGCTCCTTCATGTGGAGTCTTCATGGACGTGTGGAGCTGAGCTCCTTCATGTGGAGTCTTCATGGACGTGTGGAGCTGAGCTCCTTCATGTGGAGTCTTCATGGACGTGTGGAGCTGAGCTCCTTCATGTGGAGTCTTCATGGACGTGTGGAGCTGAGCTCCTTCATGTGGAGTCTTCATGGACGTGTGGAGCTGAGCTCCTTCATGTGGAGTCTTCATGGACGTGTGGAGCTGGGCTCCTTCATGTGGAGTCTTCATGGACGTTTGGAGCTGAGCTCCTTCATGTGGAGTCTTCATGGACGTGTGGAGCTGAGCTCCTTCATGTGGAGTCTTCATGGACGTGTGGAGCTGGGCTCCTTCATGTGGAGTCTTCATGAACGTGTGGAGCTGAGCTCCTTCATGTGGAGTCTTCATGGACGTGTGGAGCTGAGCTCCTTCATGTGGAGTCTTCATGGACGTGTGGAGCTGATCTCCTTCATGTGGAGTCTTTATGGACGTGTGGAGCTGATCTCCTTCATGTGGAGTCTTCATGGACGTGTGGAGCTGAGCTCCTTCATGTGGAGTCTTCATGGACGTGTGGAGCTGAGCTCCTTCATGTGGAGTCTTCATGGACGTTTGGAGCTGAGCTCCTTCATGTGGAGTCTTCATGGACGTGTGGAGCTGAGCTCCTTCATGTGGAGTCTTCATGGACGTGTGGAGCTGAGCTCCTTCATGTGGAGTCTTCATGGACGTGTGGAGCTGAGCTCCTTCATGTGGAGTCTTCATGGACGTGTGGAGCTGAGCTCCTTCATGTGGAGTCTTCATGGACGTGTGGAGCTGAGCTCCTTCATGTGGAGTCTTCATGGACGTGTGGAGCTGAGCTCCTTCATGTGGAGTCTTCATGGACGTGTGGAGCTGAGCTCCTTCACGTGGAGTCTTCATGGACGTGTGGAGCTGAGACATTTAGAAGGAATGAAGACAGGATCTTCTGAGTGACACCATCAGTGAGTCCTGTCTGAACTATGGAACTAAAGATGGTGGACTGCTGCTGTTGTTCCACCACAGGGAAGCTGTTTGGAGATCTCTCTTGAGCTGCTTGGAGCTACCAGACACACCTATGTTCCCAGTAGGGGATCAAGATCAAGAAAATGTGCAAAAGAAGAGAAATTTTCACTGCCGAGGTTTACAATTTAATATTGTTTAAATCAAAAACCAAAAATGTTGGTTTTTGATACTTTAACGTTCCTTCGTTTGTCTTCCGCTTATCCGGGGCCGGGTCGTAGGAGCACCCCACCCAAGCTGCGTCTTCCAGCACGCCCGGATGGATCCCAGGTTGTTTTAGGCCAGCTGTGAGACAAAGTCTCTCCAGCAGGACTGGGCTTCTCTCTCTTGGTCTCCTCCCGATGGGACGTACCCTAAACACCTCACCAGCGAGGCACTCGGGGGCATCCTGACCAGATTTAACATATGAAAGATTTTAAAAACATTTTACTATGATTATTTATCATCATCAAAAAAAATTAACCGTCCGATTTAACAGAATTGGTCTTTCATGGTCTCTTTAAATCAGTATTGTGTTTTTTTTTTTTTAAAAAAGACCTAAAACAACCATTTTTCCAGTGTGTGATGTTTGGCGGTCCATCTGCCATCTTGTTTTTTCCCTGAGTGACGGGGCGAGGTCATCATCTGTCTCCCACAGACCAGATCCCCCCTCCCCCTTTTTATTCCCTCAACACCACCGGACAGATGTGATCAATCGTTCAATCCTCTAATCAGGAAAATCATGTCTGTTCCCCTGAGTTACAGGCCTGCAGTTAACGGTGTGTGTGTGTGTGTGTGTGTGTGTGTGTGTGTGTGTGTGTGTGTGTGTGTGTGTGTGTGTGAGCGGCTGATGGATGGAATAAAGAGCGGAGGTACAGCAGGATAGATGGATGTAAACAGGGGAAGAGTCAGAGGTGAGCGATGTGAGATTGAGTTTAAGAAGAAAGAAGAAAAGAAAGGAAGATAAATGGAGTTCAAAAGAAGAAGAGAATGATTTCAGACCTGAGAGAAAAAAATGGAGAAACTCAGAGGAAATATATCTACCTACCATTTATACCTAACCACCTACCCACCTATCTACCTACCTACTTATCATCTATACCTACCTACCCATCTATACCAACCCACCTACCCACCTATCTACCTACCTACTTATCATCTATACCTACCTACCCATCTATACCAACCCACCTACCCACCTATCTACCTACCTACTTATCATCTATACCTACCCACCTACCCACCTATCTACCTACCTACTTATCATCTATACCTACCTTCCCATCTATACCAACCCACCTACCCACCTATCTACCTACCTACTTATCATCTATACCTACCCACCTACCCATCTATACCAACCCACCTACCCACCTATCTACCTACCTACTTATCATCTATACCTACCTACCCATCTATACCAACCCACCTACCCACCTATCTACCTACCTACTTATCATCTATACCTACCTACCCATCTATACCAACCCACCTACCCACCTATCTACCTACCTACTTATCATCTATACCTACCTTCCCATCTATACCAACCCACCTACCCACCTATCTACCTACCTACTTATCATCTATACCTACCTTCCCATCTATACCAACCCACCTACCCACCTATCTACCTACCTACTTATCATCTATACCTACCCACCTACCCATCTATACCAACCCACCTACCCACCTATCTACCTACCTACTTATCATCTATACCTACCTTCCCATCTATACCAACCCACCTACCCACCTATCTACCTACCTACTTATCATCTATACCTACCCACCTACCCATCTATACCAACCCACCTACCCATCTATCTACCTACCTACTTATCATCTATACCTACCTTCCCATCTATACCAACCCACCTACCCACCTATCTACCTACCTACTTATCATCTATACCTACCTACCCATCTATACCAACCCACCTACCCACCTATCTACCTACCTACTTATCATCTATACCTACCTACCCATCTATACCAACCCACCTACCCACCTATCTACCTACCTACTTATCATCTATACCTACCTTCCCATCTATACCAACCCACCTACCCACCTATCTACCTACCTACTTATCATCTATACCTACCCACCTACCCATCTATACCAACCCACCTACCCACCTATCTACCTACCTACTTATCATCTATACCTACCTTCCCATCTATACCAACCCACCTACCCACCTATCTACCTACCTACTTATCATCTATACCTACCTTCCCATCTATACCAACCCACCTACCCACCTATCTACCTACCTACTTATCATCTATACCTACCTACCCATCTATACCAACCCACCTACCCACCTATTTACCATCTATACCTACCCACCTACCCATCTACCTAACGATCTATCATCTACCATCCTACCATCTATACATACCCACCTACCCACCATCTATACCTACCCACCTACCATCTATACCTACCCACCTATCTACCTACCTACTTATCATCTATACCTACCTACCCTTCTATACCTACCCACCTACCCATCTACCCACCATCTATGCCTAACCACCTACCCATCTATCTACCTACCTACTTATCATCTATACCTACCCACCTACCCATCTATCTAACGACCTATCATCTACCTACCTACCCATCTATACCTACCCATCTACCCATCTACCTACTTATCATCTACCTACCTACCCATCTATACCTACCCACCTACCCATCTATCTAACGACCTATCATCTACCTACCTACCCATCTATACCTACCCACCTACCCATCTATCTAACGACCTATCATCTACCATCCTACCCATCTATACCTACCCACCTACCCATCTATCTAACGACCTATCATCTACCATCCTACCCGCCTACCCACCTACCTACCTACCTACCTACCATCTATACCTACCCACCTACCCATCTACCCATCTACCTACTTATAATCTACCTACCTACCCATCTATACCTACCCACCTACCCATCTACCTAACGACCTATCATCTACCATCCTACCCGCCTACCCACCTATCTACCTACCTACCTACCTACCATCTATACCTACCCACCTACCCATCTACCCATCTACCTACTTATCATCTACCTACCTAACATCTATACCTACCCACCTACCCACCTATCTACCATCTACCCATCTACCTACTTATCATCTACCTACCTAACATCTATACCTACCCACCTACCTAACGACCTATCATCTACCTACCCATCTATCTACCTACCCACCAAGACCTTAGTCAAAAAAGCAAAGTTCTGGATTTATTGGATTTACCCGTCAACCCGTCCAATCCTCACCATGGTAACCAAGATCTACGTTCCTACCCTCACCATGGTAACCAGGATCTACGTTCCTACCTTCACCATGGTAACCAGGATCTACGTTCCTACCCTCACCATGGTAACATGGATCTACGTTCCTACCCTCACCATGGTAACCAGAATCTAGGTTTCTACCCTCACCATGGTAACCAGGATCTACGTTCCTACCTTCACCATGGTAACCAGGATCTACGTTCCTACCTTCACCATGGTAACCAGGATCTACGTTCCTACCCTCACCATGGTAACCAGGATCTACAATCCTACCCTCACCATGGTAACCAGAATCTAGGTTTCTACCCTCACCATGGTAACCAGGATCTACGTTCCTACCTTCACCATGGTAACCAGGATCTACGTTCCTACCTTCACCATGGTAACCAGGATCTACGTTCCTACCTTCACCATGGTAACCAGGATCTACGTTCCTACCCTCACCATGGTAACCAGGATCTACGTTCCTACCTTCACCATGGTAACCAGGATCTACGTTCCTACCTTCACCATGGTAACCAGGATCTAGGTTTCTACCCTCACCATGGTAACCAGGATCTACGTTCCTACCTTCACCATGGTAACCAGGATCTACGTTCCTACCTTCACCATGGTAACCAGGATCTACGTTCCTACCTTCACCATGGTAACCAGGATCTATGTTCCTACCCTCACCATGGTAACCAGAATCTAGGTTTCTACCCTCACCATGGTAACCAGGATCTACGTTCCTACCTTCACCATGGTAACCAGGATCTACGTTCCTACCTTCACCATGGTAACCAGGATCTACGTACTATAGAAGTGACTGAAATTAGCTTCCTCTGCAGGGTGGGTTGGTCCCTGGCAGAGATGGAGGGAGGAGCTCAGCCATCCGGGAGGGGTTTGCAAGAAGACTGGGTTTCCCATCCTGGGCTGTTGCCCCTGAGCCCCGGATAAAGCGGAACACAACAAAATGGAAAAAATCTCACAAGCTATCAATCTAAGTCTGAATCTGTCTGGTGGTGTAAAGTCTCTTCTTTATTTTGGTGCTGGACAAACATGGGGTGGGTGAAATAATAACTGTAGGTTTTATTAAAATAATTTGATTATTGATTAGAATGAAAGAGGATGAACAGTTTGTATAAAATCTTTTTAAATGAATAAGGTGGTCCCAGTCAGGATGACCTACAGTGACCTCGTCCCATCATCCCTCCTTACATGGCTGAATTAACAGCTGTAATAAACTTTGGTTCTAATTTAAAATGTAAATACTCATTTTAACCTAAGTTTTAATTCTTTATTAAAACAGATGTTTAAATTTTTACTACAGCAGGTTTCTACGAATCGAAACCTTCTCTCTGAATCTTTTTCTCCTTTCCCACTTTTTCTCGCTTCTCTTTCTGTTTCCTACAAAAGCCTTGTCTGTACATCTGGAGCGGAAGACAGCTTGTGTGTGTGTGTGTGTGTGTGTGTGTGTGTGTGTGTGTGTGTGTGTGTGTGTCTATAAAAAATCTGATTTCTTTTGAATGTGATTGGTGTGTTTCCACCTAAATAGATTTCACTGCTGCCAGCTGAACAATACACCCCAGATAACACACAAGGTCAGGTCTGTCAGTGTGTGTGTGGGTGTGTGCGCGCCTGTGTGTGTATGAGAGAGAGGTGAGTGCATGTGTGTTTGTGAGAGCATGAGTCTGTGTGTGTGATCGTGTGTGTGTGTTCTGGTTTTCCCGCTGCTGTGCGAATCGACACAAAGTTTTTGCTTTATTGTACCCACATGTACACGAGTAGAACATGCAAACCTCACACAAAAAGGACAGTGTTTTAAGCATCACTCCCACTCCAGGGGTCGAAGCCCCAACCACTGCACCACCGTGCAACAGCTACTTTCGAGATGATTTCTTTACTTTGTTCAACACATTTTAGAAATGACTTAAGATTTACTCATTCACCTTCTGAGCCGCTTACCCCTAAGAGGGATCTGAGGAATGCAGAAACCTAGCCTGGCTGATTTCAGGCAAGAGGCAGGACACACCCTGACAGTCTGTTGTGGGGACACAGACACACAACCCCATCCACACACACACTCATTCCTAGGGGTAATTTTATAGCAGCCAATCAACCTGACATGTAGTTTTTTGGGGGAAACCAGAGAAAACACACACATACACAAGGAGAACATGCAAACTACACACAGAAAGACCAGTGTTTAAAGCCACGCCCCCACTGAAGGACTCGTACCATCGACCACTGATCCACCATGCAGCTGCTACTTTCAAGATCATTTCCAAAATATATTGAACAAAGTAAAGAAACACAAACAGAAAGATTAGTTTGATCTAAATTATACATGTTGTTATATTTTAATTTATTCAAGTTGATCAGCTCCTTACGCATGACTTCAGGGGAAGGATGACTCAGAAGGTAGAGTCCTGTCACCGGATGGGTTGTGGGTTCGATCCCCGCTTGGAGTTCATGCCAAGGTGTCCCTGAGCAAGATACCAAACCCCTGAATGCTCCTGATGGTGGTTTGCACCTTGCATGTATCATGAGGAGGTAACGGTGGAGATGTACGACCCAGAAGTAAAGCCAGTTTACTGCAGTTAATCAGGGCTAGAGAAGAGGGGTATCTGTGGTCTGGTCGCCATCGTGGGCAGGCTTAGAAGGACCAAACAGAGGAGCAATCAAAGGGGAACCATGAGGCCGAAAGACCAGACGTGGAGGGACACCATCATGGCTTCTGCAAGAGAGCAGAACAGCAGATGATCTGACACCAAAGGCATGGACACGATTGGTTAAATAACCAGGGGGAAGATGAGACACTGGTGCAGACATCAGGGAGAAGCATTTGGGACCAGGTGTACTGAATTAGGGTACAAAGTACAAGGCAGGATTTAAGAGAGGAGGATCATGACAGCATGTCAGCTTCCTCCATCAGGTATGAATGTGTGTGTGAATGGGTGAATGGGAGGTACACTGTAAAGAGATTTGAGAACCAACGCAGGTAGAAAAGAGCTGAAGGAGAAGAAGGTATTTACCTTTTTTTTGTCACAATAAAAGACTTTATTTAAAGAGACCACTATTTTTTTATTGATTAAAGACTTTTATTGTGAAGTTTTTCTTGCTGATTTTTGTGTTTAATGAGGTAGTTTTAATCACCATAAAATTTTAACCAGATGTAGATGGAGTGTTACTGAAGGCCTCCTAGTGGTGTGTGTGTCAGCTGATCCGCCCCTCCTCCTGCGTATGGGCAAACAGGCGCAGAAGAAAAGTTCCTTCTATCTCCTTTTCCTGTCAGTGTGATTTCTGCAGCGCACAGCTGTCACCATGGCAACCGGGGAGGGCGAGGGATGAGCAGAAAGAGAGAGTGAGAGAGCGAGCAAGTGTGTGTGTGTGTGTGTGTGTGTGTGTGTGTGTGTGTGTGTGTGAGAGACTGTAAAAGAGACCATCAATAAATCATCCCCTTCTTTCCACATTCACACACACACACACACACACACACACAGCTGTGAGGATTCTTTGTGAGTGTTCCGTTGCTTTGGTGTGTAGGAGGTGTGAAATTTCTCTAATTCTGTTCCTTCGAACTGAAACCAGTTCATCAAACAAGTTTCTTTAGATTGAAATATTTTTTACACTGAATTTTAATCCGAAAAACAATTTGTACTGTATTTGAAATCTATTTTTCAAAGCTTTTATTTTTCAATTTAAATGGAACTGTCCTAAGGGGAAGAGGTTAAGTATCTCAGGGTCTTGTTCACAGTGGGGGTATGGATGGAACGGGAGATCGACAAGCAGATCGGTGCAGCATCCGCAACAATTAGGATGTCGCATTACTCTGTCATGGCGAAGAAACAACTGAGCCAAGAGGGAAAGCTCTGGATTTACCAGTCGATCTACGTTCCTACCCTCACCATGGTAACCAGGATCTACGTTCCTACCCTCACCATGGTAACCAGGATCTACGTTCCTACCCTCACCATGGTAACCAGGATCTACATTCCTACCCTCACCATGGTAACCAGGATCTACGTTCCTACCCTCACCATGGTAACCAGGATCTACGTTCCTACCCTCACCATGGTAACCAGGATCTACATTCCTACCCTCACCATGGTAACCAGGATCTACATTCCTACCCTCACCATGGTAACCAGGATCTACGTTCCTACCCTCACCATGGTAACCAGGATCTACGTTCCTACCCTCACCATGGTAACCAGGATCTACATTCCTACCCTCACCATGGTAACCAGGATCTACGTTCCTACCCTCACCATGGTAACCAGGATCTACGTTCCTACCCTCACCATGGTAACCAGGATCTACATTCCTACCCTCACCATGGTAACCAGGATCTACATTCCTACCCTCACCATGGTAACCAGGATCTACGTTCCTTCCCTCACCATGGTAACCAGGATCTACATTCCTACCCTCACCATGGTAACCAGGATCTACGTTCCTTCCCTCACCATGGTAACCAGGATCTACATTCCTACCCTCACCACAGTAACCAGGATCTACGTTCGTTATGAGCTTCGTCTATAGAGTGGCTCAGAGATACATGAAGAAGCTCTGCCCTCCGGGAGGAGCTCGGAGTGCAGCCGTACGGGTTGAGAGAAGTCAGATTGGGTGGTTAGTTACGTATGGTTAGGATGTTCCATCTTTGTTCCACCAAGTACCCCACTCGACTCTGCACCGCTTTGTAGCTGTTCAGGAGCAGTTACGGAGCTCTCGCCCTCTGAGTGCATGGAGGTACCAGACACACACACTTTTGCAAACACCTTCAGAACAGCTGCTAGGTGGTGCCGAATTGGGTGTGATGGAATTAGAGCAGTCACTTTGTGGAACAGCAGCTTGGTTGAAAAGAGCTGGAACAACTGTTGGTGGAAAAAATAACAGTTGGCTCTGTGCCGGGTGGAATGTGGGTTATCATGGGTGTAAGACGGCTCAGTGGGTACGACAACCATCCTGCAACCGATACTCCGTCTGGAGTTCATGGCAAGGTGTCCCTGAGCAATACACCGAACCTCCGATGTCTCCTGATGGTGGTTTCCAGCTTGCATGGCAGCTTCCACCATCAGGTATGAAAGAATGGGTGAATATGGGCAACCATGTAATGTCGTTTGTGAACCAACGCAGGTAGCAGTCCACCATCTTTAGTTCCATAGTGAAGCCGGGTATGTTCAGACAGGAATCCTTGGTCATGTTGTTCAGCTGAGTCTTTAAAACAGATGTTTTTAAACATTTTGTTTGACTAATTTTTGTTTTTAATGTAAAAATCAGAGTTTTTTTTTCCATCAGTTTTTATTTTCGGGCTGGTTCTTCACGGTTATTAATCTCAGAGCGTTCAGAGGACAGCCAGATTATTCCTCTGGATTACTGATGTGGTTCTGGGACGTTAAGCATGGAGATCAGCTGGTCAGCAGACATCTCCTCTCACTTTATCTCCAATATTATGAGCTGTAACTGCGTGGAAGGTCGTTGGAGACAAGTCCAGGGCTTTTATGTCTCATTAAAATCACCTTTCAGTCAAGCCAAAGCGGCATTTTTTTCCAGTGAGCTGCTCATTAGCAGCTTTAACTGCAGCTCTGAAGGACAAAGTGAGGAACACCCGGAGCGACGGGCGTCAGAAAGCAGAGGATTTGTTGGTCACACTCACAGTAAATATGATGAACCATCATCTTCATGAAGGTTAACTTTGATTCCAGAATAAAAAAAAAGTCTTGATTGTACCAACATCTTATTAAGGAGGAACATTTCAGATCCAGTTTACTTTATGAATCCCAGCTGGAGACGTTAGTGTGTCCAGTAGCTCCAAACAGCTTCTGAACGGCTGCTAGGCAGCGTCCATTTGGGTGGAACAGAGGTGTCACTGAGCAAGACACAGAATCCCCAGTTGGTCCTGATGGTGGTTTACAGCTTCCACCATCAGGTGTGAATGTGTGTATGAATGGGTAAAGATGAGCTTCTTCTTCCGGCATTTCCCTTCAGGGGGCGCCACATCAAGTCAGTTTCTTCCATCTAACCCTATCTGCTGCATCCTCTTCGGTCACGCCACCTACCCTAAGGCCTTGACTCTTCATGTTTCTCTTCTCTCTCTTCTTATGTACGTGTCTTCCTCCTCTTCTTCTTTGACCACCAGTAGTTCAATTTCCACCGGCACCATGTTGGTCAACAGTACTGATGGCAGCCGATGTTAACCCGGGCCATGACCAATCTTTCCAAACAAATAGTTGATTTCTTGAACTGAGTTGCATATTTTAATTTGGCATACTTTTACGTCGGACGCCCTTCCTGACACAACCTCTGTGATTTTCTGGGCCTCTCTGCCCATTGCACAACCATTTAGACGACTAGCATTTAGATGTTTCACTGAGGGTGAACGGGTGAAGATGGGCGACGATGGAAAACACTTTGAGTACCAACGCAGGTAGAAAAGCGCTGGAGAAGTAGAGAATATTCACCGACTGCCAGTACGTTGAGCTGAGGAGTAGAACAGTAAATGGATTCTACTTATATAGTGCTTTTCCACCCTTGTCGGCACTCAAAGCGCTTTACATTGTAGCTCACGTTCACCCATTCACACACATTCATACCTGATGGGGAAGCTGCCATGCATGGTGCAAACCACCGTCAGGAGCAATTGGGGGTTCAGTGTCTTGCTCAAGGTCACCTCGGCATGAACTCCTGGCGGGGGATCGAACTGGCAACCCTCCAGTTACAGAGTGGTCGCTCTACTTACTGAGCCATCCTTCCTCATACAGTAATCCCAAACTCCTGGGTGGTGGCAGGGTGCTGTTCTGTGGCTCCACGGTGCTCAGAAAGATCAAATAACAACACATTTTAGTTAGATTTTTTTTAGTTTTTATTGGACTTTGAAGAGATGTGTTACTTCTGTATCAAGAAATGTGGAGTCTTCATGGACGTGTGGAGCTGAGCTCCTTCATGTGGAGTCTTCATGGACGTGTGGAGCTGAGCTCCTTCATGTAGAGACTTCATGGACGTGTGGAGCTGAGCTCCTTCATGTGGAGTCTTCATGGACGTGTGGAGCTGAGCTCCTTCATGTGGAGTCTTCATGGACGTGTGGAGCTGAGCTCCTTCATGTGGAGTCTTCATGGACGCGTGGAGCTGAGCTCCTTCATGTGGAGTCTTCATGGACGCGTGGAGCTGAGCTCCTTCATGTGGAGTCTTCATGGACGTGTGGAGCTGAGCTCCTTCATGTGGAGTCTTCGTGGACGCGTGGAGCTGAGCTCCTTCATGTGGAGTCTTCATGGACGCGTGGAGCTGAGCTCCTTCATGTGGAGTCTTCATGGACGCGTGGAGCTGAGCTCCTTCATGTGGAGTCTTCATGGACGCGTGGAGCTGAGCTCCTTCATGTGGAGTCTTCATGGACGCGTGGAGCTGAGCTCCTTCATGTGGAGTCTTCATGGACGTGTGGAGCTGAGCTCCTTCATGTGGAGTCTTCATGGACGTGTGGAGCTGAGCTCCTTCGTGTGGAGTCTTCATGGACGTGTGGAGCTGAGCTCCTTCATGTGGAGTCTTCATGGACGTGTGGAGCTGAGCTCCTTCATGTGGAGTCTTCATGGACGTGTGGAGCTGAGCTCCTTCATGTGGAGTCTTCATGGACGTGTGGAGCTGAGCTCCTTCATGTGGAGTCTTCATGGACGTGTGGAGCTGAGCTTCTTCGTGTGGAGTCTTCATGGACGCGTGGAGCTGAGCTCCTTCATGTGGAGTCTTCATGGACGTGTGGAGCTGAGCTCCTTCATGTGGAGTCTTCATGGATGTGTGGAGCTGATCTCCTTCATGTGGAGTCTTCATGGACGTGTGGAGCTGAGCTCCTTCATGTGGAGTCTTCATGGACGTGTGGAGCTGAGCTCCTTCATGTGGAGTCTTCATGGACGTGTGGAGCTGAGCTCCTTCATGTGGAGTCTTCATGGACGTGTGGAGCTTCACTATGGAACTAAAGATGGTTAGGTTAGGGTTAGGGTTAGGTTAGGGTTAGGGTTAAAAGTTCACAACCTCACCTTCAGTGAGGTTGTGAACTTTTAACGCTTCGTGTTTACAATGTTATTTATATGTATGATCTGGAGTTCCTAGACGCTGCTCCTCCAGGTCGAGAGAAGCCAGAGAGGGTGGGTTGGGCATCTGGTCAGGATGCCTCTCGAGCACCCCGCTTGTGAGTTGTTCTGTCCCACTGGGAGGAGACTCAGAGGCAGACCCAGGATCTGCTGGGGAGACTATGTCCCACAGCTGGACAGGGAACACCTCAGGATCCTCCTGGGTGAGATGGAGGATACGGTCGAGGTGAGGAAGATCGAGGCTTCCCGCCTGAGGTTGTTGCCCCCACAATCCGGCTCCAGATAAGCGGAAGACGAATGACGGCTTTAACCTCAAACATTCATAACTAATATAAATACAGTCGATGGAATCTTGTTAAAAATAAAAATGTTTGATTTTCTGTTTTAAGAAATGTTTGTTTTCCTCTGATTTAATCCATTTTTTTCTGTTTTTTTTTAGCGTCTCCTCCGAAGTTACGTCCGATGCGAGGTCAGTCGCTGCTGGAAGGAGAGAAGCTGTACCTGAAATGTGAAGCGTTGGGGAACCCCAGTCCTTCGTTTCGCTGGTTCAAAGATGGAAATGAGCTCCAGAAAGGCAGAGACCTGAAAATAAAAACCAACAGGTCAGTTTTATTCCGAGTCCTTCATGTTTGTGACCGAAGAGAGAAAAAAAACGGATCAGAAACAGGTTTTATTTTCATTTATAAAGATGTAAAAAAAATCCTTAAAAAGTCAGTCAGTCACCTTCTTAACCATCGATACCTTACGGGGCTGCAGGGAATGCTGGAGCCCATTCCTTCTGATACGAGAGGCAGGGTACACCCCGAATAGGTCACCAGTCTGTCACAGGGCCACACACACACACACACTCATTCCTAAGGTCGATCATGTCGTGACTAATCAACCAAACATGTATGTTTTTAGAAGGTGGGAGGAAACCGATGCATACACAGGGAGAACATGCAAACTCTACACAGAAAGGACAGTGTTCCAAGCCTCGTCCCCACCCAGGAATCCAAACCCCTGACCTTCTTGCTGTGAAGCCACTGTGCCACCCACTTCACCCTGTGCCACCCACTACACCCGTGCCACCCACTTCACCCTGTGCCACCGTGCCGCTCCTGAAAATGTTTTTTTTTTATTTTATTCATACATTATTTACAAGATTTTTCGTCCAGTTTTTAAAAAATATTCAAACTATTTTCAGCTGAGATTTTTTTTCTTCTTTGTTATAAACTTTTAACTTAAAAACTTTTCACTGGGTTTCACGGGGGTGCAGTGGTTACCATGGTGACCTCAAAGCAAGAAGGTTGGAGGTTCTAGTCCCAGAGTGGGGGCGAGGCTTGAAACTCTGGTCTTTCTGTGTGTAGTTTGCATGTTCTACCTGTGTATGTGTGGGTTTTCTATGGTTTCCTCCAAAAACATACATGTTAGATTAATTGGCTGCTGGAAAATTGCCCCTAGAAATGTGTGTGTGTGTGTGTGTGTGTGTGTGTGTGTGGCTCAGCATCAGACTAGGGACCAGTTCAGAGTGTATCCTGCCTCTTCGTCTGGAATCAGCCGGAATGGGCTCCACCAGCCCTGTGACCTTGTTAGGAAAAGCGTTTGGAAGAGAAAACAAAACAATATTAAAGTGTGTAAAAAGGAAAACGATGTGAAAACGTTCTGTTTGGACGTCCGTGTCCGACACTGTGTGAACGAAGCTGTGGGAAAAATAATTCCTACTGACTATGTGTGGACGCTGTGGACGCAAGGTCATCGGTGCCATCGGCGGCAACGCTTGAACCCGCTGGTGGACACCGATGGTGAGGGATACAGTCAAGCTGAAGAAAGAGTCTTACCGGGCCTTCCTGGCCCGTGGGACTCCTGAGGCAGCTGACAGGTATCGGTGGGCGAAGCGGAACGCAGCTTCGGTGGTCGTCGAGGCTCGGGCTTGGGAGGAGTTCGGCGAGACCATGGAAAACGACTTCCGAATGGCTTCAAAGAAATTCTGGTCCACCATCCGGCGGCTCAGGAGGGGCAAGCAGTGCACCATCAACACCGTTTATGGTGGAGACGGGGAGCCGCTGACCTCGACTAGGGACGTTTTGGATCGATGGAGACCTCCTCAATTCTACCAACATGTCTTCCGATGAGGAAGTACGGTCGTTGGAATCCAGGAGGGGTCCTCCTATTTCTGGTGCCGAGGTGGTCAAAACAGCTCCACGGCACCGGGCTCCGGGGGTGGGTGAGATCCACCCGGCGCTCCTAAAGGGCTCTGGATGGTGTTGGGCTGTCTTGGTCTTTTCACCATCTCATGAACATCAGGGAAACTTTATGTTAATATTTTTAAACTTTTTATTTTTACTTAAATTGTTGTCATTTTTTTTGTCTTTTTACAGTTTAAATAATTATTATTATTACTGTCATTTTTAAGTTTTTTGTTGAAGTTTTCTTCAAATTTTATTTTCAGTTTATTGTTTTTCAGCGTTTTATGAAGCAAAGTTTTTTTTGTTTTTTATTTAATTTTTTACTTGATGAGATAAAAAAATGAAAAAATTTTGTCTGTTTTTCTTCCTGCAGAAAAAACTCTAAACTTCAGATCAGTCGTGTTCGTTTTGAAGATTCTGGAAACTACACGTGTTTGGCTGAAAACTCACTGGGACAAGAAAACGTTTCCAGTTTGATCAGCGTGCAGATCCGTAAGTCTGACCCTCCATCACCACGGTAACACTGAGTGTTCCTCCATCACCACGGTAACACTGACTGTTCCTCCATCACCACGGTAACACTGAGTGTTCCTCCATCACCACGGTAACACTGAGTGTTCCTCCATCTCCACGGTAACACTGAGTGTTCCTCCATCACCACGGTAACACTGACTGTTCCTCCATCACCACGGTAACACTGACTGTTCCTCCATCACCACGGTAACACTGAGTGTTCCTCCATCACCACGGTAACACTGACTGTTCCTCCATCACCACGGTAACACTGACTGTTCCTCCATCACCACGGTAACACTGAGTGTTCCTCCATCTCCACGGTAACACTGAGTGTTCCTCCATCACCACGGTAACACTGAGTGTTCCTCCATCTCCACGGTAACACTGAGTGTTCCTCCATCACCACGGTAACACTGACTGTTCCTCCATCACCACGGTAACACTGACTGTTCCTCCATCACCACGGTAACACTGAGTGTTCCTCCATCACCACGGTAACACTGAGTGTTCCTCCATCACCACAGTAACACTGAGTGTTCCTCCATCACCACGGTAACACTGAGTGTTCCTCCATCTCCACGGTAACACTGAGTGTTCCTCCATCACCACGGTAACACTGAGTGTTCCTCCATCACCACGGTAACACTGACTGTTCCTCCATCACCACGGTAACGCTGAGTGTTCCTCCATCACCACGGTAACACTGAGTGTTCCTCCATCACCACGGTAACACTGAGTGTTCCTCCATCACCATGGTAACACTGACTGTTCCTCCGTCTCCACGGTAACACTGAGTGTTCCTCCATCACCAAGGTAACACTGACTGTTCCTCCGTCTCCACGGTAACACTGAGTGTTCCTCCATCACCACGGTAACACTGACTGTTCCTCCATCACCACGGTAACACTGAGTGTTCCTCCATCACCACAGTAACACTGAGTGTTCCTCCATCACCACGGTAACACTGACTGTTCCTCCATCACCACAGTAACACTGAGTGTTCCTCCATCACCACGGTAACACTGAGTGTTCCTCCATCACCACGGTAACACTGAGTGTTCCTCCATCACCACGGTAACACTGAGTGTTCCTCCATCACCACGGTAACACTGAGTGTTCCTCCATCACCACGGTAACGCTGAGTGTTCCTCCATCACCACGGTAACACTGAGTGTTCCTCCATCACCACGGTAACACTGAGTGTTCCTCCATCACCACGGTAACACTGAGTGTTCCTCCATCTCCACGGTAACACTGAGTGTTCCTCCGTCACCACGGTAACACTGAGTGTTCCTCCATCACCACGGTAACGCTGAGTGTTCCTCCATCTCCACGGTAACACTGAGTGTTCCTCCATATCCACGGTAACACTGAGTGTTCCTCCATCACCACGGTAACACTGAGTGTTCCTCCATCACCACGGTAACACTGACTGTTCCTCCGTCACCACGGTAACACTGAGTGTTCCTCCGTCACCACGGTAACACTGAGTGTTCCTCCATCACCACGGTAACACTGACTGTTCCTCCATCACCACGGTAACACTGAGTGTTCCTCCATCTCCACGGTAACACTGAGTGTTCCTCCATCACCACGGTAACACTGAGTGTTCCTCCATCACCACGGTAACACTGAGTGTTCCTCCATCACCACGGTAACACTGAGTGTTCCTCCGTCACCACGGTAACGCTGAGTGTTCCTCCGTCACCACGGTAACACTGAGTGACATCATCAGTGATTCCTGTCTGAACATACATGGCTTCACTATGGAACTAAAGATGTTCCACCACAGTGAAGGATCAACACGTGGAGCTTTTAGATCTTATTAGGATTCACTGGAGCTTTCAGACATCGTTGCCATGGTAACCCACATTCCATTCATAGCAGAGCCAACTGTCATGTGTTCCACCGATGGCTGTTCCAGGTCTTTTCTATCAAGTAGCTGCTCCACTAAGTTGTTGTTCTAGTTCTACACTATCTAACTCAGCACCACCTAACAGCTGTTCTGAAATGAGCTGTGAATGAGACCCCCGCTCTTTTTCTCCTCCAGTGACCACCACCTCACCACCTCCAGGTGTGAGCCACGCGCGGCGCTGCAACGACTCGGAGAAGGCCTACTGCGTAAACGGGGGAGACTGTTACTTCATCCACGGCATCAACCAGCTGTCCTGCAAGTAAGTCTGTCCCTCCCTCTCCGCCTTCCTCCACCCAACACAGACCGAGTCGCTCCCCTCGTCTCTCCATCTCAGTGTCTCTCTTCTGTCCTTCCTTCTATCCTTAAACCCCCGTGCCCCGCCCATTCCACCAGATCTGAATCCCCACCTGCCCTCATTGTTGTACATGTGACTGTGTGACGTCTGGATGGATGGATGGATGGATGGCTGGATGGATGGCTGGTTGGATGGCTGGATAGATGGTTGGCTGGTTGGCTGGATAGATGGATGGCTGGTTGGATGGCTGGTTGGATGGCTGGATAGATGGTTGGCTGGTTGGCTGGATGGATAGATGGCTGGTTGGATGGATGGCTGGATGGATGGCTGGCTGGCTGGCTGGCTGGCTGGCTGGTTGGCTGGATGGCTGGATAGATGGATGGCTGGTTGGATGGCTGGATAGATGGTTGGCTGGTTGGCTGGATGGCTGGATAGATGGATGGCTGGATGGCTGGATGGATAGATGGCTGGTTGGATGGATGGCTGGATGGATGGCTGGCTGGTTGGATGGCTGGATAGATGGTTGGCTGGCTGGCTGGATGGATGGCTGGTTGGATGGCTGGATAGATGGTTGGCTGGTTGGCTGGATGGCTGGATAGATGGATGGCTGGATGGCTGGATGGCTGGATGGATAGATGGATGGCTGGAAGGATGGATGGATGGCTGGCTGGCTGGATGGCTGGCTGAATGGCTGGATGGAGGAGATAGTTTCAGATATTTAATCAGGTGTAAATAGAACAGCTGTGAGGACTAGTGAACAGTTTACCACTGGTTAGTTTTTATGGATCACAGTTCTGGTCTTGATCACGGGTTTTCCAGACGACCAAAATGTGTCTGAAAGACCGAATGTATTTGAAAACTTTTTCATAGTTACCTCATAAATGCAGCGGTGCAGAAACTTCCAAACATAAATTGTAAATGGTTCTACTTGTCCAGCTCTTTTCTACCTGCGTTGGTTCTCAAAGTGTACCTCACATTCACCCATTCACACACACATTCATACCTGATGGTGGAAGCTGGAAACCACCGTCAGGAGACATCAGGAGTTCAGTGTCTTGATCAGGGACACATCAGCATGATGTCCAGGTGGGGGACCGAACTAGCAACCCTCTGATTACAGGACGGTCGCCGTACCCGCAGAGCCACCCTTCCCCGTCTTGTAACACTTCGTTTTGGTGATGACAGTGGTGGATGAAGTACTCACTTTTTGTACTTAAGTAAAAGTAAAAGTACCAATAAAAAAATCTATTTAAGTAAAAGTACAAAAGCAATTGGTGTAAATTGTACTTTTTAAGTAAAAAGTAAAAGTATTTGACCATAATTCAAATGTTGTTTTTTGTGTAATAGGGTGTCACCATGGTAACTAAGATAAATACTCTGCAGGGGCGTGACCCCGCCCACCTCTCCCGCCTCTTTTGGTCCGCAAAAAAAAAGAAGAAAGGAAAGAGGACAAGTCAAGCTATCCTCTTAAAGGGCCAGTGAATGGTCCACCAAAATGCAGGAAAATGACACTTATTTTTTTAAATGTTCTGGGGGGGCGGGTTAGGCCCCCAGTCACCCTATATTGGCTTTGTCAATGACCTCACGTCCCCGCCCCCCAGCCCATCTTCATAAAATCCTAGAACCGCCCCTGCTCTTTGCGCTGAATGAATGCGGAAAATCTTTACTCTCGACTCTGATTTGAGCCTCGATTCATGACTTCTGCTCCCGATCAACTGCTTCTTTTGATTTTGGCGATGCGGCTTCAAGATGCGCAAAAAAAAAACGTTATATTGTTTAAATTCCTGAACAAAAATGTAAAAAAAAATGTAAAACACACTTTTAAAAAGTAGCGAAGTGAAAGTAATAAATAAATGAATCACTCTATTCATCCCTCATCGGGGAAATATGTTTGCTGCACTCCTTACACCGCAGCAGGCTGCCCTTCAACGGCGCCAATGGTGGGAGAAACGGGGGTTAGGTGTCTTCTCCAAGGACCCTAGACGTGCTCTCCGTGGGACGCGAACCCGCGACCTTCCGGTCCGCGGGCGAACGCTCTAACCACGCGGCCACCGTCTCCATCGTCTCCAAAAGTACAGATATTTACTCAAAAAATGTAGTGAAGTAAAAGTAAAAGTACCGGTCTTAAATTTTACTTAAGTAAAGTACAGATACACAATTTTTTTTTACTTAAGTACAGTAATGAAGTACATTTACTTTGTTATGATCCACCACTGGGTGATGACATCAGCAATCTAGCATTAATAAAAATCGCACCGAGCAGCCGATTCGGATTACAAAGAAAGGAGTGGGTGAGGTTGTTTTCTTCTTGCAGCGTAACAGAAAATAACTGAAAAAAAAAAAAGAAAATAACTGAGCACAGCGTTAAGACCACGTTGCATCAAAGATGCTTCAACGTTCTGCAGCAGCGTTCATGCATCTGGCTGCCATGTTGTAACATGATATCATAGCGACGTCCGTGTGGCTGACATGTTTCTAAAACATTACCAGGTTACAGCATTTCCAACATGGCAATCATGTTGGTGGGAGACGGTGGACCAGCGCTAGAGCGCTCACCCGCGGACCGGAAGGTCGCAGGTTGGATTCCCATTGAGACCACCGTCTAGGGTCCTTGGAGAAGACACCTAACCCCCGCTTCTCCCACCATTGGCGCCGTTGAAGGGCAGCCTGCTGCGGTGTAAGGAGTGCAGTAAACAAATTTCCCCGATGAGGGATGAATAGAGGAATTCATTCATTCATGTTGTCCACTTATCCCTGATGGAGTCCCAGGGGTGTCAAACTGTCCCGGTTGATTTCAGGCGGGAGGCAGGATACACACCGAACAGATCACCCAGTTATTATGGGGCCACACACACAGACAGCCATACACACACACACACACACACACACACACACACTCATTCCTAGATGTAATTTTGTAGCAGTCGGTCAACCTCATGTTCTCATTTTAAAATAGATCAAAACTTTAGACACTTTGTTTTATTTTGTTGCTTGAACTGTTTTACGATACTTTTGTTTTTATTTTTACAAACTGCGGCTGCGTGGAAACCGGCTCTAACCGCCACAGGTTCTCCAGCATTCCAAAGAGAAGGTTTTAAAAAAAAAAAAGAAAAAGAAAAAAGAAGGAGGAAATTTTCAAATCAAAGATGACATAGTTGTAACTCTGCAGCAGCGCTGTCTCAGTGTCAGAGTCAGCTGGCTTTACTCGTCATCTGTGGGACTCTGTTTCACTTATCTGAGGCCAGGTCATGGGTAACCCAGGCTTCTCTCACCCCGGCTGCATCCTCCAGCTCACCCGGAAAGATCCTGACATGTTCCCTGCCCAGCTGTGAGACAGTCTCTCTAGCGGGTCGGACGGAACACCTCGCCAGCGAGGCGATCGGACGGCATCCTGACCAGATGCCGAAACACCACACTCTTGCTGACCTCGACTCAGAAGAGCAACGGCTCTACTCCGAGATTCTGCAATGAGGCGGAGCGCTTACAGTATCTCCTAAAGCCCACCCTGTGGAGGAAGCTCATTTTGGCCGCTTGTATTCGTGGTCATGTTCTATCACTCAAAAGAAATCACCTTAGAAATTGAATTCAAATTAATAGAAAAACAAACGTACCGTAATTTCACGACCATTAGGCGCACCGTACGAAAAGACGCAGTCTCAGTCACACACCGCCTTACAACAACACACACGCAAGCATGCAAATGTGTGTATTAAAAAGTAGATCGGGAGCAAAACTGAGTTTGGTTGTGTTTTATTTAAGTAGTAACGATACTAAACAAACACATTACCGGTAATAGTCTTTATTCAAATCCATCAAAGTCCTCATCCTCTGTTTCAGAGCAGGTCCACTTCGCTCCTCGCTGTCAAAGTCACTGTCTGTCACTGCGGCTCCTCAGAAAGGATACCAGCTTTTGAGAAAGCTCGGATAACAGTACCAGCAGACACGTTAGTCCAAGCATCTACAATCCATTGGCAAACTGTAGCGTAACTCGCCCGGCGCTGCCTTCCACCCTTCGGTCATCCATCGCTCCCACGCCGCTCACACTTCACTCTTTAACGTTCTCATGCCTTTTCTTTCAGGTCCGCCTCGCGGGCACCGCGTTTTCTTTTAGGTCCACCTTTTCTCACACACAAGGCGCACCGCACGAAAAGGCGCACCGCTCATTTTGAAGAAAATCTAAGACTTTTATATGAGCCTTATAGCCGTGAAATTACGGTACATTTATAAAAACAGACTGAACAAACAAAGCTTTTATTTTCTACATATGTTTGTTTCTAAAGATTAAAGGTTAGGCGTGCGAACAGATGGTGGCGCCGTTAAACATTTTCTGAATCTTCTGGTCTTCTCCTCCACGTCCTGCTCGGTCAAAGCTGAAGGAGAAACAGATTTATTCTCATCCTGCTGACGCGCAGCAAAAATCAAACGTGTGTTCGAACTCCATCTGAAGAGACTCTGTCCATCCGTCTGGACAGAAAGCAGAGCCGAACGCTGTGAGTGTGACCTCACACGTAGTGTTCCGCATCATCCAAATGAAGCCAATCGCCATCGACAATCATCGCCATGTTGAAAATATGAATCTGGAAACATGCAGTGATTGGTTCAGTCTGACAGAGTCAGAACGGGTATGTGAGACAATAAAGCTTCACTACGGTGGAACTAAAGATGGTGGACTGCTGGTGTTGTTCCACCACAGTAAAGGATCAAGATGTGGAGCTTTTAGAGACAGTTTAGATCTTATTATGAGTCACTGGAGCTTTTAAACATCCCGATCAGCGCACCCAAATGTTGTGTCTTCCATCAACAATGTTCTAGCTCTATTCCACCCAACTTGGCACCACCTACCAGCTGTTCTGAAGCTGTTTTGGAGCTCTATGTTAGACTCCGGGGGAGGAGGACATGAGGAGATTAATAAAGTATTCTGAATCTGTAACAAAAGTGATTAAAAGCTGCCAGATTCTAACCTAGGCAAACTACGGCCCGCGGGCCACATGCGGCCCATTAAACGTTTTAATCCGGCCTGCTGAACTTGAATCAAAAAGTTTGCCCACTCCTGATCTAAACTCATCTCAAACATGAAGTTAAGACGTAGTTGTGAAAAAGTTGCGGCGGTGGAACAAACTTGTGGATTGTTCCGATTTCCTAAAATTTGGTTGATTGTAGGGAGATGGTGGCTCAGTGAGTAGAGCGTTCGCCCGCAAACCGGGAGTTCGCAGGTTTGAATCCCACTGAGTGCACATCTGGGGTCCTTGGAGAAGACCCTAACCCCTCGTTTCTCCCACCATTGGCGCCGTCATCGGTGGCAGCCTGCTGCGGTGAAAATGCAGCACAATAATTTCCCGTGAGGGATTAATAAAGTATTTAAAAAAAAAAAAAAATTGCATTAATAGTTGCGATCGTGATGAAACAGAGATGTTTGTAGCAGAGATGAAGATGCTGAGGATCTCTCTGGGAGTGACCAGGATGGACAGGATCAGAGGAACAGCACATGTTAGATCAGGGGTGCCCAACCTTTTTTGTCCCAAGATCTACTTTACAAATGTCAAACCTCCTGAGATCTACCAGTCCCATGTCACCATCACAAACCCCAACAGATTGTTTCCATCCTGCTGTGCCTACCCCAACACACAGTCACAGCGCTTTGTGAGGGGGAGGGGCCACAGCAGCACTGCGAGCTGCTCATTGATTACAGGCTTAATAACGTGATTTCACGTCACAGACTCCAAAAATCTCCAGTTACAGCAGAAAAGCTGCTAGATTGACTTTTTTTGGGAAAAAAAAAAAATTTTTGATTTTTTTTAACGCCTTTGCGATCGAACAGTTGATCGTGAAAGACGTAATGGACACCCCTGTGTTTGAGGTTTTGGAGATAAAGTCAGAGAGGTCAGACTGAGATGGTTTGGACATGTGCAGAGGAGAGAGAGAGAGTACATCAGAAGAAGGATGCTGGGTTTGGAACCACCAGGAAAGAGGACTAGAGGAAGACCAAAGAGGAGGTTCATGGATACAGTGAAGGAAGACATGAAGATAGCTGGTGTGACTGAAGAGGATGCAGGAGATAGGGTTAGATGGAAGAAACTGACTTGCTGTGGAGACCCCTGAAGGGAAATGATGGAAGGAGATTAAGAAGAAGAGTTGCGATCGTGATAGATCAGGCTAAAAACAAAAAACACCGATATTTAATCGCCGTGGTAATATCAGACAAAAAACTGCACTTAGATACCTTGTCAATATTCAGCTGTATCAGAGACCGAAGCGTTCCGTGGTCACCTTCTCCTCTCTCCTGTTGGCTGACCTGTCGGTGTTGGCATGTGATTGGATGTATCCCAGCCAAACTTACCGCTTTGTTCAAGGATAAAACCTCCCGCAGGATCTCAGGAGCCTCTGTCTGGTCTGCATTAACCCGGCTCAGAGCCCCGTGATGGGACCTTTCACCCACTTCCAGCTGGGATGGCTCCAGCACACCAGCAACCAACACTGGATACAAACCAGGTCCAGATAATAAATGAAAGGGTCCGAACTCCAGCTTGAAAATGCCAGATTCCCTCAAAAAATCAATACAATTCATTTAATCTAATCTGCAAATGCTATTAGTTTGGAGGAGTATCGACATGATGTTCATGGCTGCCTGTGTGTGCATGTTCCCTAATTTAATTAGTCTTTGTGTAATGAATTTAAAGCTATTAAACAAATGTTTTGCTTCGAATGCAGAGACCCTGCTGCTCCTGCAGGGATCAGATGTTTCCCTGCTGCAGCGCACCTGGTTCCTAAAACACACCAGAGTTCTATGACATATAAATTTATCTGATTAAATCAGAATTTACAGATGAAAATTTTGTTTAGTTTTGTTTCTAAACTGCTTATTCCTAACGGGGTGGCGGAGATACCGGAGCCTATCCTGGTTAATTACAGATGAAAGTCAGGGATCCAAATGGAAAAGTGAGGTTACAGGGAGAAGAGATAAAGAAGGTGGAAAAAAACCTTGGTGGGAGCAGCCATGCTGATTGGTCTAGAGACAGTGTGGTGGGAGCGGCCATGCTGATTGGTCTAGAGACAGTGTGGTGGGAGCGGCCATGCTGATTGGTCTAGAGACAGCGTGGTGAGAGCGGCCATGCTGATTGGTCTAGAGACAGTGTGGTGAGAGCGGCCATGCTGATTGGTCTAGAGACAGCGTGGTGAGAGCGGCCATGCTGATTGGTCTAGAGACAGCGTGGTGAGAGCGGCCATGCTGATTGGTCTAGAGACAGCGTGGTGACAGCGGCCATGCTGATTGGTCTAGAGGCAGCGTGGTGAGAGCAGCCATGCTGATTGGTCTAGAGACAGCGTGGTGAGAGCGGCCATGCTGATTGGTCTAGAGACAGTGTGGTGAGAGCGGCCATGCTGATTGGTCTAGAGACAGTGTGGTGAGAGCGGCCATGCTGATTGGTCTAGAGACAGCGTGGTGAGAGCGGCCATGCTGATTGGTCTAGAGACAGCGTGGTGAGAGCGGCCATGCTGATTGGTCTAGAGACAGTGTGGTGAGAGCGGCCATGCTGATTGGTCTAGAGACAGTGTGGTGAGAGCGGCCATGCTGATTGGTCTAGAGACAGTGTCACTGAGGTAAAGACAGGAAACAGAGATGTTTGTAGCAGAGATGAAGATGCTGAGGATCTCTCTGGGAGTGACCAGGATGGACAGGATCAGAGGAACAGCACATGTTAGAGGTTTTAAAGTCAGAGAGGTCAGACTGAGATGGTTTGGACATGTACAGAGGAGAGAGAGAGAGTACATCAGAAGAAGGATGCTGGGTTTAAAACCACCACGAAAGAGGACTAGAGGAAGACCAAAGAGGAGGTTCATGGATACAGTGAACGAAGACATGAAGATAGTTGGTGTGACTGAAGAGGATGCAGCAGATAGGGTTAGATGGAGGAAACTGACTTGCTGTGGCGCCCCCTGAAGGGAAATGATGGAAGAAGAAGAAGACATGAGGAGAACATGCAAACTCCACAAAGAAAGACCACGGTCGCAAGCCTCGTCCAACCCAGAACTTGAACCCTAACCTTCTTGCTGTGAGAACACTGTGTCCCTGAGCAGCTCATAGATAAAAATTTGTTTATTTCATTATTTAAATTTCACTACTTGTCATGGCAGCACGTCAAAGTAGCTCCACATTTTGTTGGATTTTTTTTTGGTTTAATTGTAGTTTGAAGAGATGATGTCCTTCATCAGCTCCTTCATGTGGAGTCTTCATGGACGTGTGGAGCTGAGCTCCTTCATGTGGAGTCTTCATGGACGTGTGGAGCTGAGCTCCTTCATGTGGAGTCTTCATGGACGTGTGGAGCTGAGCTCCTTCATGTGGAGTCTTCATGGACGTGTGGAGCTGAGCTCCTTCATGTGGAGTCTTCATGGACGTGTGGAGCTGAGCTCCTTCATGTGGAGTCTTCATGGACGTTTGGAGCTGAGCTCCTTCATGTGGAGTCTTCATGGACGTGTGGAGATGTTCAGACGGAATGAAGACAGGATCTTCTACATCATCAGTGATTCCTGTCTGAACATACCTGGCTTCACTATGGAACTAAAGATGGTGGACTGCTGGTGTTGTTCCACCACAGTGAAGGATCAACATGTGGAGCTTTTAGATCTTATTAGGATTCACTGGAGCTTTCAAACATCGTTGCCCCGCTAACCCACATTCACCGATGGCTATTCCAGGTCTTTTCTACCAAGTGGCAGCTCCGCTAAGTCATTGTTCTAGTTCCACCCCACCCAGCCCCTCACCACCGAGCAGCTGTTTGGAGCTCTCTCTTGGGCTGTTTGGGGCTCTCTCTTGGACTGTTTGGAGCTCTCTCTTGGACTGTTTGAAGCTCTCTCTTGGACTGTTTGAAGCTCTCTGTTGGGCTGTTTGAAGCTCTCTCTTGGGCTGTTTGGAGCTCTCTCTTGGGCTGTTTGAAGCTCTCTCTTCGGCTGTTTGCGGCTCTCTCTTGGGCTGTTTGGAGCTCTCTCTTGGACTGTTTGGAGCTCTCTCTTGGACTGTTTGGAGCTCTCTCTTGGGCTGTTTGGAGCTCTCTCTTGGACTGTTTGGAGCTCTCTCTTGGGCTGTTTGGAGCTCTCTCTTGGACTGTTTGGAGCTCTCTCTTGGACTGTTTGGAGCTCTCTCTTGGGCTGTTTGGAGCTCTCTCTTGGACTGTTTGGAGCTCTCTGTTGGACTGTTTGGAGCTCTCTGTTGGGCTGTTTGGAGCTCTCTCTTGGACTGTTTGGAGCTCTCTCTTGGGCTGTTTGGAGCTCTCTCTTGGGCTGTTTGGAGCTCTCTCTTGGGCTGTTTGGAGCTCTCTCTTGGACTGTTTGAAGCTCTCTCTTGGGCTGTTTGGAGCTCTCTGTTGGACTGTTCGGAGCTCTCTCTTGGACTGTTTGGAGCTCTCTCTTGGGTTGTTTGGAGCTCTCTCTTGGGCTGTTTGGAGCTCTCTCTTGGGCTGTTTGGAGCTCTCTCTTGGGCTGTTTGGAGCTCTCTCTTGGGTTGTTTGGAGCTCTCTCTTGGGCTGTTTGGAGCTCTCTCTTGGGCTGTTTGGAGCTCTCTCTTGGGCTGTTTGGAGCTCTCTCTTGGGCTGTTTGGAGCTCTCTCTTGGGCTGTTTGGAGCTCTCTCTTGGACTGTTTGGAGCTCTCTCTTGGGCTGTTTGGAGCTCTCTCTTGGGCTGTTTGGAGCTCTCTCTTGGGCTGTTTGGAGCTCTCTCTTGGACTGTTTGGAGCTCTCTCTTTGGCTGTTTGGAGCTCTCTCTTGGGCTGTTTGGAGCTCTCTCTTGGACTGCTTGGAGCTCTCTGTTGGACTGTTTGGAGCTCTCTCTTGGACTGTTTGGAGCTCTCTCTTGGGCTGTTTGGAGCTCTCTCTTGGGCTGTTTGGAGCTCTCTCTTGGGCTGTTTGGAGCTCTCTCTTGGACTGTTTGGAGCTCTCTCTTGGGCTGTTTGGAGCTCTCTCTTGGGCTGTTTGGAGCTCTCTCTTGGACTGCTTGGAGCTCTCTGTTGGACTGTTTGGAGCTCTCTCTTGGACTGTTTGGAGCTCTCTCTTGGGCTGTTTGGAGCTCTCTCTTGGGCTGTTTGAAGCTCTCTCTTGGGCTGTTTGGAGCTCTCTCTTGGGCTGTTTGGAGCTCTCTCTTGGACTGTTTGGAGCTCTCTCTTGGGCTGTTTGGAGCTCTCTCTTGGGCTGTTTGGAGCTCTCTCTTGGGCTGTTTGGAGCTCTCTCTTGGACTGTTTGGAGCTCTCTCTTGGACTGTTTGGAGCTCTCTCTTGGGCTGTTTGGAGCTCTCTGTTGGGCTGTTTTGAGCTCTCTCTTGGGCTGTTTGGAGCTCTCTGTTGGGCTGTTTTGAGCTCTCTCTTGGGCTGTTTGGAGCTCTCTCTTGGGCTGTTTGGAGCTCTCTCTTGGACTGTTTGGAGATCTCTCTTGGGCTGTTTGAAGCTCTCTCTTGGGCTGTTTGGAGCTCTCTGTTGGGCTGTTTTGAGCTCTCTCTTGGGCTGTTTGGAGCTCTCTCTTGGGCTGTTTGGAGCTCTCTCTTGGGCTGTTTGGAGCTCTCTCTTGGGCTGTTTGGAGCTCTCTCTTGGGCTGTTTGGAGCTCTCTCTTGGGCTGTTTGGAGCTCTCTCTTGGACTGTTCGGAGCTCTCTCTTGGACTGTTTGGAGCTCTCTCTTGGGTTGTTTGGAGCTCTCTCTTGGGCTGTTTGGAGCTCTCGGACACACACATCCCCCCAGTAGGGATTCATGAAGTAATCTGGATTAGAATGGACTCTGGATTTGAAAGTTTTCCTGACAGATAAATTTTAAATTCACAACCATTTCATCTCCTTAAAATTCTGCTTGTGCCGGATAAATAATTAATATCAGTCTCTTGGATGGAACCGCAGCCTCCCCCCACCCTTACACACACTCTACCAGTGGAAAAATAAGGTGTGGGAATACATGACCAGAAACAAATTACATCAAGACTGTAAATGAAAATGGATCTTTTTATAAATCAATGTTCTTAAAATAATAATGTTGTTTATTTTTCTTTTAATCTGGAGTCATATAAACTAAACAACCTGGTATCAATGTGAACGGTACTGATGTCTCCTTCATGTCACGTATTTGGACACTGTTTGAAAACCATGTTGCTCTTGGCCACATTCTAATAACAAGCAATAACCAGGATGCTTCCAACGTCTTCCGCTCATCCTGGGCCGGGTTGCGGGGTCAAGATCCTCAGACAGGAAGCCCAGGCCTCTCTCACCCCGGCTGCATCCTCCAGCTCACCCAGAAGGAACCTGAGTCGTTCCCCGGCCAGCTGTGAGACATAGTCTCTCCAGCGGGTCCGGGGTCTGCCTCTTGGTCTCCTCCTGGTGGGACGTGCCTGAAACACCTCACCAGCGAGGCGCTCAGGGGTCATCCTGACCAGATGCCCGAACCACCTCATCTGGCTTCTCTCAACCTGGAGGAGGAGCAGCTCTACTCCGAGCTCCTCTGGATGGCAGAACTCCTCACCTGATCTCTGAGTGAGAGCCCAGCCACCCTGCGGAGGAGGCTAATTTCGGCCGCTTGTATGCGCGATATCATTCTTTCAGTAGAAGTATTTTAGAAAACTGTTTTTTTTCATTATTTGTTTTTTATAGAAAAGTACAGTTTGTAATTTTAAAAAAAATGTAAATATTCCATTAAATCTAATGTGTACATTTTTATTGACGATAATCTTCAAAGTTTTAGAAACAGTTACTCGTTAATTTTCTTAATAAAGTCATAATCATTACCACAAAAAACACAAGACCTCCTTTTAATCCTGAATCCATCCGAGTCCGGTTAATCGAAGCTAAAACCAGAGAAACGCACTCTCTTATAAGATTATTTTCTGGTTTAAAATGAGGATGAAGTATCAGGCTTTTCTTTTTGTGGTCTTGGAAGGATGCAGAGGGGGATGCCTGGCTGCATGTGAGAGCAGTGCAGGTGGAACGGGGGGGTTTCAAGCACAAGCTTCTCGGCTCTATTTATATCTCACTGGGAAATTGCTGAGTCGGCTCTGCTTGGGTTTTTTTTTTTTTCACTGTGATTGATTCAAAATGCAAGTTGTCTGTTTAGTGGTGAGAAAAAGGAGAAAAGGATCCCCTGGATGCAGGAAGGTCTTTGCATGTTAAAGCAGACGAATGTGTCGAGCAGGCACTTTGTCTCTGATGCAGTCGTTCGGTAATTAGAAGTGAAGGACCCCCAGCTAATCACTGGAATAGAACCAGAGCACTGCATCCAACTGTTGTGACTCATCTACAGGTTTCCTGCACGCTGCAGCATCTTCTGCAGCAGCTTTACTGTCATTTACTGCAATAAAGCAGCCTGGCATGGCCCTGCCGATGCCAGTTATTAACAATTAGAGATTTTCTTAAAAAAAGCAGGGATAGGAGTCCTGAGGAGGGGGTCTACATGCTCCTTATTCCTCTCTGTGTGGCGTTATGAGTTTCTGCAGCGCTGATCGTCTTTCTGTAGATTTTCTAATAAATCTGCTCCAAACGTCTTGTTACTGTAATGGCTCCACTTGCAGTGATTACTTCTATCTCTCCTCGCCGTTTGCAAGCGCAGCATTCAGACCTGCGGGGCGGGGTCTTACTACCCATCGGCTGTTTTCAGGTCATTACACAAAAATCCACCCCATAGTCAGGATTCTTTATGGTCACAATGTGGGTATAGTGAAAGTTTTAGACTCTGGCTCCTTTATGTGGTCTTCTGCTTATCCGGGGGCAACAGCCTCTAAAGGGAAACCCAGGCTTCCCTCATCCAGGCTTCCCTCATCCAGGCTTCCCTCATCCAGGCTTCCCTCATCCAGCCTTCCCTCATCCAGACTTCCCTCATCCAGGCTTCCCTCATCCAGGCTTCCCTCATCCAGGCTTCCCTCATCCAGCCTTCCCTCATCCAGACTTCCCTCATCCAGACTTCCCTCATCCAGGCTTCCTTCATCCAGGCTTCCCTCATCCAGGCTTCCCTCATCCAGACTTCCCTCATCCAGGCTTCCCTCATCCAGGCTTCCCTCATCCAGGCTTCCCTCATCCAGGCTTCCCTCATCCAGGCTTCCCTCATCCAGGCTTCCCTCATCCAGGCTTCCTTCATCCAGGCTTCCCTCATCCAGGCTTCCCTCATCCAGGCTTCCCTCATCCAGGCTTCCCTCATCCAGACTTCCCTCATCCAGACTTCCCTCACCCAGGGTTCCCTCATCCAGGCTTCCCTCATCCAGACTTCCCTCATCCAGACTTCCCTCACCCAGGCTTCCCTCATCCAGACATCCCTCATCCAGACTTCCCTCATCCAGGCTTCACTCATCCAGGCTTCCCTCATCCAGGGTTCCCTCATCCAGGCTTCCCTCATCCAGACTTCCCTCACCCAGACTTCCCTCACCCAGGCTTCCCTCATCCAGGCTTCCCTCATCCAGACTTCCCTCATCCAGGCATCACTCATCCAGGCTTCACTCATCCAGGCTTCCCTCATCCAGGCTTCCCTCATCCAGACTTCCCTCATCCAGACTTCCCTCATCCAGACTTCCCTCATCCAGGCTTCCCTCATCCAGGCTTCCCTCATCCAGGCTTCCCTCATCCAGGCTTCCCTCATCCAGGCTTCCCTCATCCAGGCTTCACTCATCCAGGCTTCCCTCATCCAGACTTCCCTCATCCAGGCTTCCCTCATCCAGGCTTCCCTCATCCAGGCTTCACTCATCCAGGCTTCCCTCATCCAGACTTCCCTCATCCAGGCTTCACTCATCCAGGCTTCACTCATCCAGACTTCCCTCATCCAGGCTTCACTCATCCAGGCTTCCCTCATCCAGACTTCCCTCATCCAGGCTTCCCTCATCCAGACTTCCCTCATCCAGACTTCCCTCATCCAGGCTTCCCTCATCCAGGCTTCCCTCATCCAGACTTCCCTCATCCAGACTTCCCTCATCCAGGCTTCCCTCATCCAGGCTTCACTCATCCAGGCTTCCCTTATCCAGGCTTCCCTCATCCAGACTTCCCTCATCCAGGCTTCACTCATCCAGGCTTCCCTCATCCAGACTTCCCTCATCCAGGCTTCCCTCATCCAGGCTTCACTCATCCAGGCTTCCCTTATCCAGGCTTCCCTCATCCAGACTTCCCTCATCCAGGCTTCCCTCATCCAGGCTTCCCTCATCCAGGCTTCCCTCATCCAGGCTTCCCTCATCCAGGCTTCCCTCATCCAGACTTCCCTCATCCAGGCTTCCCTCATCCAGGCTTCCCTCATCCAGACTTCCCTCATCCAGGCTTCCCTCATCCAGGCTTCCCTCATCCAGACTTCCCTCATCCAGGCTTCCCTCATCCAGGCTTCCCTCATCCAGACTTCCCTCATCCAGGTGCAGTCGGGAGTCAGTGGAGAGATGCAGTAGTAATATGTCCTCTTCCTCCTCGTAGTCTGGCCGCTGCATTTTGAACCAGCTGAAGACTTTTTAGTGAAAATTTAGGGCATGATGTTAGCAACGCGTTACGATAATCCAACCCTGATGAAACAAACGCGTGGAGGAGTTTTTCAGCATCACTTTTAGGCGGCAGGGTGGCACAGTGGGTAGCACAGTGGCCTCACAGCAAGAAGGTCGTGGGTTCAAGTCCTGGGTAGGGACGAAGCTTGGAACACTGGCTTTCCTGTGTGGAGTTTGCATGTTCTTCCCCTGTATACCTGGGTTTCCTCGGGGTACTCCGGTTTTCTCCAAAAACATGCGTGTTAGGTTGATTGGCCGGTGCCAAATTGCCCCTAGGAATGAGTGTGTGTGTAGATGGTTGTATGTATCGGGATGTACCCTGCCCCTCACCTTGAATCAGCTGGGATGGGCTCCGGCACTCCGTGAGGGATGGACGGTTGTCCTTTATCCCTGATCCTGCGATCAGGTATTCTGGGCAAGATTAGGATGGAGGAAATGTTCCGGACAGATTTGATAGGCTTGCACTATGATCAATCCTGGTCCATTAGAACTCCTGTGTTCCTAACTGTGAGGTTGGAGTTTACCGTTGCTTCTTACAGGGAGACTAACTGAATGATTGTTGTTGCTACAGTCCTGCTGTAAAGTGTCTTTAGTGCCGGTCAGCTGGGTGTGCAAGCGGGGATGATGTCAGGAGGTAGTGAAGGTGGAGAGACCCGGATGCCAGTTTTAACCAGTTTATTGCAGTTAATCAGGGGTTAAGAGAGGTATGCATCTGAAACCTTGAAGCCAACCTGGGCAGGTTGATTGCATCCTAGGTAGGCTGGGCAGGATCAGACGTGGAGGTGACACCCCTCTGGCTGCAGCAAGAGAGCAGAACAGCAGATGATCTGACACCAGGGGTTAAACAACCAGGGGGAAGACGAGACACAGGTGGAGACATTTGGGAAGAGGCAACTGCGGCCAGGTATTCAGGGCAGGATTAGGATGGAGGAAATGTTCCGGAACAGAGGAGGATCACAGATGGAAGGTGGTGGGGTGATTGCTTTCACTGCTCTGGGTAAAAACTGTGTGTGTGAGTGTTTGTAAGAGAGTGAAAGGAGGCGTGGCCTCTTCCACCACCATCACACCACGTCGTGATGAGTTGTGATGTCATACTGATGATGTCATCTCTGTAGTTGGTGGATTGTGCTGTTTCTAACCCCTCATCTCTCTGCTCTCTTATGCCCCCTATACCCCCACCTCTCCTCTTACCCGTTTGTTTCTCCTCCCCCCTTCTTGTTAAACCCTCCCCCGCTCCTTCTGTGTCTTGTTTTCCCTCCATCAGGTGTCCCAATGACTATACCGGGGACCGCTGTCAAAACTCCGTCATGGCCGGTTTCTACAGTATGTCCATCTGCTCTTTGTCTGTCTCTTTTTTCCCACTGAGATGCTGCATGCTGGATGCTTTAAACACACTGTGTATGTGTGTGTGTGTGTACCAAGGTTTGCATGACTCTTTCTCTGCTCTTCTGCTAAACACAAACAACAAATCAGGTGGTTAATTTATTAAAATTTGCATAGATTTAAAGCTGAGCTTAAGTTTTTGTTTAGTTTATGAATCTTACTTTCGCCGCATTAACTCAGGATTTAAATAAACCGCTGTAACTTTTTTTTATGCAGCGTAAGCTTTAAAAATTAAACCTCAGATTTAAACCAACTTGATCTCCATCCTGCTCCAACCACACCTCTAAAACTCCATATATGGTTCATGCAAATGATGTGATGCACATGTAAATATATTTAAATTAACATGTGTTTACAACCATAGGGTGCACTGGATTAGAGGGCGTGGTTGAAGTTACGGGTATTTTTTTGTATTTAATAAACATGAGCATGAATGACTCCATGTGGTTACACACACGTCAGGTGGTGCGTATGGCCTCATGGAGCTTTATCCAACGCCTGACGGTGCAAATGGACGGATGGAAAAAGTTCTTTTATTTTACAACCAGCACGTTGGTCGGTTCTACTCTGTGTTTAGTACCAGCGATCTGTTTGCATAGAATTTATTGTTATTCAGAGGTTTTGCTGTTATTTTGATATTAGCGTATTAGTTTTGTGTACTCTGTATTTAACACACACATAAGGCGCACCTTCTGATAGGGCGCGGGTTTTATATACACATCCTCTACTTCGCACGTCCACCTTAAAACAACACACACACAAGCAGACAAGAAATAGATCGGGAGTAAAACTGAGTTTGGTTGGTTTTATGTAAATATTAGTTACAGTCGTCATAAAGTCATTTATTAAATCCATCCAAGTCCTCATCCTTTGTTTCTGAATCTAACAGCTGCACGAAATCCAACCTCGCAGGTTCACTTTCCTCGCTGTCAGAGTCACTTTCTGAACCGTGCAGCTCATCGGAAATGATGCCGGCTTTTGGGAAAGCTTGGACAACAGTGCCAGCAGAGACGTTACCACAAGCATCTACAATCCACTGGCAAACTGTGGCGGAACTCGCCCGGCGCTACCTTCCACTTTTTGAGAAGCTGTGATTTCCTTCGGTCATCCATCGCTCCCACACCGCTCATAGACTTACTTTGAACGGCCGATTAACGCCGATGTCCGGGGGTCGTAGTTCCTTTGTCAGACCTCCCAGAATCACAGCAGGCATAGCGTTCATCTGCTTCACTTGTTTTTCACATCGGTGGTGTTTTTTTTCACAACAAACAAAAGATGCACTGCACGATAGGGTGCTCCGCTCATTTTGAAGAAAATCTGAGACTTTTATATACGCCTTATGGTCGTGAAAATACGGTAAATACACGTTACGTTAGTCTTATAGTCACTGCTGTTTTCTGTGGCAGTGACTCAAGAACTACTCTGTTCTTGGCAACACGTCCGCGTAGTCCCTCATTCGTTGACGAGGGATCCAGCGTAGAAACGTCTTCAAGTGACTTCTGGACAGTGTGTTTGATGATCGAGACTAGGGCTGCAACTAACGATTATTTCGATGATCGATTAATCTGGCGATTAATCGATTAATCTGGCGATTAATCGATTAATCGGGTAGCATTGACAACTTAATAAATAATAGTTTTTTGGCATTTTATTGAATGTAGTTATGCAAAACACAACTCATAACCACTTAAACAACACGTTGGGCTCATTCTAATAAGTAAAAATGTTAATCTTTCTGTGAAATAAAGAGGGAGAATATTACCATTTCTACAGCAAATATAAAATAATAAATCTACTTACTGTATACAGTAAAGGTAAATCACGAGCACCCATAAAATGTGTTTTATAGTACTGGCTAAAAAACATAAAATGTAAACTGTTGACCATCCAGGATCACATTTAAAAACAAGAGATAGTTAACAGTTTTAGATTTGCAAATTTAACCTTGTTCAGAGGTATAGTACCAAACAAAAATGGCCTAGGTTACCATGAGTAAAAATACACAAAAAAACAATCAAGTTGTGTAGTATTAAGTGCAGTTGACAGCAAAAACGTTCTAAACGATTAATCGATGACTAAATTAGTCGACAACTATTTCAATAATCGATTATAATCGATTAATTTGATTAGTTGTTTCAGCCCTAATCGAGACGTTTCGACCTCCATCCGTTGAATAGAGTTGAATAGGAAGCAGTATATGATGGCGTTCTCTGGTCTAAAGAGGAGGATTCTTAACCCAGAATTAATGTTCTCATTGAGACCAGTTCAGTTTCACAGGGCTGTTAGCGTGTGTCTAACAAGGAAGTGTCTTACTGTTTATTTAGTTTTGCAACAATAGAAAGCATCTACCGTAATTTCACGGCTATAAGGCACATATAAAAGTCTTAGATTTTCTTCAAAATGAGCGGTGCACCTTTTCGTGCGGTGCGCCTTGTGTGTGAGAAAAGGCGAACTTTAAAGAAAACGCGGTGCCCGCGAGGCGGACCTGAAAGAAAAGGCATGAGAACGTTAAAGAGTGAAGTGTGAGCGGCGTGGGAGCGATGGATGACCGAAGGGTGGAAGGCAGCGCCGGGCGAGTTACGCTACAGTTTGCCAATGGATTGTAGATGCTTGGACTAACGTGTCTGCTGGTACTGTTATCCGAGCTTTCTCAAAAGCTGGTATCCTTTCTGAGGAGCCGCACAGTACAGACAGTGACTTTGACAGCGAGGAGCGAAGTGGACCTGCTCTGAAACAGAGGATGAGGACTTTGACGGATTTGAATAAAGACTATTACCGGTAATGTGTTTGTTTAGTATCGTTACTACTTAAATAAAGAACAACCAAACTCAGTTTTGCTCCCGATCTATTTTTTAAAACACATTTACATGCTTGCGGGTGTGTTGTTGTAAGGCGGTGTGTGACTGAGACTGCGCCTTTTGGTACGGTGCGCCTAATGGTCGTGAAATTACGGTAGACTTAGTTGGTGTTAGCTCCTCCTCCTTCGGGGTTTGACAAACTCAGGTTAGTTTATTTAGAACCAGTTCTCAGGTTTCTTTCTATCAAATTTAAAATGATTTCTGTAAGAAAGTCAAAATGTCTCGATCGTCAAACACACTGTCCTGAAGACACTTTGAAGACTTTTCTACTTTGTAACATGTTTACATATAAGCGTGGTCGCTTTAGAACATACCAGTAAAACATGGTAGTATGTGTTTTAAAAAAAGACAGCAGAAGCAGCGGATAGGCTCCCGCACTCCTCATGATCCCAATAGGGATAAGAGGTTTAAAAGATGAAAGAAAACAGCTGGGATAGATTTCTATCAGATACACCAGGTTCTCGTTCATCATCGTTGGAACCCGTCTGGTTGCCATGCGGCTCCTCATGAATGATGTTGGAAAAACAATACAAGCAGACACGTTAGCCTTAGTATCTACAATCCGTACCTTGCCCAGCGCTGCCTCCCTCACATATCCTCCGTTTTATACTATTTTCTCCTACGTCCGCTTTCCTAAAGTCCCATGGCAACACTTCAGGGCGAGCCGCACCGTAGAATGCTCAGTACCACAAAAATACAGTATTTTAATTAAAAATCTTTTCCATGATGTGCTCCAATTTTCTTCTATGTAGTTCTACACTGACAGGCATTTATGTGTGCTTCTAATCGTTTTCTCGACGCTTCAAATGCTTCATTTCACTGTCCTCAGTTCACTTCAGCTTCTGTCCACATGGTGTCGTCTTTTTCCTACGTCTTTCTGATTGGCAGATTCTGACTTTGATTAGAGTTAAAGTCCACGCCCCCCTCGCCCGCCCCCATGTTTACAGACCGATCTGTTTCCGTAGAAGTTGGCGTACACATAGATTTCAAAGGGAACATGCTTTAAAAATTAGACCCCTGCTGTTTGTCTTTCCAACAGAATCCATTTTTAATTATTCAGATTAATTGATCCACTGATTGGCTGATTTTTAAAAATATTTAATCAAGTTTTTGTTTAATTTAAAATAAACAATTTGGCTTCAAGTTAACGAGCTGCAAAACATGTAAACAAAAGGATTTTTTTTACTCATTTCATACCTTATTTTAGTTTGTTGAATAAAAAGAATTGAGTTGGTTTTAAAATAAGAACATTTATTTTGTAACTAGTTGACATTTAAATAATTGTTTTTTTAGACAAACAAAATGAGGTAAAAATTATTTTTAGACATAGAACAAAATTTTGTGAACATAATCTAAATTATTTCTCAGACCGAGCAGCTTATTGTTTATTCCCAATCGTTCAGGTTCTGATGGGAAAAAAAAGAGGTTAAAAAAATGAACAGGACAAAGTTTCTGGATGAAGAGGTTCGTCCTCTCATCAGTGTCTTCTTCAGTTCTGTCTGACTGGTACTGAGGTGGTAACATAGATCCACCCTGATGGAGTTTCTCTGCTTTCATGTCCAACAATAGCTCCTGATGACTGAATCATCTCCTCATGTCGTTGGGGTTCATTCTGTTTTGTTTTCTTCTTTGCATAACGAGGTCTATTGTCATGGTGTGTGTGTTTGGGTTTTCAAATCAGTATTCTAGATTGCAGATGAATCTGAGGCCCTGTCCACTCGTATCTCTGCTGCCCTCCGTTTTAGGAAAACGCTTGCGTCCACTAGGGGTGGGCGGATCGATCCTAATATCGATAATATCGATACCAACGCTAGTATCGATATCGATCGATACTCGAACCACAATATCGATACTTTGGATGAAGTTTTACCCCTCGCACTTTGCTTCCGTTTTTTTTTTTGTTGTTTTTTTTGTTTTTGTTTTTTTTTCAAAAAGAAACCTAACTGATTTGTCTGCAAAATATGGGTAAACACTGTGTGTCGCGCCTGTATGCTAAAGCGAGGCGGCCCCGCCCCCTCTCTCCTCTCTTTCGCTTTGACTTGTCACATGACTCAGCAACTCGGGACCAGGAAAAAAAAAAAAAAAAAAAAAAACGCAAGTCGATAAAAGTAGAGAGAGATGGAAAAAAGAGAAGTACCGTGTGGCTGTACTTTGAGGCTACCTGCACCATGTGCAGAAAGGCTGTTAAATATAGGGGTAACACTACAAATTAAAGAATCACCCCAAAGAAAAACTTCAGAAACGGAGGAGAAAACCCTGACCCCTTCTGTTTCCCAGAGGCAGCGCTCATTAACAGAGACGCTCCAATTTTAATTATAAAAGTACAACATAATCATCTTTAACATTAGTTAACATTTGTTTTTGTGCAACTGGTCACTTCTATCGATCTACCAACCTGTGTTTATACATATACTTGGTCATACTATAGTATATATGACCAAACCCTTGATGATGATTTAAAAAATTTAGGTATCGGTATCGGCGATATTTGTCTGGTGTTTACTTGGTATTGGATCGATACCAAAACTTGCGGTATCGCACACCCCTAGCGTCCACACGGAGCCGTCTAATACGCTTGAGTGTGATTATGAGCATGCCAGACCAGTAGTAGGCGGTATTGATGTAAACGTGAGTTCTGAGCTATCCAATCAGAGCACCTCTATCGTCCTTGTTTTGTAAACAAGGACGCACACAAATGACGTGTGTGCATTACTTGTCGCAGGTAGTGACACATAAAAACGCAAATCTCCGTTTTTGCACGTCAACACGCAAACACAAAAATGGAGTTTTCCAGAATCTCCACTTTGGCCGAAGTTTTCAAAAACGTTGGTTTTGAGTGAAAAAAACCTCTGTTTTCGTGTAGAACGCAAAACGGATAAAAATATATGCGTTTTCAAAAATACCTGGCTACGTGCGGACGGGGCCTGAGCCGATCCAGGTTTCAGGCGACAGGCAAGGTTCATCCCGAACAGGTTGCCAGTCTGTTGTATCCAAAAATACACACGCTCATCACTAGAGTCGAAAGGAAAAAGTGAAGAAAACCGCTTGAACCAGAAGAACCGTTTATAAAATAATTTTCAGACTATTTGCCTTTTCCAGCTGGTAACAGAGGAAAGGCAGGGTACACTCATAACAAGTTGCCAATCTGTTGAGGTGACTCAGCAGCCAATCGACCTAATGTGCATATTTTTGGAGGGTGGGTTGAAATCGTAGAACACCACACATACATGTGGAGAACATGCAGACTCTACACAGAGAGGTCACTCCAGGACTAGGACCCCCTTCCCTCTTGCTGTGAGGCCACCATACACCTCCAGTCTGATTCTGTTTGGTTTTATTATGAATAGTTAGAGAAGCGACTTCAGCAACAATAAAGAAAGACTTTATGATCTTTTGTTTATGATCAGAAACGCATTCGAAGCCGTGTAAAAATAAACCAGTGGAGCTCTAATCAATACAGACACACAACGCCATCAGTCAATCAAGTCACAGCTCCACCCCATTTGCTGTGTCAGCCTCATCAACACGAGCCTGTCTTTTTTTGTTTGTTGAAGAATCCGCTGCTTTACGTCATTTTTTTTGTTAGTTCTGTGTTTTTTGTCTGTTGTTGTTGTTTGTTTTTTTTTGTGTACCGGGCTGATGTTTTGTTTTTGTCAAAAATGAGTTTTTAAAGTATAAAACAAGTAAATAAAATACCGTATTTTCCAAACTAAGGGAGCATCTAAAAATAATCTAACGACTATATTTAGCTCCTGAATCTGGAATCTTTTTATTTTCTATATTCTAAGTGTTCCTACCATCACCATGGTAACCAGGATCTACGTTCCTACCCTCACCGTGGTAACCAGATCTACGTTCCTACCATCACCATGGTAACCAGGATCTACGTTCCTACCCTCACCATGGTAACTAGGATCTACGTTCCTACCCTCACCATGGTAACCAGGATCTACGTTCCTACCCTCACCATGGTAACCAGGATCTACGTTCCTACCCTCACCATGGTAACCAAGATCTATGTTCCTACCCTCAACATGGTAACCAGGATCTACGTTCCTACCCTCACCATGGTAACCAGGATCTACGTTCCTACCCTCGCCATGGTAACCAGGATCTACGTTCCTACCCTCACCATGGTAACCAGGATCTATGTTCCTACCCTCACCATGGTAACCAGGATCTATGTTCCTACCCTTACCATGGTAACCAGGATCTACGTTCCTACCCTCACCATGGTAACCAGGATCTACGTTCCTACCCTCACCATGGTAACCAGGATCTATGTTCCTACCCTCACCATGGTAACCAGGATCTATGTTCCCACCCTCACCATGGTAACCAGGATCTATGTTCCTATCCTCACCATGGTAACCAGGATCTACGTTCCTACCCTCACCATGGTAACCAGGATCTACGTTCCTACCCTCACCATGGTAACCAGGATCTATGTTCCCACCCTCACCATGGTAACCAGGATCTACGTTCCTATCCTCACCATGGTAACCAGGATCTACATTCCTACCCTCACCGTGGTAACTAGCTGTGGGTGGTGAGTGAAAGAACAAGATTACGGATACCAGTGGCTGAAATGAGCTTTCTCTGCTGGATGGCTAGGCTCTCACTTAGAGATAGAGTGAAAAACTCTGCCATCCAGGTGGAGCTTGGAGTAGAGCTGTTGCTTCTCCAGGTTGAGAGAAGCCAGAGTTGATTTGGGCATCTGATTAGGATGCTTCTCTTCCTGAGGTGTTTTGGGCTCGTCCCATCGGAAGGAGAACCAGAGGCAGACCCTGGACCCACTGAAGAGACTATGTCTAACAGCTGGACATCAAACACCTCAGGATCCCTCCAGGTGAGATGGAGGATGCAGCCGGGGTGAGAGAAGCGGGCTTCCCGTCTGAAGTTGATGCTCCCATGATCTGGACCCGGATAAGCGGATGACAACGGAATTGAAGATGCATCTGAATTCAAGTGCCTTAATTTTTAGACTTAAATATTCATTTGAATCCTAAACACCCTCCTTTAGAGACCAAACAAGCACCTGAAACCAGTGTGTATAAATAAGTAACCTCGGTGTTCAGGTAACGATTCTCTTCGTTAGTTTGGAAAATACAGTAAGCGATGTTCGGCTTTGTGTCTGCATGCTTTATCTCGCCTGCTGGTGTCCTTTTTTTTTTTTTGTGAGGGGAGGTCTCAGAGTTGAGCTTGACTGAATTGTTTGTTATTTGGGGGTGCACATGTCAGTTCTAACAAACTCACAGGACCTGGAACCACATATCGTCTTTAGGGGACATCTTACCTGACCCTGTGTCTCTTTCTTTTTACCATGACAACCGTCCACGCTGGCAGGGCTTCTCAAAATTGAATTTATGGGTATGGAACATTGTTTTTTATTTTTCTGTGCTTAAATGGTTTGCTAAGTTCCTCTCCCGATCACACATGACTGTCCCATCTTTTTCTAAACCTAACAAACCTGTTCCTCTGTACCCGCTGTATCCCCTCGCCCACTAACTTGGTTTCATGGCGTGTAACCTGCTTTCTCTGCATGCATTCTTCTTGTTCCGATCCGTTTGGACAAGCAGATATTAGAGAAACAGGGGACGTAGCTGGAGAGAGATAATCTTTTAGTTTTAGACCCCAAGAATTTTTACATTTGGGGCTTTTTTTAAAGGGATGAATAAATAACGAAGCAGGAAATTTTAAGTAATTTTAGCCCCAAACTTTCAGACCTTTAAGGACAGAATTTGTAGGCGCAGCCGAGGCTTCGAAGGGATCCGGTTTGGTGACCTCAGGATCGGGTCTCTGCTTTACGTGGATGATGTGGTCCTATTGGCTTCGTCAAGCCGTGATCTCCAACTCCTGCTGGTTTGATTTGCTGTCGAGTGTGAAGTGACCCAGTTGGGTTTCAGCACCTCCAAATCCGAGACCATGGTCCTCGCCCGGAAACGGTTGGAATGCCCTCTGCAGGTCAGGGACAGGGTCCTGCCCCAAGTGGAGGAGTTTAAGTATCCCTGGGTCTTGTTCACGAGTGGGGGAAGGATGGAGCGGGAGATCGACAGACGGATCGGTGCAGCTTCAGCAAAAACTAGGACGCTGCATCGGTCCGTCGTGATAAAGAGAGAGCTGAGCCGAAAAACAAAGCTCTGGATTTACAAGTCGATCTACGTTCCTACCCTCACCATGGTAACCAGGATCTATGTTCCTAACCTGACCATGGTAACCAGGATCTACGTTCCTACCCTCACCATGGTAACCAGGATCTACGTTCCTACCCTCACCATGGTAACCAGGATCTACGTTCCTACCCTCACCATGGTATCCAGGATCTACGTTCCTACCCTCACCTTGGTAACCAGGATCTACGTTCCTACCCTCACCATGGTAACCAGGATCTACGTTCCTACCCTCACCATGGTAACCAGGATCTACGTTCCTACCCTCACCATGGTAACCAGGATCTACGTTCCTACCCTCACCATGGTAACCAGGATCTACGTTCCTACCATCACCATGGTAACCAAATTGGGTGGCGACCAAAAGAATAGGCATCTGGTAAGAATGCCTCCCGAATGCCTGTCCGGCGAAGTGTTTCGGACATGTCCCACCGGGGGGGGCAGGCCCCGGTCCCGCTGGAGAGACTATGCCTCATTTGCTGGGCTTCCTGTCCAGGGCGCTAATACGGACCTGAGACACGGAAAACGATGGAACAGAACAGAACTTTCACTTTAGTAGTTTGAGGATTAAACTAAAGGTGGTCAATGTTTGGACAGTTTTATCATCATACTAGTTTATTTTAGGCTGAAGTACTAGAGTTAATTCGTTCAGATCCATTTTTAGTTTCAGGATTTTCCTCCTTCACTTCCTTCCTATCCTGACACAATCTTTCACTTTTTTTTTTTTTTTTTATATTCCTAGTATTCTCTTTCGTTCCCAATCCGGCTTTGTTTGTTTTGATTTCTTCTTCCCCTCACGTCTGTTTGCTGCTCATCGTGTTGTCTCTTTACACCACAGCCGGTTTGAAATATCACAGCCCAAACTTGCAGAAACTTTACCAGTTTAATGTGGATGTTTTCGGGCCGCTGTGATGTAAACAATTGGAATTGAACTGTTTTTCGCGTCCAGCTGTTTTTATTCCATCCATCAAAGCATGCAGTCAGACCTTGCCAGGGTCATGTGGCATCCCCACCATCAACATGCTAGTGCAAACAGGATGAGAGGATGTGTCGGTGCATGTGTAGCTGACGCTCACACGTGTGTATGTGTGTGTGTGTGTGTCTTCTTGTCTGTTTCTTCCGATGCATGAACGTGCACATGCATCTGTATGTGCGTGTGTTTGTATCCACAGAAGCGGAGAAGCTTTACCAGAGGAGGGTCCTGACCATCACGGGGATCTGT